>JAKCOX010000003.1:30932738-31495238 GCA_022605575.1 Laterallus jamaicensis coturniculus | reverse complement strand
GAGCTTTAGAATTAAAGTACTGGTAGAAAAAAAAATATTTCTTTTGCAAAAATATACCATCCCAAATGAGTACCTAACCCTGGGCTTCTGCCATTATATGAGACAGAGTAAAATGTTTGTCCAGGTAATTCATTTCCATTATTCACCAAAATCTAGTGATCAGAAAAAAAACCCAAAACCAACCAACCAAAAAAACATTTACTTCTTAGGACTGTAATGTTTTATAACAGCCTATGCTGTGAACAAGCAAGGACTGAAAAGATGAGAACCAGACAAGGTGTAAAGAGTGCAGAAAATTTAGCTGTAATTTCGGGTGCAAATATGTAAAACATCTTCACTTAATCTGTTTGTTGGAGCCATTCGCTTAAATACTTGAAAATAATCCCTTCTGTGAGAAGCAATTGCAGTTGGAGAAGGATATGAATGTAAGGAGTCCCAAGGAACAAGATAGACATTGGTTTGCCTTACCGAGAAAAGGACCCCATAGTATGAGACATACTATGGAGTCTCTGCTGATGGGCCTTCATAATGATTATGGTGTCAACAGAGAACTTTTCAAACATTGCTTTTCATTTACAGAGTAAACTGAAACTAGTTCATCCCAGTCACTTTTTTGGTGTGTTGTTACTTATCTTTGTGTGTGGTTTTCATATATAATTTATCTGCTATCTAATTGATGTATCATGGGGTTTATTTATTGGTCTGATGCACAGACACATCTAGTCAAATATTTTATCCTACATTTTACCTAAGCCAGCAATATCATTAAGTTTCACTCATCCTAGAAAAGATGAATCCCAAAACTGTGCTTCCATCATCCTCCCAATTGACAATCCACTGTAATCAGGTTTCCCTCGCAAGATTTCCTCCCTTCAACTCTACATGTGAGATTTCTATTGAAACCCTAGGAAAAATACTTAGTATCATTGCTGTTTCCTTTTGAAAATACACCTAAATTACCTGAGTATTTTTTATAGATTTTATCCACGTATTCTTTCATTTCTTCATCCCAAATGGCTATAACACAATGCAAAACAGTTTGAGTTTTTTTAATGACAAAAAGTTACATTTGGTTTTTAAGTTACTTTGGAAAAGTATGCCAAATTGTTTGCTAATATCTACTGTTTTCCAAAAGAGAAGAAATATCTTGGTACTTGCATTAAATGAGTAAATCATCATAAATTTACCAGAGATGTAGTTTCTGAGGCAGTTATTGGTCTTTTGTTCCAGAGTCAAATGAATGCATCATTTTTAGAAGCCAGTCCTCTTTTTTTTATCATATATATATATTTGTTTATAGTGAGAGGAATTGATGAGAACAATAATAATTCACTTTGACGCACAATGGTACATTCACAACACAAGGTTCTCTTTTCATGACTGTTATGGGGTTTATGAATAGCCTAACCATAATAGGATTGAAATTTAATAAAAGTAAAAGTGACTGACAGCGCACACTGAGCATTTTATCGATAAAGAAAGAGTCCATGCCACAATCCTTTGCTAATCAGAGTCATTATCATCTTACCACATTAGGACACAATAGCTGTACGTTGGTTGTTGCTCAAACTCCCACTTAAATCTAGACTGTCTACATATTGGCTTGCACATTAGTTCAAATTATAGGCAATTCTCAGTGGGATTTTTTTCAGTTCTTCTGAGATACCAGTAAACTATGTTTAGGCTCTCACTATTAAATTTGAGGAAAACTGTAGAATTCAGAGTATACTGGTTTCATAGACATTTGAGATGGGAGAATACTGTGAAAGCAAGCCATGCTTAAATGACTTTGACTAAAATAAAATGATTCATAAATTGATCGCATGTTGGTTTTGTGTTCCATGTTTATATGGACTTTATACTGTTTATATGGACTTTATACTGCCTTCTGGCTGTGATGTCAGACAGTAGAGAACAGGCTAAAGAGGTTTGGACATCTGATTCAATGAACCTAGAATCACAGATAAATCCAGTTTTATGAATCACACAATATCCCTATCCTGTGCAGTGAAGGAGAGAATTTAGGTGGCCTAGCATCATAGATTTTTATACAACCACCCTGTCCCTTGGGAGATATGTGCAGTCCCAGAGAGAGTTTGAACAGGTCAAAGTAGTTCCTGCTGAGATGTTCCTGGTCCAGGTGCTAAATCTTTTTTTTTTTTTTTTCCTGGGCTCTTTTCGTCTCACTGGGTTCCCTGCAGGTTGGAGGGAAACTCTCATGTCATGCTTGAGTGTCATAGGTTCCTTCTTCAGAGTCTTTTAAGAAACTCCATCATTTCAGTACTTTTAAGCTTCCTTAGTTATAAATATTAGGTACATGTACCTCCCCAGTCAATATTCTGTTCATATCACACAACATTTCTTTGTTAGTGCTAATAAATTGCTTTTTCTGGGTACTTCTGGATACTTTTTTATTATTTGATATTCAGACAGGTTGGTTGTTTCCCTTGGTTAACTACTTGCTTGGATACACCAAAACTATTCTCTTTTGGATAGATGGTTCATCACATTTCATCTACTCCTGGCTATAGCAAAAAGTTACTTACTGATTGCAGTGGCATATCCTGCAAAAATGGTGGCCATATATGTTCAGTCATATTTGACACAATTATTACATTTTTGTAATAAGCTCTGGCTTCCATGAACTGAACACTACACAGTGGCATGGGATACCTAACAGACCTGCAATCAGCCTAAAAGTAGCAGGAGCCAAAGGAAGAAAAGTTGATAAATTGAACTCTAATAGTTTAGGCTACTTTCTTCAGCAAAGTCAAACCCATATTTAGCCAAACTAGGGAAATCATAGGCAATTATTCCACCACAATGGCAAAAACTCAGCAACCCATACTCAGATATATTGACCATGATACATTCCAACATATTTCCACTGCTAGACACCAACGGTAACATGTAAATAATCAAGCGATAGAAAGCATTAACTTGGTTCAAAATTTTCACAAAAGTGTTTTTTTTTTTCATTGTTTGTGATGCAAGGGAGAGAACATGTGATGGAAAACAGCAATGTCTAACTAAAGCAGATTGCTACTGACAGACCAACAACTGGGAAGACCTCTTATTACTGGAGTCCAATTTCTAATGAAAAGTGAATTCTGCACAAAGAGTAGCCATATCCAAAAAATCAGAGCAATAGCTGGGAACAGTGACTCAAGTGCTGATTAGTTCACACTCAGAGCAGAGATAAGACTCTCTCCCATCCAAATGACTCAGCTAAACAGTAGGAGTTTTGTCATTCTCTCCTGCATGACCAGTAACCGAATATGTATTTTAAATAATTTTAAAATGAAGTGCAAATCTTTTTTTCCCCTACACTATTAATCTCCTTCTTAAATTCATTATCCTTTAACATTTGTTGTTAATTGGAGAGGACAAGACAAGCATTTGCCAAGCCTCTCTAATGGTAACAAATGTTATCCTAAATTAATAGCAATATTTTCTCAAAGAGATTCTAGAATGATTTCTGCAAATGGATTCTGAGTGAATCTGCAAAGTGGTTTTGGGTGAACCTGTAAAGGCAGATTCTGTGAATAGAGCTGTCTGAAAGATTGGTACAGTCTAAAGGGAGTCAGCAGTGTTTTTTGAAAGCTAAGTCCCCTCAAAACTTTACTTTCAAGTAGATGAGGATAAAAAGAAATATTCTGAAAATCAAGTTCTCACATAAGGGAGATTATAGCCAAGCTGAAATTGTTGCATTAGAAAGAGGACGCTGTCCTACATTTTTCTGGAGCTTATATTCCTGAATGGATGTTAAATTCTTCTGTAACTATCACAGAATGCTTTAACACTGAACATTTATTTTATTTTCTGTTAATCTTTACTTACCTAATGGAAGATGTTTAAATGTAATTAACTTGTGCTCTAATAAATAAGAAAGTTAATGTGGCCACCTTGAAAGCCCAGTATTCAATATTTAAAGTACCTACCAATAACCTTGAGGTCTACAAAATATTTTTAGGTTATTTTTCCTTTAAATGGTACACCTGTGAACACTTACATTATTTTACTCTTCAGTGCAGAAATCTTATATAAATTCTCAACAGAGAGAGTATTTAGGATTGTTGCATTAATTTCTTTTCTTGGTACACCAGCATTTCCATGTGGAATGTATCATAATAACAGACACAAAATAAATATGATCATTCTACCACTAAAAGTATTTTAATTCTGAATGTCACAAGAAAATTTAATATATTTCTGAAATGTCTAACTTGTAGACTCCAAGAGTTTTCACTAAATGGATTGAGTTTGTGTGGCAATGTTTTGGTAGCTGGGGAGTTACAGGGGTGACTGCTGTGAGAAGCTGAGAGAAGATTCCCCCATGTCTGACAGAACAAATGTTAGCCAATTACAAGACAGACCTGCCTCTGGCAAAGGCCAAGCCCATCAACAACAGCGGTAGCACATTTGGGATAATATATTAAAGAAGGTAGGGAGAAAGAGGGGGAAAATTGTACATTTGTGGGTAGGGAATGGAGTGACAATATGTGAGAGAAACAGCCATGCAGAAACCAAGGTCAGTGAAGATGGAGGGGAATCAGGTGCTCTAGTTGCCAGAGCAGACAATCCCCTGCATCCCATGGAGAAGACCATGGTGAGGCAGGCTTTCTCCATACAGCCCATGGAGGCTGATGGTGGAGCAGATATCCACCTGAAGCCTGTGGAGGACTCCAAGCTGGAGCAGGTCATGACCAAAGGAGGCTGGGACCCCATGGGAACCCTACACCTACACCAGCGTAGGCTCCTGGCATGTCCTGTGGTCCCGTGGAGAGAGAAGACCATGCTGGAGAAGGTTTACTGTCAGGACTTGTGACTCCATGGGGATCCATGCTGGAGCAATCTCTTCCTGAAGGCCTGCACCTCGTGAGGGACCCATACTGGGTCCATTTGTGAAGAACTGCATGCTGTTGGAAAGGCTCATATTGGAGAAGTTTGTGGAGGACTGTCTCACATAGAAGGGACCCCATGAGAAAGCAGGGAAAGAGTGTGAGGAGGAAGGAGCTGCAGAGATAATGTGTGATGAACTGACCTCAATCCCCATTCCCTGTCTCCTGTGCAGCTGTGGGGAAAGAGGGAGAGAAAAACTGGGAATGAAGTTTATCCTGGAAAGAAGGGAGATGTTGGGGGAGGTGTTGATGTGGGTTTAGTTCCCATTATCTTACTCTGATTTGTCTGGTAATAACTTCAAATAATTTTCTCAAGTTGAGTCTGTTTTTCCTGTGACAGTAAATTGTGAGTGATCTCTCTCTGTCCTTATCTTGATCCACAAACTTTTTAGTTGCATTTTCTTCCCCCCTGTCCACCTGAGGAATGATGTGATAGAGAAGCATTGGTGGGCACTACGTCTCCATCTGGGGTCAACCCAGTACACTGTATTAAAAAAAACTTGGCATAAAGGTTTGTGTTATCAATTTACCTGATTTTTAAATGCTAACTAATCATTGAATTTGATAGGACATCAAGGTTCCTAAATTCAAGATCAAACTCAATATACTATAAAGTACTTAGAGTTGATGGCTTGACAAATGCAGGTCATGTTGCCCCTATTGCTTTAAAGGTGTTATAGACATTTATTTTAGCCAGTGCGGGGTTAAGTCTGCAAATAGAGCTGTAAATGAAGTTATTTTTAGTTTTGACTCCAACTTGGCCGAGAATCTCATTATTCTTATGCATATAGTAAGAAACTGCTTATCTGATATATACAGAATGTTCTCTTTACTATTCTTTCAACAAAAGATTATTTTGTTACAATATATATAAACACTTTTTCCAATGTATTTTTACAGCTGTTGCTTTTCTTATAGAACACTATTCTAATATTTGCTTTAAAGAATGATTCAGCAGTTCAGCCTTTTGGCAGTGATTTGAAAGGCTTGCTAGCTGCAAGGAGTCTCCAAACAAGTTAAGGTTAAAAGGGTTGTAATAAAGGGAGCTCAACTTTCATTGTGTAGGAATTGTATGAAGATGAGACCTTGGATTGTTAAATTGAATCTTTTCAAACCCAATTTAGGCTGTTAATTTTAGCATTTGAAGCTTAAATCATTAAAACAGATTCTTAAGGGATGATAAACTCAGCTTACAAAACTAAACCTCTCCAGCTATTCTCACTGACTATAAGAACCACAATTCTTTTAAAGTAAGTTTGCAGCAAATTAGTTTAAAAAAGTAAGACCTGTGTTGAGATCAGTTATCATACAAAGTATTAGGTATTGAGGATTAAGAGTCAAAAACACAAGCAGAGTACTGGCCTGCTGATGTCATCCTAGCTGTTTCTACTTTACAATCAAACAAATGCTGCAAATGTCTAGTTGATCTCACATTACCCAATGAATTTCTTTCACATGACTGATGTATTGCAATAAGATACATAGCAAGAATGAAATGTTATCATGATACAGGAATCATAATAAATTACATCATACAAAGTGGAATCCCTCATATAAAACTTCTGATCTTCCATATCTGTACAGGTTATCAGATGTAGAGACAAATCATTGAGAGTAGGCAATGAAGAAAGACAGCATTGAGGACATCCACAAATTCATAAAGCTGTGAGGGTGAAGTAATGACACAATGTAAGTGATGTGTAACAACCTATTGAGATCTAAATCCATAAAAGAGAATACCATGTATTAAAAATTATGAATGTAAATCCAGTATTACACAAGCAAAACATTTTATTAAGTACCTATGAGCAATGGAAGAAGTCTGGAAGAGCTCTCAAATACCCTTTTGGGTAATCAAAGTAAGTAAGCCTAATGTATCAACATGATATTGTAACTTGGATTAAGCAGTAAGGAATTTAAGCTAAGAGTAAAACAGAGTAAAAGACAATTGATACCATTTCCTTCCCATCCAGCCTCAGTATGGTTTCTAAAATCTTTAGAAATTTTTAATTCTGTATCAACAGGAGTCAGTTAAAGGAAATAATTTATTGAATTCAGCATATGGTAGCATCCATAATGGCGTTGGAAGAAGCCCCCTCCTCAAAAATAAAAAAAATCAGGAAAACTATATTGCTGCTGTCACTGTAAACAAGCAATTCTACATGTCTTATAGGAATCCAAAAGTCATAACATGTACAATGAGAACATCCTTTTACATCAGAAAAAGGTCTAGTTTTTTGTCTGGTAAGAGGGTATGTAAAAAACACATAAAGCTTAAAAGAAATGTGATTATCCCCTAGTAAAATGTCTTGAACATCTCTCTACAGTGACTTTAGGATACTAAACTGAATTTAAGAGCATCAGTCTTTTGCAAATGCTCCTATATTGAATAAACCAAATATTTATACTATATATTTGAGACACTTCATTGTCTATAAGAATTCAGTACATACATTTTTAAACATCAGGTTTTGTGTATGTGTAGGTACGTATGTGAGCATTCTACACATATGTTTGACTGTTTTGAAGTGAAACAAACATAGTATTAGACACATCCCAGTACAATCTATATGGCCACTGTAGAATGACACCATATACATTAGTTCTTGCAGCACTGATGGTCATCAGCTGGTCATGATATATCTTTTCTAAACACAGCTTTTCCTATTCTCATTAAAATCCATGATTAAAAGCAGTATTACACTAAAAATTATGCTTCTCAGTTTTAAGGCCTAAAGACAAAAAAAATTACCATTACTTATTATGATTTTCAAGAAAATAAGAATTATTCTCTCTACATAGCAGTATCATAGGCAAGGCATAACAGGTTCTCTTTAATCCCTTGGATGAAACCCAGATTGAACAGCATACACTGTATCATTTTTCAACTGTAGACGACCCTGCTGGACTCTAAGTTTCATGAATTTATATTCAGGTTCACCACGCAACTCTTTTGCTTTATTGTGATCTTTAGGTGTTGTCTATTTTTGTTTCTGTGTGTTCATTAATGTTAAAATTACTTCCATATTTTCCAGCTTTTGCAAATATGTCTGATTAGAAACCAGAATAGAAAACAGGGATGGAAATAGCCCAGAATAAGAGAATGTATTAAAAAAAAAATCAGTGAAGCAAATTCTAACAACATGAGATCTAAATATTATGTATTCTGATTTTTACCTATCTAAAAGAAAACAAGTTTTTATTTCCTAGCACATTTTAAAAATAAGGTTCTAGTCAAGGAAGTAGCTTTATTTAATTTTCAATTTAGCCTCACACAGGTTTATTCTTTTTTCTTCAGTTGTGTCCATAATGAGACTACCGTAATACAGTAAAACTGTGTGCAAGTCTAACTGTATTTGATAAATCCAATGTACAAATGTAGAGCTCACTGTAAAAAAATATTCATTTCTGACAGTGCATAATGTGTCAGGCTGGGAAAATAATAAGACCTTCTGAATTGTTTCTATTGAAGAGAAACAAAGAAGTATGAGACCCAGACATTAATTTCAAAATTATTTATTAAAACCAAATATCACTCACGATATGAGATTCATCTACCTAGCCTCTGCCATGAAAGAAATGCAACCATTTTCTATTCCTGCCATATTACAAATGTCATTCCCAAATGGGAGTGTCACACCCATTTTCTACACTCTACACTAATCTGAGCAGTGGGCATAAAGCTCTCTGAGTAGCCATCATTATTATTGTCCTGTCTCTTCTCATGTTTTCTCAACAACAGCTTATGTTGGAGCTGAATTTTTGAATGAGTTGCTACTCCATCCAAAGTTGAAAACTGAGCCAAAATAATTGCAATTATACTCCCAGTAATTGGTCAATGAATACATATCATTATTTTTGTTATTAAAGTCAAGATCTGTTGGAAAGATTTCTCTATTCCACCTCTTTTCCAATAAACATCCACTTTTTAATTCTCTTTTTCTGGATCCTTTCATTCTGCAAAAAGTCAAGAATTTCCCATATGCGATTTTTATTTCTCTGTGCATCTCAGAGACTGATGAGTAAGCCCCCTTTTTCTTTTCCAAACAGGCTGTGTCTTTCTCAAAGTCTATCTACAATCCAAAATGCCTCTAGTGAGCAGGAAAAAGGAATAGACAACTGGTAAATTGTACTTGTGGTTATTTTATGGAAGAAATCAGACAGTATGACAAGAATAATTGTAGGAATACAGATAAGTGAGCTTGACACTACTTTCCTTTTGGCTTTTCCTAACCATTCCCCACCCCCCAGGTCCCCAGCCCATTTTTCTTTCATTTTTTTTTAACCAGTAATCATTATTTTCAATTTTATAATTTTATTTATAATTTTATATTAAATTTATTTCTTTTATAGCTAACAGCTTGCACTTAAAGAAAGACAAAAAAGGGCAAGAAAAAAAGCATATTGATACTGAATTGCAATATACTTAATTCATTACAGTAATGTATTTTATGACTGAAAAATTGGGTTTGGTTAGAGTAACACAAAACAACTACCATTCTGACAGTCTCCTTGGTGTTACTCTCTGAAAAACTGTACAAGCTGACAAATATGTGTTTATTTCCCCCTGCTAAAAGTAGAGATGAAGGCAGAAGTAAAAATCTGAAAACCTAAAAATTTTAAGTTAAGAAAAAAATTAAAAATCTAATTTCCACTAGGGAAGGTGACATATAATATTCTGATACAAGCTGAAGCCACCTGAAATATTTTGTTTACTAAGTTGTATTAAAATGTTTGTTTTGAAACATTTTACCAACCTTGGTGTTGCATTTTACACAGAAGCGACTGACAGCGATAAACCATGAGTGTCAGAAAACAGTCATGAGAAGAGAGTGGTGCTCAGTGCCTGGAAAATGGCTTTTCATGAGGGACTGTGAGTAATTCTCAGGAAAAATAATTCCTTAGAATCACAATTTTACTTTATGAACTTGGCATTTAAAATGCAAATAAAATATCTAGTTCTGTATTTCTCATGTACACAAATTCTTAACGACAGCATGGGAATTTCAGATGCAAAAAAAATATGTTTTGCCTCATAAAATTAACTATATGTTTAGCTTCATGAAAAATAAATGCAAATACACCACCATCTATAGTTGCGAATGTTTTCCATTTTTGAATGTTTCAGTAAAGAATTTCTTTTGTCTCACAAAAGCTATAAAATCTTACTTATTTCTTTGTATAATATCTTCTCAAGACCTTATGTACGTCTTAGTAGATTATTGAACTAAATCCACTTTGTATGAATATGCAAGAAGATGTAAAAGCAGTTCCAGGTGTTTTAACTGAATCAAACCATAGATCGGAAAACACTGGAAAACATTTTTTCTCATAACACACAAATAGCTCTGAGATTTCCAGAATTTTTCTGTTCTGTATCAGATAAAATCTGTAGTATTAAAATGTGTCTCTAACTTGTTACTCCTTTCAGAACAGAGTAAATCAAACAAAACCCAAAAGAAAAAACTTCTGAGTAAGCAAAATCTTTGTGAAGTTATTTCTCACATTGATAACAGGATGTTCCTGTTCAGTGTCCTACTCCATCTATTTTCCTACAAAATATCTGAACTAGTGAGCTGGAAATGGTTTTGGCATTTTAATTTTGTCATGGAATTCTATTTGAAGCCTGAGAAATTAAATTTAGATTAATCTTTTAAATCAGTGCTTCATTGTTGAAGTGAAAAGTTACAGTTTTAACAAATTTAGATTTTTAAGTAAAAAAATTCTCCTCAGGACAATGTATTATGTTATGCATCTCCAGAAATTAAGGCATAAAATGGCAGGTAAAATATCAAGAAGTGAATGCTTAACATTTTGAGAGTGTTAATTAGATTCCTTCGTGCTTTCTGTGTGATGAATATTTTGCCAATGGTTGCTAATTATTATAGCAATTAGGTTTAATAAGTCAGGAATTTCACAAGCTTAGGTCTTCTGGGTTACACTTTAGCCAATAGGGAATGGGTGTTAATTAAGGACAAAGAAGAGAAGAATTAAGAAGATTTGATGGGTTTAAGGAAACAGCAATTAAACAAAGTGCTAGGGTGATTTGCATATTTTAATAAGTCAAGAAGTCTTGGATGTTCAGAAAAAAGTTGTGTTTTCATTACTCAGTGCAATTTTTCCAAAAGGTCTTTTCACATTTTAACACTTTGACTCCAGAAACATAAGCTTTTGGGTACTATGTTGATTCTAAAGACTTTATTATTAGTGCTTGGAAACTGTTTCTAGATGTCAAATAGATAATATTGGAACAAATATGAGTACTGATAGACCTTGTTCTTATTTACAGAGAACCAATGCATTCTTCTGAGTACGGCATCTTATATGAAAGGACTGCACAGGTTAACTCACATCTGTGGCATGTTACCTAAATCCTGTGACAAACAGATACATAAACATAAAATATTTTATTTTACTGGTTAAAATTACAACAATAATGATTTGTGTGGAAGAAAATTTATGTCAATAATAGAAAAGGAGTTAGGTCATTATGTTCATCAACATTCAGTGACAGGATACCATCAAACTTATCAATACTGTATTTTCTATACAGGGAATAAACAACACAACTGTTGATGTTATGAAAACCCTCCTCAAATTAGTTTTAATGCATTAAGAATATCTCTGAATTGAGTACATAGCACAGTGATGTGAACAAACAATAGTTTTATCTCTTTGTTCTATTAAACAGTTCACTACACCTGGACATTTTAATTATCTAAGATGTTGCAGCTTAGGAAAAGGTTGTATGAAGGTCATTGTAAGGACAACTCAAGTAACATGCTCTGCAAAGAGTATCTTCAGAAAAATGTTCAGAATGAGATGACCAGCACTGATATGTTAACAAGTAGAAGATGATCTGTATGAACTTCATGCCGGAAGCATCAGCATTTTAATGATTATGCTATTGTATGGCAAACTTAACATTCACAGTATTAGATTTAAGTGAGCCAAGAGGGGTGTAAACTGTTGCTTTATTCATCAGCTAGCGAGGAGTTGATGTGAGGATCTAATCATTAGTTTCCCAAGAACTACAGATCCATTGAAACCCACTATAAGCTCCAGCATCAAATTACTCTGATTTGCCTTGCTAGACAAGTCTTCCACAGAGCTCAATGTAAGTACTTTGGGGGGGGGGGGGGAGGGGGGGAAGACGGGTGGATTTAAGTCTAATTCATTAAGAGGTGAGAAGGAAATGAAGATTATGAGGTGAGGAAAGAGAGAAGGTAGGTGTAAAGAAGTTTCCATGACTATGGAGCAAAGACAACCCTAGTACAGTAATAAGACAGTAATACAGAGTGTTCAGTGAGCAGGAGGGGAGGAAGGACATCTGCCTGTGGTCCCCACAAATGGAATGCTAATTCCACTGCCAAAATTAACCCAAAATTTAAATGTGTGTGTATGATTATATTTGTAGTCATAATAACAGAACAATCCTCATCTTCTGTAAAATCCAGTTCTAATGTAGTGGCACAGTAAGAATAAGCATGACCAAAATAACTGTACAAAGTTAAAAGTTCTAATTGACTGATAGAAATACTAACACAACCCCCCAGCTAGTCACACAGGCTTAGCCATCTGCTGCTGCAGTTACTACCTCTTTCTTTTGTGGGGTTTGGACACTAGCAAGTGTAATAAAACTTTTTTTTCCATTTGGAAAGATGCAGTTAGAGTAATGTTGCCATGGGCATAATAATAATAAAACCACCTCCTATCTTTCCTGTTGCTCTTTACTTACCTACAACGTAATTTCTATTAATGTGTTATCATTTCAAAAGTGATAACTGAAAATTCAAACTCCAGCTGAAGTATTCATTTCTGATACCATAAATAATATTGTATAAATAATAATTTATACATAAATTATAACATTTCTGAGGTAACAGGTGAAAGTTACGTCTTCTGACCTATCTGATCAATTGGGAGAAGCTTAATCAAAGAAAGCCATAAAAGAAATACCACAGGTCTTTACACAGTGATGATAGCATGAAATAGAAATGTAGTGCCAAATCAGATAACATTTAAAGATCTATAGACAGGGTTTATGGAAAGAAAACTTGGTTTTCATTTTCAGTGAAACATTTTCATTACAGAAAGTAAAAAATATCTCCTAAAATATCTCTTAAAAGACCACTTTGTAATGCCTCATTTCAACCTTCTTTGAATATAACTTGTTACTTTGCTTCCATGAATACCTATCTGACATGAATAGCTAACTAACAATATGAATAGCTTCCGTGGATAACTAACTAACAATAGTTACTTGTTACTTCCCTTCCATTAATAGTTCAGTGTTCTACCCTAGAACTGAGAATTCACAGAGAATTCGGACATCAATTGCCTGACCTAACAGAAGTCTTCACTGTCATCTCAACTGATCTCATCTCAACTCATCACACTATTTCTTTTCCCTGAAAGTTCTCTCATCTTCTCACATATCAGTTGCTGAGAGAAGTGTTGGCTTGTGGGGTGGAATGGACTTGTATCAGAATATCTTTGTGCTCAGCATAGCAGTGGACCACACCTTTATCAGTGTGATATTGTGACTAAAAGAAGGAAAAACCAGCCCTTTCTTTTATAGCTTTTCAAACTGTAAATCCTCCAAGATATAATTCCATTGGGCTGGCAGTTTTTTTAGATAAAATGAATGTTGAGTTGAAAATAAATGTAAGAGCAAGATTACAGCATTAGAGCAGCAGGGTTCTTTGAAAGGTGGCTTTAAAAATATATTAGGTCTTATGGTTAAATAACATCATATAAATTACATTGTTACTAATATTGCACTTACACTTTTATGAACTAAATTATTGCTCTATCATTTCATAAGAATTCAGTGAAATCAGGGAAATTTTTGATACATGGCAGGGTCATTGCAGAACTATACAAATTATGTGTTTATGACTAGGGGGCATGCTCTCAGCAAAGAATTAGATATCCACTTGTAAGCCTTAAAAAATAGCGTTCACCCTCATTCATCCGAACATCACTATGCAATATGCCTAGAGTACAGATGACATAACCAGTATGTCTACATTGTGTTTGATAACACAATGGCAAATTTTATTTATGTGATTAATAAATACCTGATATGCATTGTTCGATAGGTTATTTTGCAATTGCCTTTGATATTGGATAGATAGAATGTGATTATCAGTGACATGGTTGTTCAGTCCATTAACATTATTTAGTGATAATAAATAAGCTCATGACTTCAGGCTGAGGACTTCATACTTATGATTACTTCCTGCTTGATATTACACATTGCTGGAGAAACGACCTTTAGTGACCTATAATAAAAATGTCAAATGTCATGTTTCTCCTATTCTACAGTCAACAGTCAATGTTTAATGAATGTTCAAAATTTCAAGACAGCAGCTCAAAAGGGCACTTGGATAGGGGAAATATAACAAGGATGACTGAAGACCTCTTGATAACCTCTGATAGAAAGGTCAAATGCAGGAACTGTTCTTTTCTGTGTAGTGTCTGGGATTTTTGCTGTGTAAGGATTATCTCTGTAAGAAAATTACATTAGTTCATTTAGCAATTTACAGTTCTTCCAAATGAGAACATGTAAGTCGTGTCAAGCAAGATAATATACATCCTCCCTCATTATGCTTTTAACTTTTTAAAAATCTGCAATTTCCTTTGGTCATCTGTCTATCTGACAAATGCCTTGTGGTCATACTTTCATATTAAAGGCAGACTTGAATTAAGAGATGGATATTGTGTTTTAAAGATGACAAGATTTGGGCTCATTTATGAACACCAAGGAAAGGAACCTACACAGTCCTAAACCCTCAGATAATTTATCATTCAAATCTAACTTCTCTGAGAAATGCCTCTCATGGAGGGGGTGGAGCTGCTTAAAAAAAAGTGAATAGTATAAATAACAATTCCAGAATACAGGAAATACGTCACTGTTGTTATGTTTATTACTGTACACTAAAATATTTCACATTCAATTGGTCTCATTCTCTTATTTGTTAAATAACACTTGCCATATAAAATTGTCTGGGGTTTCTTTTTCAAGAACAACAACACAAACCTGAAATTATAGTAAGAAGGAGACAGAAAAGGCACCTTTGTTTTGCCCATTAAGACACCAAATTATTACAGTGCATATAGCAAGGTTCAGCTGTTAAATCTTTCCTCTGAGCTCCCTGTCCTTGATGTCCAATGCATGTGCTCCTGTCAGAATAGAGCTGACAACTCCATTTGTATCCCATGTCTCTAAATTACAAACATGCTGCCTGGAAAGACCTTGAGTCCTCCAGAGTCCCCCAGACCATTTATTTCTGTATCAGTCCATCAAACTCTTATTATCTACAGCATTCATTTTTACCTCAGTTCATTGTCAATCTTGCTGAAATCTGAAGCACTGACTCAGCAGTCAGACTCAGTTGATTGTGCATTTTGCTTTCAGAAAGATGCCATGTATGTGGCTTGGCATTTCATCAACCAAGAAAGTGTGTTCATGCAATCAGTGACAAAGCTACACTAAGAGGTGTCATTAATTAAATTGTCTGATAAGTACAACTACAGAGGTAGAGGAGAAGCTAAATGAAAGAAATTAACTTTATACAAAGAAAACAAATATGTATTAAGTCTATAGCTACACTGAAATGTTGTTATAACACTTGAGACAAACAAAGACAAGACAAGGATCCCTAGACTTTGGAGGAGATGTTAACTCCAGCTCCAAGAACCCTCCATAACAGAAACCGCAGATTAGAATTTATGTGTTTTATGAATGCTGATGGAAGAAGAGTCATCAATACTGCACAATGCTACTATCAAACATTCTTGCATAAAATATAGGAGATGAGAAACCAGTATTTTTGCAGTTCTAATTTCTTAACTCATACAAATCAAGCCTGCTTCACCATTTTTTTAACAGGAACTGTAAAAACTATTTGAATTTACATTTACATATTTATTTATATATGGCATAAACCAGTTGAATATGCTGTGTCAAATGCACACATTAAAAAATACAAAAGAATCTGACTTTACAATAGTTTCATTTCCTTTGAGCTCACTAGAGGATTTCTATAGCCATTTACCCTTACCATAATCTATTTTCCTTATTTAAAAAAAATTATGAAATCAGATTCTATCTTTACATATTTTTTTAATCATGTGGGCTTTATATTTTATATAAAATCAATTAATTTTTTTTTCAACTGCACTCAGAATCCGATTTCTATCATGTTGGGGTAATAATCCAGAGGAACCTCAAAGTCTTACACCCTAGAACATATTTGAATTGTGAGGGGATTTTTCATTATGTAAAAAAACCCCTACTGCTAGCAGCACAGCATGCCTCTCAGCAACAACACCTATCCAGAAAGGTACCAAAGGATATGTGTGACTTTAATTACTCACACAAGTCAGAATTGTGTTGAAGGGTAGGCACATACCCTTCCTGAATGTGAACTGATGTGTCTTGATTAACACTATTACTTTTTTTTTTCTGTTTCCTTTTCCCTTTTCTTGCGCTGGGCTGTTGTTGGAATAGGTTATTTTATCCTCCTTTCCCTCAATAATCCTCTTTGACATGGAGTTGTCAACCTAATCCACAAGAATCTTACTGTTTTTCGTGTATCAGCCTTACCTCATGGGAGGAAAGCAGGCTGGATATGCATGAGCTAATGTTTTAAAACTAAAGTTGTCTGACTGATCTCTTAATATGCTTTATGCAAAGACCTTTCAATGTAGCTAATGTGCTGTCTACCAAATGCATCGCAACATCTTTATTAATCAAGGTATGGTAAGCACTATAATCAGTGATGCAAGTGTGATCTCATCTACAGATTTTAGATGAAAGACACGTGTTCAGTGTTGTCATGGTTTCTGGAGCCTGCATACATAGGTCTTGAATTCTGCTTGATACTAGGAATCTGCTACCAGGCATCTGAGATCGTGCTAAATTGTTGGCTTGAGTACTTGTTTTTAGATTTCTGTTGAGGTGAAAATTCCAGAGGTGGTAATACTCGAATATTACCTGGGAGTGACAACATGGGTGTTTGAAAGAGAGTGAGAGTCTTTAGATGGAAGCAACTTTCATGTGGAGCAAATAATTTTTTTAAAACCTTCTAAACTCAATTCTGATATAGAAGATAAGTGAGAAGCCAACAAATAATGAGGAAATATTACCATTAGATTAGAGAGAACAACTACTTTAAAAGTTTATTTGTGTTCTCTTATATTTTGGAAAGAGCTACCAGACAGAAGATCTACATTCCTATAGTGCACTAAAAGCTAGCAGCTGCAATTATTGTTTGGAAATCTCAGAGAGATTAAAAAGCCATTTGTGGCCTAATCACAATTTCCACAAGTTTCTGCAAAGGGAAAACATACCTGGACTTTAACACTCTTAGCCAAGCATTCTTTCTACGTCAAGGATCTATAATATCACATATTCAAGAATGTATTTAGGGGAACAAAAATATTTCTAAGTGTTTTAGCAAATCCTCTCCAAGCATAATATAGCTAATTACTGCTATTCCATATGAGTATAAATGAAATCTACTTAGTATATTATAGAAAAATTGAAGTATTTAATAAATCATCTGCTTAGTATACCCAGTAAGAGAAAGCATTTCACAAAATATCAAATATCCATAATCCTATTTAAGACCCGTGAAACCAAAGAAAGACTGCAATATAGTTTCTGTAGAAAAGTTACTTCAGAAAAACTTCTAGAGATAGGCAAGTTCATTAATCCAAATAATCTTAAAATCAGAATTAAATTCCATTATTCCTCTATGCTAAGTAAGGTTAGGTCCTATCTCCTCTCTGGTAATATACAGTCTAATATATGATGTTTCATCTAAATTGATTTAGCATCTTAGTATTGCAGTGAAGTAACAGAAAGAACTGTGTAATATATTTATCTGGTAATGCTTCTTAAGACTTCCTTAACACCAATGTGGTTCCATAAGATGTTGTTAGTAAGATGTTACACAACAAACTTTGTTTCTTCAGCCTCATTTTTTTAAAGAAACAG
Organism: Laterallus jamaicensis coturniculus; assembly: GCA_022605575.1. Lineage (NCBI taxonomy): Eukaryota > Metazoa > Chordata > Aves > Gruiformes > Rallidae > Laterallus > Laterallus jamaicensis. The sequence goes on along the minus strand of JAKCOX010000003.1, from coordinate 31,477,328 downwards.
AGAAACATACAAACTTGCACTGAAAGAACACTGGTTTTGTGATTTTAAAATTAAGCACTTAAATTTCTAAATATGTTGCATAAAGATAGCTTGTGCAAATAAATTAGCAAAGTGATATTGCATACAGACTGTGGACATGATCATAAACATCTTTCCTTAAATAACTCCTGTCTTATTCATCATGCAAGGACATGAAGTGGTGTTGAGTTTTTTCTATAGTAGTTGCGTTGAAGAGCAAGGTGAGTTAGGGTTACTAGTCTAACATGAAAATACAACAGAGAATCCAGTCCATGTGCTTGACAACATTTTCTCATCCAGCCTATGGATCTCCATCCACCTTATGCATCTCCATGCCTAAATTAAATTTTACTGAGTTGCAAATACTCAGTACACTTGATTGAAAAGGTACAGGCATTTATACTGCATACAGCCCCACTGCCAGACCATTATCTAAATGTCATCAAGGACATGATTTCAGACAGAGTAGAGGATCTGTTTTTGAACCATTCAGCCTATGACTGAATGATTCACACTGGCAACCCAGGACAGAGCCTGATCTCTATGTTACGCCATTATTTGACTTGATAGCACACTCCCCAACTTCTGAATATGGAGTTGAACTCTTGTACTGTTGCAGGACCAGAAACAGAGCAAGCAAGAGGAAGCATGATTCTGCATGTGTAGTTAATGCCCACTGTTGGGAAAAGACATGCCCTGCAGTACTTTCCTGAGATATGGGAAATGTGAATCCAGATTTTCACAAGATGAAGAAGGTTTTATACCCTCATATTCACTTTTCAGACAAAAGCACTAATTCCTAAGACATTGCAAAGAATGTGGTATAGATCCCAAGAGCATATGAACATTAAAATTTCGTTAACACTTCCCTTCAAGTCAAGAGGCAGACAGAGTAGACTGGACTTTAAAAGGAGATATTTGAGATGTGAAGTACTTTGTATCCCATATTCAACTTTTTGACTTCTTTTTTTTTTTTAATCCCCATCCCTTTTAAAGTAATTCAAAGAGTTTTACATGTGGAAATCGTTGTCTAGAAACTCTTCCATAGAAATTATTTTCTAGCCTAGCTGGCTAACCTCTTTCTGTGGTTTCCTGAAGGGGAAAAATTTACATGATTTTATAAAAAGCCAGTTCACATGTTTTAGTCCTAGAAATGTGTACTGCTCTAAAGGACTATGTAAAAAACAACTTGCAAAAAAGGTTTCTGATATCTACTCCTAAAGTGAGTGGTTTTTTTAATGTTTGCTTCAGTAAAGAAAACAAACGTTTATATGTAAAACCAAAGAAATAAATATTCTGTGCAACCACAAATTTTTACAATACTCTGAGATTCAAAGGGTTTAGTACTTTTATCAAGGTTTCCTCCCATAAAAGATTGCTCCAACCACTTCACCCTGGGTATCTTGGGACTGGATTCTCTCGAGATGAAGACATTCAAGTTTGCATTTAAAATAGTAATTGATGAAAGTGAAAGGAATTAGCTGGCTCTACAGTATGATCAATACAGCACTCTTAGAATAGTTGGGATTCTAATGTAGTGAATACACTTTAAGAACAATATAGAAGAGTTTTAAGAGGATGAAATGAGGAAATCTTAGATCAAAATATATTCATACTGATGGGCTAATGATGAATTAAATCTGATCCCCTTAATTTGCATCTAACCCACTTTTCTTTCTTTCTTTACCTAAACTCAAACATGTTTTAAATTGATCAAAACTGAAAATTTAAAAAAATATATCCTAACCCTGTCAATATTTGGGCAACTCGAATAAAAGTCTGTCTGGAGAGTTGAGTATATAGAATGTAAACAACTTGTAATAGAAACATAAGGAAATTATATAGAAATGACATTCATAGCAAATGTGCAGTGATAGTACATAGTCTGAGACAGGATTCTTTTCCACTATGCAATTACTTGCTCTGTTTTGCAGGTTTTTTTGGTCCGACTATTTATCAGATCTGTACTATGAGGATGGAAAGCATCATCCAGAAAATACCCTTTTGCTACTTTTACTTCATTATTTATTGTGGGTTTTCATTTTTTGCAACAATATATATATATATATGTAATCCTTACAGTTTAAACAGTAAGATCTCAATTTTCTCTATTAAAATGCAGTGGAAAGGGGAGAAAAAATGAAGTGTAAAGGGCTGAGAGTGTCAGAGGAAATAGATTTTTCAAAGTGCTAAAATGCCTACTGACTGTTTTCCTCTAATTTTTTTTTTTTTTTTAATCTAAAATTCTTTCCCAAACTTAATGTTTCACATACATGGGGAAAAGTCAAGGCTTACACATTTTCCATACATGTCCACGTCAAAGTAATATATATTCAATTTAGTAAAAGAAAGAAGAATTGCTCAGATTTTGATAAGAAAAAAAAAAAGGGGACGGGAGGGCAGCTCTAAGGAAAAGAGGAAACCAAAGGATAGTCTGAAAAGGCCAGCTCTTCTAAAATACATTAAGGTCTTTTAATAACATGGGTTTATTTCTTCCATCAAGGCAAAGGATACACCTTCCTGATTTGTTAAAAATTTTCTAGTTTTTATAACATCAGTTGTTTATGGTGGATTCCTGCAGATTTTAGTTCAAATCTAATGAGACTGGATCCAATTATAAACTTATATATGATAACGGATAAGCAACATCAAAAAGATGACTTCAGAGAAGGTGCTCTAAAAGTTATGTAAGCAAATGTTAGAATTACAAAATGAAATGGTAAATTCTTTACCTTCTATGTTTAAAGTTACGAATAATTTAAAAGAAATGTAGCAGATTTCTATTTCAAGGAATGTTGCAAGAGAAGGAGTAATCAACATAAAGAAATATGTACTGAAGGAGTGCCAGCTCTGGTATAGAATTCAAAAGAAATACTTTAGTGTTAATGTGAGTGCTGTAAGACTGGACTTGTTGAATTACATTGCTGAGCTTAGTGCATTAAAAACATAATTATGATTCAGCTCTATTTCCTGATGATGATCACCACTTTTAAAATTGTTTTAGTTAATAGTAGGAAAAAGACTGAGATTGTAAGCAAAAATTGATAAGATTTTGCAAATAAAATAGGGTAAGTGTAATTGACATAGGGTAAGTGTAATTGAGATTTTTTTTTTATAAAAAGGCACATTTATATCAGAAAAATTTATATCATGCAGTACTAAAACCTGGGAAAACTCTGTATTGATACTAAAGAAATCTGAAGATATGTCAAGAGTTTAGAAAATTATACCAGATGAAAAGTAGTATTCTTTTTTTTTTTTAAAGAAGTAATAACAGTTAGTTTAATGTTCTGCAGTTGCCAATCAATGCATTTAATCTTTGCTCCTGTGATGGTGTATGCACACAAGTCCCTTTTTAATTCTAAATATATATATTTATTAAAAATGGGGAAAATAATACAATATAAAGGTAGAGAATTTTTTATCAAGTAAAACATAAGATTATTTAATATACCTAGATGTTGTCTTAAATTCTATTTTTTTATTGTATTTCAGTGCTAAAAATTTTATGAAGATGATGAAGTAACTTTCTACCAGAAATCAAGACTATATTGTTCATCCCAGACATTCTTAAAAATTAAGAATAAACTCTAGTTCCAAATCTTTAGTTATAGTTTGATGATGGTTATTTTTGTGGCTAGGAAAACCATTATGTAAGGTCAATTTTTCATGAGCAAAATACCTCTTGTAATGAGCAAACCTCCTTTTCTTAATATCTCATTTACATTTTAATCTGTCTGGTTTTGCCTTCTGGCTAAGTTTTCTCAAATTTTTTGTACATAAAAGGTCTAAGACTGACAACTGGAAAAAAGAAATTTCTCTGTGTATCTGAAAATCAAGCACTACATAGCAGCACAGAAAGGTTTTCACCTTGGCCCTAAATGAGGTCCTATCACTGCTGACAAATGTAAGCATCTGGGTTTCTTTTTAATTGTTGTAATTATTGCTTGGTAACTCTAGACTGGCCTGGAAGAACATGATAATTACTTTTTGTTAGAAATCAGATCTAAAGTTTATAAAACTTATAGGAGTTATCTTACTTATCTTACACTGAAGACTGCAGTGTCTGGTTTGTGGATTTTTGATTCATAGTTTGTTCCCTACCTCCCCTATTTTATTTATTTTTGTTTCAATTTTAGAGGAATTTACTTCTCTCAGGATAGCAAAATAAATAGTCTTGTCTCTCTATGCAGATTTTCATAGTTTAGGTTAAAAATAAATGAAATGCTAAAAAACTTCGACCAGAAACTCTGATCAGTTAATTTAAAATAATTTTTACATAACTGTGTAATACAGTACCATGAATTGCTGAAACACATATTTTCTTGATTGTTATTCCCTTTATAAAACAAAATATTGTGAAATTTCAAGTGTGATTCTTTTCCTATCTTGTCAATATAGGGATAAGATGATTTCCTCTCTTTCTGGGATTGTCAGAGGTTATGATTCTATCCTGCAAATAAACCAGACACTAGTGGTTTTACAAATAGTAGAAGAGATATGTCTATACTGGAGGGAATGGGAGGAAGCAAGAGAGAAGTAAGAAAGCCATTGCTCTATCAGCTCCTGCCACTATTTAAACAATATACCTGAAGGTCATGTTTTCTTCTTGATCTATATTAAAATTGAGATTACTTTTATATAAAAAATATTTATTTTTTTTTTAAAAATAAAGCATGTTTTTGGAAAATATACATGTTTAAGACTGCAAGAAACAGAAAACATTTGATTTCTGATTGCATATTATTACTGGTTGCCTTTCTATTTCCTTCCTTTATTGGATTTTTGGTTTGGAAAATTCATTGTATGATCTCAGGTTTTGTCCAGGTAAAAAAATGGAAAAAAAAATACTGAAAACTTTCCCATTTTGTAATCATCTGTAGTCCTTTGGTGTCTTCTCTTTAATTTTGGTATTTGCATGTCCCCTGAATTACTATTATGGATCAAGTGATCATTCCTGCAAACAGTAAGATAATGTAAAACTGCCATCATTAAAAATGTATTCTGGTCTCCTGCAAAGGTGAAAACATCATGCTTATGTTTGTGAATGCAGTTTATAACTGCAGCATCATTGAAAATGGATCTATCTTGTTAGGAAAATATTTAATAAAATTAAAGCAAAATCTGGATTTTTTTAGAGTCTGTTGAAATACAGTCTGAGTATTAAGAGATACAGTAAATCTACAAGAGAGTCAAATCCTCATGGTACAATAGTCAAATCCTCACAGTAATCTTAATGAAATAATGTTTTTTTAAAATCGAAAGATACTGCACCTGGTGGCCAGGACAGTAGTTTATAAATAATAGAATGAAAAATATACCCTGTGGCTGAAATAGAGAATCACTGATGACTGATAGCCTGTGAATGTTGACTTATTGTGGTTATTTGCATTATGATGCTATATCTATTAACATTAATTTCAAAAGATAGCATTTCATTAAGGACATTAAAGAAGCAGTGAGTCTGTTATCCAAAAAAATTTCAAAAATCCTAGAATTAAAATTTTTCATTCTAATTTTCATATTCTATTCCATATTTCTGTTACTTAAAGTATATTTCTGTTACTTAAAGTACCAGTAAAGGATTTTATTTTTTCAGAAATGTCACGTATAATAGGTCAACTTCAAATTTTTATAGTTAGTCTAATTGGAATTCCTTCAGCAATTAGGTTCACAGTGGCAGTAAACATTAGTCAAAGTAATTATTTCATTATTAATGATCACTAAAAGAAAATATTATATATATATCAGATATGTTTATTTTCAAATTTAATTTATACCTCTGAAAATGATCTTTCAATAATAAAAACAATGGACACAAAACTTTTAATCAAAATCCAAGATGTTATTTAGTATCTCATAAATTATGTGTTGAAATTTGCATTTTAGTTTCATTCTCTTGATTTCTTCTTATTCCTCTGATTTCCTACATGTGCTTAGGCATACTAAATTTTTGGTCCTGATCCAGCAATTTACGCACAAATTAGTACTGTAGTGCCAGTAGAATTGTAACAGTGAGTCATAGAAACCAATTATTTCAAGCAGGTTTTTTTTTTATAGTATACAACTGGATGGGTCCTTCAGAAATATTATTTTACCATTCTGAATCCAGAAAACTATGGTGAAGGACTCTGTATAATATAGCCAGATATCTCATGACATGGATTACGTCTTTTGAATATTGCTGTCAATTTTAGGTATGTCCATGCAAATAGACAAGGGAAAGTAGACTGTCTAGAAAACATGAAAAGAAGGTTCTGCCGGATGAGGAACTTAACATGAGCCAGCAGTGTGCTCTTGCACCTTGGAAGGCCAATGGTATCCTGCTTTCCATCAGAAGAGTGGTGGCCAGCAGGGATAGGGAGGTGGTTGTCCCTCTCTACTCTGCCCTCGTGAGGCCCCACCTGGAGTACTGTGTAGATCTGGGGCTCCCAATATAAGAAAGATGTGGAACTGTTGGAGAGGGTTCAGAGGAGGGCCAAGATGGTAAGAGGGCTGGAGCACCTCCCCTATGAAGAGAGGCTGTTTGTGCTGGTCTTGTTCATCCTACAGAGGAAAAGGCTGCAGTGGGGACCTCATTGCAGCCTTCCAATACCTGAAGGGTGCCTATAAACAGGAGTGGAATCAACTTTTTAAAAGGGTAGACAATGACAGGAAAAGGGGAAATGAATTAAAGCTAAAGGAGCGAATGTTTAGATTAGATACAGTTTATAAACATGGCATATACCTGTTTAGTAACAAGACTACTATCTTAAAGTAGTTTCAAATTCATTCCAACCTGAATTAATTTAAACCATATTATTCAGCCAAGAAAAATATACCTATTTATAGTCTAATACAATTTTAGCCAAGCAGATTTTTAAAAATTCATTCATTTTTGAAATTGAACTCTTGTCACTACATGAGATTTCTTTCCTGCCTGACTGAATCTGTAGTTCATTGTTGACATGAATTCTACAGCCAAGACTTTCTACAGATAATTTCTCCATAGATTAAAAAATGTCAAAATTCCCATTTTCTCCCATACATTTTAATGGAGCACATGAATTAACAGAGGAAAAAAAAAAAAATCAGCTGTTGTATTGAGACTTCACTTAGTACATGCTAAAGGAAACAGCACTTCAAACAGTACTGTAACCATCTGTTACAAAGTTTAATTTTAAAAGATCCTAATTTACAGTTGCTTAGTTGCTTGGAATGTAAACTACAAATGGTTGAATTGCACATTTTAAATTTTTAAAATTTTTTTTTGCAATGCAAAAATCTATCTGTATTATCCAACAATCTCAAAAGAAACATTTATGTGTTGACACATCTTTCATGGGAAATAACTTCTGTCATGGATTAAATTTCACAATAAAAAGTGACACTGTTTCTATAAACAAACTAACATACATTTTTGGGGTGTTGAGTAAAATAAATTATTTTTGAATTTAGATATAGAAATATTTTTGGGCCTCTAAGTTATGAACAGCGAGGTGGTCATCCTTAATTAATTAACTATTTAAAATCTGTTGTGGTTTTGCATGGCAAGGTTCTGGTGGAGGAGGGGGCTGCAGGGGTGGTTTCTGCAAGAAGCAGCCAGAAGCTTTCTCTAGGCACAACAGAGTAAATATCAGCCGGGCTCAAGGCTGGACCCACCACTGACCAAGGACGAGCCCATCAGCCTCCAACCGGGGTTAAACCACCACATAATCCATGGTGGTAAACAATCTTTTTTAGCTTTTCTGTTTAGCAATAAACACTCTTGGAATATTTGATGCTCACTCTCACTCAGGATAAAGCCTACTGTGTAATCAACTACTTGACTAAGGATCAGACAAAAATAGAGAATAGTGAACAAATGGCATGGCAGGCTCACAGTTGGACATTTCTTTAAGCTAGTTTGAATGCCAATGAAAACTGAAAAGTTAATTGCAGTGTGCAAAAAGTGAATAGCTTACTTTCTTTGTTTTCCCCCTAGGAGAAAGGAAGTAGCTCAGAAGAAACGATAGATAATTCTCTCTGACTGAGCAGAATTTGTCATCCTCCTTTGCTAAAGATTGGACTGTAGAGATTATTTTCTCTTGCAAGGACAACAGATGGAATTTTATCTGTTAAGAAGTCAGAGACCACGAACCCAGCCTTTTCATAAAAGCCTGTGTTTTATGCCATGTCCCACTAAACTCTGAGGTCTATAATTGATTTCTTTGGCAATCTGAGAAGTAAATTCAGAGGGAAGAATACCCAACTGACTCTTGATTTTGGTGTTTTATGCCTGCTATCCTATGATATGAGTGTCTGGAATAGACCTTATTTGAATGAAACAGGAAGTCTTTTTGTTTCTGTACTTTTATTCCAATGTGGCACCCTCAGAGCATTGCACTGTAAAATGCCTTCTTCACACAGATTTCAGTTACCATGTTGGCACACTAAAGCAGACTGAGCACCTGAATTACCTAGAAGTGGGTACCCAATGCACAGCACCTAATCGAAGAACAGCATCAATGAAGAACCTTGTCCGAAGTAAATCACTGCATCTTCCCAGTGGGAAAGTGAATTCTATGCAACGTAGCTATACATTATAAACTCCACCATATTTCAAACTGTTAATATCTTTATGAGGTTTAAATGAATGTGCTACAGATCTGGATTAACTAAACTGCTAAGAGCATTTATGTTTCAAATGAGTGCACTCGGCACTGGATATACATTAGAAATGGTGCTGTGGAGCTGTATAGTTTCAACGTATATGGTCTGAGAATTGCTATCAACCTGTGCATTTTTCAGCTGGTGATTCATGTCTGCTGACAGATAAACTGATGAGGATTGCATTTACTCTTATATGTATCCTAGACTGGGATCCATTGTCCATAGCTTTCTAGACCACTTTTTGTTTAGCATGTCACAAGTCCCAGGGGTTGTTTTTATTTCTTTTTCTTACTAAATTCTTCTAGGTTGACTGTCCTCTGTATCCATAAATGAGATTATTGTCTGGGAGTATCTTTTCTAAATCGTCTTTTATTATTTCTGAAGCAAATAACAGAAAGTACTAAATTGAAGAAGCTGATGTCCTCTCTGCCCTAGTTCTCTGAATTTTTATTGTGTTCATTTACATTTAACATCTTCCTCAGAACAGATTACAACTGGTTCAACTCTCACCAACTTCAAAACTATAGATTGAAAGGTTTAACTGGTATTTTAATATTCGATTCAAAATCTAACCTTTCAGCCTCAAAAATTTCATTGACTTTTCCGATAAGACAAAACCTGGCTCAAGCCAGTCTGTTGATTAACAGACATATAATTTCTATGGAAATAGTTATTATAACATAACCTGTAATCCAGAAGTGAAGACAGGTCCTTTATCTCAGAGAATAAGAGTTTCTTCATTAATTTGAGTTTCTGTTGGTTCAGGTCAGCATGTTGTTAGAAACATGATATCTATTATAATAAGTTCTGGTAGTAAAAAAAGTCAAGGAGCTAGGCACAACACAGCAGTGAGACACTCAACACATCTTAGGAATAATTAGAATGTTACAGTAAGAGAAATCTTGATAAAAAGAGGGAATTCATAGAAGAGTACAGAAAATCTTTCTTCAGCAGAGTAGGAAGAAACTCAAACAGAAATAGGTGAATTTTTCCCCTATGTGAGGGATATGGTGAGGTAAACCAGTGATCTCAAAAAATTGTGTACATTTTTTCATATTCTACTATTCAGGACGAGTCCAATGGAAAAATTAATCACTGAACCTGTATATGTTATACGATTGTGCTGATTGCAGTCTGGTTGGATATTACAAGGGGCAAATAATGTGAAAGTTTCACTTTTTAATGTTTTGTTTTGTTTTGTTTTTAAAACACATACATGTATAATCATGTGTGGTGTATATTGATAAACATAGAATCATAGAACAGTTTGAGTTGGAAGTGACCACAAAGAGCATCTAGTTCCAACACCACTGCTATGGGGAGAGACAGCCTACAGTAGACCAGGTGGCCCAAAGCCCCATCCAACTTGGCCTTGAACAATGACAGGGGTCCAGGGGCAGACACAGCTTCTCTGGGCAAGCTGTGCCAGTGCCTTACCATCCTCATAGTAAAGAATTACTTCCTGATATCAAATCTATATCTTCCCTCATCCAGTTTAAACCATTCCTCTTCGTGTATAACTACATGCCCTTCCTTGCAAACAGTCCCTCGCCAGCTTTCTTGTAGGCCCCTTTAGGTACTGGAAGGCTGCTGTAAAAGGTTTCCCCAGAGCCTTCTCTTCTCCAGGCTGAAGTACCCCAACTCTCTCAGACTGCCCTCACAGGAGAGGTGCTCCAGCCCTCTGATCATCTTTATGTCCCTCTTCTGGACTCACTACCACATTTCCATTTCTTTCTTGTACTAGGTACCCCAGAGCTGGATGCAGTACTCCAGGTGTAGTCTCCAGGTGTAGTCTCACCAGAGTGGAGCACAGAATCACTTCCCTTGACCTGCTAGTCACACTGGTTTTGATGCAGCCCAGGATACAGTTGGCTTTCTGGGCTGCAAGCACACATTGTTGACTCATGTTGAGCTTTTTCATCAATAAGCATCCCCAAGTCCTTCTCAGGGCTTCGCCCAGTCTGTACCTGTGCTTGGGATTGCCCTGATCCATCAACCCATGTGCAGGACCTTGCACTTGGCCTTGTTGAACCTTCCCCCCAACATTTCAACAGCACCACACAGCTTGCTATTGTTAGGAAACTGGTTGAGGGTGCACTCAATCCTACCATCCATGTCACCAACAAAAATGTTGAACAGTACCAGTCCCAATACTGACCCCTGAGAACACAACACAACCCTGGTCTCCAGTTGGACATCGAGCTGTTGACGACAGCTATTTGGGTGTGACTGTCCACTCAATTCCTTATCCATCAAGTGGTCCATCCTTTGCAGTTTTTTAGATGACCCTGTTGAACAGAAAAAAATTGTCGGTCTATTCCTTAAGACTATTGTTTCCATGCTTTGTATAGATTTAAAAGGATCTACAGTAAGGATCTCAAAGATTGGTTTGCTCTCTAAGAGAATTTTTAAGCTTCTATAGCCTTTTCTCCAAATATTGTTCTGGCTACTTGGGAATATTGAAACACTGTTTTCTTCCAAGTAGGTAATAGAGTGCAGTAAGACAAAAGCACCACGTAATTTGGACAAATCATCTTTCCTTCACTTCAATGCAGAATATCATCTCTGCCTGGCCATGACAGCACTCCACCTGTATCTATGGCTTTAATATGAGGATGATAGAAAAGCCTTTTTGACCGACCATTTTCATTTTAGAAGAAATTTAACTTACCTGACAGGGTGTGTTAGATGCCTGTTGTTTCTAGATTCCTGCTATAGTCCCTCCACAGTGTTCTTAATTTCACTTCTCATACAGAAGAGACCAACAGTATTCCAAAATTGCTAGTAGATGGAAGTCAGGACTTGGCTACATCATGTCAAGAATTGGCTACATCACAGTCTAAAGAGGAATTTTTAAAGTAAAAGTTTACAGAGAAATATAACAAGTGAAAACTGTATTGAAGTTATAATCAAACAATAAATATTGTTTGTGTGATCTATTAGACAAATGTCTTAGCTACACATTGCACGTGAACAGCAAACTCCACAGCCACAAATGCCACAATTTCTCTCCCTGCTTATTCTCCTAAGCAAAAGGAAGGAAAGAATCATCATAACTCAGAAGTCCACAAAATCAAACAGAAAATATTAAGCACACAGTCTGATGCGAAACATCCATTAGAGTAAATTGTTTCTGTACCGGTGTAAGCACTGACTGACATTGCCCCTGTTGCCCTGGGGGTGATCTCTCTGAATGGTCTGCAACCATTACTTTAACGTGTATCTAATATCTAGTTCTTTTTGGACATGAGGTGTATGCTGCCTGAACTTCTTTAAGAATTCTAAGTCAGACAGGTAGACACACACACTTTGATTCAGTTTATCCAGTACATGCAGTGAATAAGACATTTAGGATTTACAGGCTGTTAAACTGGAATACTTTGTACAATAATCTAAATATGCTGCAACTTTCATTTTTGTCTTCTTTCATTGCTTGATGTTTACTTCCTGCCCCACCCCCCCCCCACCCCCCAAACTGGTAGCATCTTCCTCTTCCCAGAAAAAACATTGTCTTTTTTCCCGTAGCCTTATTGCCTGAGGAAAATAAATAGAAATGCCTAGAAACATGTATCAGTACCCCTGTTTGGCTGCAGGCTACTGCTGAGAAATGCAAAACTAAACTGTAACTAAACTATAGCAACCATGCTGATCATGGAAAGCAAGTTAATTATAAGTTTCCCTTAGGTATTTGCTGGTGGAAAATATGTCATCTCCACGGTGTCACCTGCCAAGAGGAGAATGTGTCATCTCTGTGGCAAATCCTGCAGAGACTGTGTCCCAGTATTTATACTCTAAACCATATCACAAAGGCACTGACTCTTAGGGAAAGTAGAGCAGTCTAAATAAGCTGAAAATCTTTTTTCAGAAGCTGCACTAGAGAATTTACCAAACTGTAGGACCCACCATTGTGCATTTGCTTGACTGAATTGTAATTATTTTTCCAAAGCGACAACTGGAAAAGCATAGCAGTGAACCAAGATATAAAATGAAAAGATACAATGGAAAATAAACATCTACTGAACTTCATACATCAAAAACAGAAAAGAAAAATAAAAGAAAAAGGCATTATTTGCTTTGTGTCTTGGATGTTTTAAGAAGTCACATCTCTGAGTAACCTTATAGGGTTAACTGACATCACAAAAGCTTTTTTTTTCTTCCATCTCTTTCCTGTCTAGCTTAATTGATAAAATGTCAACACACTGCAAATTCTAACTCCTGTTTAATTATACTGTTAGAAGAGAAGTGACAGTATATGTGGTATTTAACTAGACTGGCTCTACAGCTGTTCCACAGTTTTGCTTCCTAAATCTATGGCACTGCAAAGCACAAAAGCAAGCTAAAAGAGTAGAAAAGGTAATGGAAAATTTAGATTCCCATTGGTACATTATTGTGCCAATGTTCAGTAGTGCATCTGTGCATTTCCCACTGAAAGACAGGCAGATGAACACTTCGTACCTAGTTAAATGCATGTCTGCTTACTAGAAAGATGACCTAATGATAAAGAGTCAGTCTTAGGTGTCTGAAAACTCCCTGAGAGCCCTGAATGAAATGTCCCTGATTTTTAGCCAACTCATGTTTCAAACTGTGGTGTGCTTTGAGCACTTGGATGTGTACCATAGAATGAGTTCTGAAAACATGAGTATTGATTCACACTTCCCATGCCTTGAAGAGTGCCATATAAAGTCTCCTTTCAAACGCATTTAAAGAACAGCTAGGGAAAGAATATTGTTTTATAAAGTTACTCTGTGGCAACAATTTGGATTTTTGAAAATCACTGTCAAATAAAAGAATAGTAACTTTGTTACTAGTAGTTTCAAGCATTCTTACATCCTGTCTGTTGAGTTCAAGACTTTGTAGCCAGAACATGCAACCACAAAATGGCACACAGAAGGCCAGTACCAACACCGTCTTGCCATATATGCTTGACTGTGAAAGGTGTGGGCTTAAAAATCACCAGACGTAGGCAAAACTAGATTATCCTATGAGTAGAAGATAATGCTGTGTCTTCTCCCTAAGAGTACAGAGAAAGCTGCAGATACTACCACAATATCTAGAATAAGATTACTCTCCCTCTGAAAAGACACATCAGACTACAACACTCAAGACATATACCCATGAGGTAGAAATCAAATGCTCAGTCATGTTAAAACTGGCACGCTCCAAGCAGCTGTGTAAACATACCAATCCTCAGTAAAGGCACCTTCATGAGATGTAGGTGGATCCAAGTTTCTATATGCTGTCTTCAAGGCCTTGGATCTTTCCCACCAAAAGGACTGTAATTTATCTAAAACCAAATCCTCAGATAATTAAGTAAATATTATTCATGTTTAACTTGGAATCTCATATTGACAATATATGTGTTGGTTTTCATATTTCAAATGGAAAAATAATATAATTGGACCATGCTGAGACAAACTGGGTTTATTCTGTAATATCATCAGTAAAGTTGAAAGTAATTAATAACATAGAAAATAAATTATATCTATTGATTTGATTCTGCACTTTATTTTGGGAAATGGTATGGAAAAGACTGAAGTTCTGCTAAGTCATGACAACAGATGAACAATAGTTGCCCCTAGAATTTAGAGGATCTTTAAAGAAAATAGTTAAAGCACATTCCTTTTTGCATATCTTTTACCAATACTGTAACATGATTCATTAATCTTGCATCATTAATCTACAAGATCAATGTGTGTTCTCATTATTTCTGTTGCCCTTTTGAAACAACAATGCACTCATTTTGCAGAGAAATCAGAAATCGCTGGTGAAGCAGACAGCAGCCCAAGAGTCAGTTCTGGCACATGGTCATGATAAATTGGTACAGAAGACCACAAAGCCTTCTAAAAACAGTCTTTTAAACAGAGCAAAAAGCAATTTTGGATGCATCAGAATTAAAATCTTGAGACTTTGAGTACTTTAAATTCAGTACTTGAGATCAGGTTATGTTTTAGTTAGAAAGAATTTGGGGGTCAGCTAGAAGTGGATCAAATAAAGTATTCAAGTAAGACAGTATAACAAGGATTTTAAGTCAGTGTCCAGTAATGACACTACATACAAAGTCATGGCCAGCAACTGAAGTAGAGAATTAAAAAAATCCAATTAACTCTATTTACAATAGCTAATCATTCTTCTTTCCCTAATGTTTTTAGATTCAAATATAAGCACTGGACCAGATCATTGATAGCTGCTACACACAGAATTATTTGTTGATCCATTCCTGATTCCCATTGCAATGAGATATCTTTGAACCTCGTGATATGTGCAGTGCATAAAAAAAACCCAAAACAACAGAATTGTGAAAATAAGCACAAAGAACCTACTGAAGATATATTTGAAACTATGCAATGTTCCTAGTTTTGTGTGCATCATCTTTGGCCACAGGTAGTTGGGCTCATTTTAGAGCATTCTTAACAGCAATGAGCTGGTATTACAAGCAGGAAAAACTTTTTGTCCCTATTCCACATTGGTGCAAGCTTTTATAAAGTATTGTATAAACACATAGCCATAATTTACAATCTAACACATAAGAAAGGCAATGGAAAAATAAGGTACTTGATGAAATATAACAGCCTCAAGGTTAATTCAGTTTGGCTGATAGACAAACTGGGAACTAAACTCTAATTCTGCGTCTTTTGTATGTGACTATTCTGTCTTCAGAAATAGTTCACATCATTCAACAAAACAGCATAGATTGATCTGTGAATCACACTGCATTGCACCATGGGGACAGACTTGTAACGAAAGGTCTCAGTCACGCTTTCTTGACCAAAATGGATTCATTGAGCATCAACTGTGAGTTCATTCAATAGCTTTTACAGTTCTGTAATCCAGCCAAATGGGCACTGGCTTCAATTTTCTTGATTTTTGCCAAACAGTGGCTCACCAAATGTTAGATGTGTTTCTGGATACATGAGAAAAAGGTAGATTATTGTTGGGATATTTCAGCAGAACTTTCAAGGAACCTCCATATTCTAAGATAAAGTGGAGCACCCAAACGCCTATTTTCAAAATATCAGATGGGAATTGAACTCCTGAAAAGAGAAAATCCAGCAAAAAATCCACATCCTTATTTTAACCCTCCTTGATTAAGTGCGCAGAAGATCCTAATAAAGTTTTCTTTTATGAGTAACAAACTTCTACCATTTGTGTAGAAAAAGGTGTATCCGAATTTGAGTCAGGCATTCTGTGCTTTAGATAATTATTGAATTCCAATTTATATTACTACCTAGATCATAGAAAGCCCCTGAACACTTGGGTTTCAGGAGGTCCTATGCATGATCTTTTTTTAGTGAGTTCTAAATGCCTTACAAACTTTCCTGGCTGCACCCACCCTGAATGGCTGTGATACTGAGGGGACAAACTCTTATCATTTATTTCATGAGTTTGTCACTGCTATGTATTAGGAATACAAATATAAAAGGAAGGAGTATAGGAAGATCTAGAAGTCTAAACAGATGTACTTCAAAATAAAAAGAATCTTCACAGAAGTATGAAGTAAATAAAAACCCAAAACACCACAACAAAAAACCACACTCAACCCCATCCTAAAAACCTCCAAACAAATGAACAGGAGGTAAAAGGATCCTATATGAGATGTAACCCACAACCTTCAGAATGTTGGAAATTGTTTTCCTAAATTACTATAGTAGTGTTAATTTATCTTCATATGTTAATATATTGAGTATTAGGGATATAATTGCCTTACTGTGATTTAAAGACGTCTTCAACAGATATACTGTCTGCAACATCTGGCTAATCCTTCCTATTCCTGAAAATTATCTTTCTATTCCATCATTCTATTGGGCAAAAAAGTTAAATAGCTATTCCAACTGTTTTCCATTTGTCTTTCACCTGGGCACTTCTCCCAAACTGTGACCCTTATAATTTATTCCTTCCTAGGTTTACTGAAAGAGTCATGATTTCAGTTAACATCCTGCGTGTTGATCATCATGCAATACTATGACCGAGAAACATATCTTTCTTGTTAAATTTTGTCTTAAACCTGGCTCTCATACTTGAGGATTTCACCCAGCATATGGATGCACTTGATGTAGTATGGAGCAACACCCATCTGCTCTACAGTGCTGTAACCACGCAGCCTGAACAGCTGCTAATGTCTAGAAGTAAATGTTCCCAAGAAAACCATAATTTCAGTAAGAAAAGTTTACATGCAAAATGCAAGCAGCATCCTACACATTACATGTACCTGTGTTGATATGGCCTCTGTATGAACACCTTTGCAGGAAGAGTACACTAGAGCAGATATTCGTATTTCAATCAATACGGAACTCAATGTTTTGGTTCACAGAACCTACCTCATCCATTGCATCCCCAAGATGAAAGGAACACTACAGAAGTAATATTCTGTTAACTTTTTGCCATCACTTTTATTTATGGCAAGTCTCTGGAGGTCTGAACCCTGAGGGAGAAAGATACTGAAGGACAGCTGCCAGGGCACAACCCTTCTGTTCAGAACAGAGCATTGGACTTTAAATGCTTTCCATCATTCAGTTTTGGAGACAAACAGAAAAAAAATATTTATATTAATTTCATCAAAGAAAATTTAGCATATAGAAAATACAGACCTGTGGTTCTGCCTTGGCCTCAGTCACCAGAAACAGGGTTGTTGGGGGTTTTTTTTATTTATTGTAATTGCACTCAGTGCTGCTATTCCAGGAGACAGTTTGCATCAGCAGCATCTTAAGCAAAGCCCTAATGCAACAAACAGTATGCTGCAAAATGCACATGCTTCTCTCTCCTCTCCAGTTGTATAATTCTGATCCAAATCTGTAAAATCTTAATTGATTTGAGGATCAGCTATTCAGAGACCATTTCTCTAGCTATAGCATTCCAAAGCAGTTGAGCTCACTGAACAGTCTCCTCTTTCTCCTCCAGCTGCATCATATGATTCTCAGTTACTCATTTGAAGCTAACCTCTAGAATATACGTTTTATTAAAATTTTAGACACAACTTTTCAGCTTTTCTTAAAAAAAGAAATTAAACTATGACAAGAAATCTAGCAATGTATCTAAGAAAGGTAAGAGAAAACTTCTGATTTTATTTTGCTTTCTTGTCATGGGGGAACCTAGGCAAGAAATTTCAACACTTAAACATTCACAAGTCTTTTCTCAAATTCAGGATAATCCCATAAGCATCTGAATCCCTTTGTGTCTCCGTTTCTGCTCTGGGCATGCATTCAGCTGCCTGAGGCTGTGGTTACAGGGGCAGCCAAGCTCTTCTAATGGCTTGTGGCTGCCAAGAAAGGGAATCTTTCACATTTCTTGCTTTCTCTCAGTTGCTTTCACTCTCCTCCCTTCCTCTCTGTGCTTATTTCTAAAACAGATAAACAAGGGATGTGAGACTGAATTTATCACTTCCCAGATCACATCTGCTGGGAAGATAAATATCCACATTCCCTTCTTCACGTTTAGTGGAAAGAAATGCTAGCCTCACACTAGTTGCAAGCCAGTTCACACCCCTTTCATGTTGTTTTCCACATACAAAACATTAGCAGGGACACTGAGTAGCAAGATCAGTGTGGTTGTTTTGTCATGTACCTTACTGGGAACAACTTTATTTTATGTCTATCAGAATATTTGGAAATTTGTGGGCCACTCAGTATATACTTACTGTTTTAAAATACCTGATAATGCTTTCAGACAAAATTGAACTATTTTTAAAAATCTTTTATATTTAAAGGTGGATCCATAGCTATTCAGATGTGATTTTCTTAATCACTTAACTGTCATTATTTTGTTCTCACTTTCTTATGATTAATATGTATTACTTTGAGTGTGCAGGACTGCAGGACTTCCAACGATTTAATTCTCTTTAGAAGAATTACATTCTTGTGTAGTTCTTACTATCACTGCTTATTTTCACTGGGGTTTTTTTGTTTTGTTTGGGTTTTTTTTCCAGTTCACTGATACCTCTACTTGTTGACTATATGGTTCTATCAGTGGAATCAGATTAATTTGTAAATTTATGGATTTGATAATCATATACTGAGGTTTTCTACCATTTCTGTGAAGAAGTTAAGGGTTGTAAAATGTAGGGGATGGAGTCTACTTAGTGATCATAATTTCAAATGAAAAAGTGCAGTTGTTATACAATATTATATTTTAACATTCTTTTTATATAAGGAAGGGATCTGGATCCACAGGTAAATTATTTTGTTTTCTTGCATCATTTCCATTTGTTGAACAATTTGCAAATTTGAAGTGCAAAAAAAATTTGAATTAGAAGAAACATTGGAGGACATATTGACAGAAACTGCAACTTGACTGTAATAGGTCAAAAATCTCAGGATGTGACAGATATGGCTCCTATCACTTTTTTCTTTCTCTGCGATTTTGATCTACTATCTGATGTCAAAGTATCCTAATACCCAGTTAAGCCAGATGATGGGCAGGGTCTTTATTCTTCCTCTTGAATCTGTTCTACTTTCTATAAAATATTTACATAGTCATTTATAAGAGAAAGAGATTTATCTCTTAGACAAATTGGAAGACATTCATCTGCCCTGTACTTTTAACTCCTCTGATTGCTTTATCAGTTTCTCAGACAACAACAATCACAGGAAAACCAGCATCCAATCTCAGATGACAACCCAGCTTCACTCTTTCAAAATTTCTACTCAGTATTAGTCATCAGCAACTGGTGAATTAAGTTGCAAATCTTCCCAGACAGGTAGCACCGAAGTAGATAAAGTCTCAACAATGTCTTCATTAGCATTTTACTGTTCTAAGAATTTCTTTTTACTCTTGGAAGTACACAAAAGGAAATATATTTATAGCAAAGTACCAATGATTGTATGTATACAAAAAATACATCATTCAGAATAACTTTATTCCTTCCAGAAGAAAACAGAACAGAGCAAAATAACAAGCATCTCCACAAATAAATAATAATAATAAAAAAGAATCCCAAACTTCCACATTGACATTTAGGTCATTAATAGCAAAAGTTCTTACTGTATTATGTACAACACTCTGAACTGACAAAAGGTATATCCACACTGACTTGCGTAGGATCTCATTTACTACAAATAATTTGGCTGCTATTCATTGGTGAAAATAAAATAAAAATTGAATTTGAGTGATTCATTAATAATGTGTAACTAACCAAAAGTCATTGAACTATGACTCATGATAGGTAAACCACAGTATTAGACACTTTACAAACCTAGACATTTTTGAACCACTATAGCAATTCTCAAGAGTCACACACACACGCACACACACAGATGTGCACACCCTCTCAGAGGCCATTCCCACACCACACACATACACCTCTTTCTGGGAGTAAAGATTCCTATACTTCTATATGCTCCTGCCAGAGATGTAGGTGCTTGACGTTTATGTCCGATCATGAAAGATCCTACAAACCAATAAAACAATTTTCTTGAACCTCAAGTTCACACATGAACCTGAGAAATGTGTATTCCTACTTACGGCACCCGCATTGTAACTCCTTGAGCTACATGCTCCCATGGTATTTGTCAGTTTATAGGCCTGCCAATCTGACCTCAGTGCCAGCGAAAGTTATGGAACAAATCAGCCTGAGTGTCATCACTCAGCATGTACAAGATAATCTGGTGATCAGGCCCAGTCATCATGTGTTTATGGAAGACAGGTCCTGCTTAACGAATCTTATCTTCTATAACATCATAACCCGCTTAGTGGATGAGGGAAAGTCTGGATGTTGCTTACCTGAAATTTTGTAAATTTTGACACAGTTTGCACAACATTTTACTGGAGTAAATGGCTGCTCATGGCTTGGACAGTGATATGCTTTACTAAGTAAAAAACTGGCTGAATGACTGAGCGCAAAGGCTTGTGGTGAATCATAGAATCATAGAATGGCAAGGGTTGGAAGGGACCCCAAGGATCATAAAGCTCCAACCCCCCTGCCACAGGCAGGGCCACCAACCTCAGGCCTGGATCTACACAAGGTTGCCCAGGGCCCCATCCAACCTGGCCTTGAACACTTCCAGGGATGGGGCATCCACCACCTCTCTGGGCAGCCTGTTCCAGCACCTCACCACTCTTTCCGTAAAAAACTTCCCCCTAATATTCAATCTAAACCTTCCCTCCTTCAGCTTTAAACCATTCCCCCTTGTCCTGCCATTATCTGCCCTTTTAAAAAGTTGATTCCCCTCCTGTTTGTATGCTCCCTTCAGGTACTGGAAGGCTGCAATGAGGTCTCCCTGCAGCCTTCTCTTCTCCAGGCTGAACAAGCCCAGCTCCCTCAGCCTCTCCTTGTAGGGCAGGTGCTCCAGCCCTCTAATCATCCTTGTGGCCCTCCTCTGAACCCTCTCCAACAGTTCTACATCCTTCTTGTATTGGGGGCCCCAGATCTGGACACAGTACTCCAGGTGGGGCCTCACGAGGGCAGAGTAGAGAGGGACAATCACCTCCCTGTCCCTGCTGGCCACCCCTCTTCTGTTGGAGCCCAGTATACCATTGGCCTTGCAAGCTGCAAGAGCACACTGCTGGCACTGTTGTTAAGTTTCTCACCCACGGTGACACCCAGGTCCTTCTCAGCAGGGCTACTCTCAAGAGGCTCTTCTCCCTGTCTGTATCTATGTCTGGGATTCTTCCGGCCCAAGTGCAAGACCTTACACTTGGCAGTGTTGAACCTCATTAGGTTCACCCGGGCCCATCTTTCCAGCCTGTCAAGATCCCTCTGGATGGCTTCCTTTCCTTGAATGGAGTGTCCGGCAGCTCGTCACAAAGGGTGTTCCCCAGGGTTCACTACTGGGGACAGTTCTCTTTAAAATTTTTATCAAAAATCTGGATCAGAGGATCCAGTCGACCCTTACATATATTTGCAGGCAACACCAAGTTCATTGAGAGTATTGATCTACTTGAGGATAAGTAGGGTCTACAGAGGACCTGAGCAGGCTTGATGGATGGGCCAAGACCAACTGTATGAGGTTCAACAGGGCTAAGTGGAACAAGGCTAAGTGTCACAATGCCCCCACACAGTGCTACAGGCTCAGGGAAGAATGGCTAGAAAGCTGCCTAGTGGTTGGTCAATAGCTTGTTGAATATGAGCCAGCAGCATGCCCAGATGGCCAAGACTGCCAACATCCTGGCTTGTATCGCAGTGTGACCAGCAGAACTAGGCAAGTGATGGTCCCTATGTACTCAGCACTGGTGAAACCACATCTCAAGTACTGTGTTCAGTTTTGGGCCCCTCACTTCAAGAAGGACATATAGGTGTTGGAGTGTGTCTAAAGGACAGCAAAGCTGTGAAGGGTGTTAAGAACAGGTATTACAAGGTGTATCTAAGGGAACTGGGTTTGTTTAGCCTGGAGAAAAGGAGGCTGAGCGGCAGCTACCTGAAAAGAGGTTGCAGCAGGATAATTCTCCCAAGCAACAAGTGATCGGACAAGAGGAAATGTCCTCAAGTTGTGCCAGGGTACCTTTAGGTTGAATATTTGTTAAAAAAATTCTTCACCAAAAGGGTTGTCAAGAACTGGAACAGCGTGCCCCAGGAAGTGCTTGAGTCACCATCCCTGGAGTTATTAAAAAGATGTGTAGATCTTAGTGGTGGAATTGGCAGTATTAGGTTTAGCACTTGGACTTGATGTTAAAGGTCTTTTACAACCTGAATTATTCTATGACTCTATGATATTATGATCTGCTGGAAGGTTGCTCAGTAAGGTTGAGGTACAGACTGCAACATCAGTGCTGGGATTTCTGTCAGTGTCAAACCAGGTTTTGACTGCTTTTGTGTTGTTTTCTTCTCTCTCCCAACTATTACTAATTTTCAAGCTTCTCTTGTACTTTTCAAACTGACTCCTTTGTTGTTAAGCTGTTTACTGCGGCTGATGGATATCTTCTTTAGCATTGTTCATTTGGGGGAAATTCCCTCTTGGAATGTTCTATTGATACACACTTCACAAGTGCATTTGCAAAACAAGTATGAAAGTCTGCAAGTGGAAAAAAACAATAAAGAGGATACTGGGTCATCAAACTTTGACGTGTCACCATGTTAAAGTTGGCCTACACTCTGCATCTAAACTGGTTCCATAAAGGAAAAAAAAACGCAACTTGGTCATTGTCGTAAGACAATCTCTTCTGAAGAGAACAGGAGGCCAAATATGCAGATCAGACCCACTTCTTCAGAAAGCCTGCAGTCTTTCTGGGCCTGAAGTTAAAGATGTGAAGAGGAAGCTTCCTATTCTGATATGGCCCTCAGATTATTATACATTATTCATTTTTCAGGTAGGCAGCAATGACACTGTAACAAGAAGTCCAAGGACAATCAAAATAGACTTCAGGGCATTGGGACAACTGGTTAAGGCATCAGAAAGAGTGTTCTGCTCTATCCCTCCTGTTATAGTGAATGATGAGGGAAGAAACAAGAAGAGTCAGCAGGTCAATACCTGGCTCCAAACCTGATGCCACCAGCAGGATTTTGGGTTTTCTTTATGATGGTTCAATTTACACAACACCAGGACTGTGGGTGACAGGTGGGGTACACCTGTCTCAAAGGGAAAAACGATTTTTGCACAGAAGTTAACAGGGCTCATTTAAAGAGCTTTAATCAAAATTTGAATGCAGAAGGGGATAAAGCAAGGCTCACTAGAGGGCTGGCATGCCAATGTTTATGGGATGGTGAATTTGTAAGGTCCTTCAGTCTTCCATCTCAGTGGAGGTAGGAGATGGAGAAGCACATGACAACAAAGATACAATGGTTACTGAGGGGTGGAAACCATGGAAGCACTGGAGAATGGTCAGGTAGAAATCAGGACTTCTCCCCAAAAAAAGGTGCTGGGATCAGTAGCCCAACTGAAGTGCATCTACAGCGATGCATGCAGAATGGGCAACAGGAGGATCTGGAAATCATTGTGCAGCAGGAAAACTATGATACCATTGTCATCACAGAAACATGGTGGGATGACTTGCATAATTGGGATTCTGCAATGGATGGCTACAAACTCTTCAGCAGAGATAGGTAAGGAAACAGAGTCAGTGTAGTCACCCTGGACTGTTTCAATAGTTTAGAGCTTAAAGATGGTGATAATACGGTTGATTCTTACATGTTTACAAGTAAGAATCAGGGACAAAGACGACAAGGCAGATATAATAGTGGGAGTTTGTTATAGACTGCCCAACAAGGATGGAGAGGCACAAAAATTATTCCAGAAGCAGATGGGAGAAGTTTCACAATCATTAGCCCTTGCTCTTGGGGGGGCTTCAACTTTCCACAGGGCAATGAAGTTGGTGAAGGGTCTGGAGCATAAGTTTTATGAGAAGTGGCTGGGGTAACTGGAGTTGTTTACTCCAGAGAAAAGGAGGCTAAGGAAGACCTTATTGTTCTCTGCAGTTACTTGAAAGCAAGTTGTAATGAAATGGATGTCAGTCCCTTCTGCCACATAATAGAGGGTAGGACAAGAGGAAATGGCCTCAATTTGTGTCAGGGGAGGTTTAGGTTGTATATTAAGAACAATTTATTCACCAAAAGGGTTATCAAGCTTTGGAAACTGCTGCTGAGGGAAGTGATTAAGTGACCAGCCCTGGAGGTATTGAAAACACACATGGTTGTGGTGCTAGGGTTATGGTTTAGTGGTGGATTTGGCAGAGCTAGGTACATGGATGTACTTGATGTTCTTAAAGGTCTTTTCCAACGAAAACCATTCTATGATTCTCCAATCATTTAGGAAAATACTCCATCCTGAAAAGCACTTAGACTTGAAGATAACTTTTCTTATTTAGTATTCATGTGAGGTTATTCTTGAATAATACATGCAAGACTAGATACACCTTTTACAGTATATAAACCATGGATTACATTTTCTTCAAACCAAATAGTAATAAAATAGAAAGTAGAGAAGAATGAAAGTATTAGTCATACAACAGTGGAACATACAAGATGAAATAACCTGGAAAAGAAAATGAAAAATGCCATAGACATTGCTTTCTCCTTTTTTTACAGTCATGGTGGAAGTAGTGCTTTGGGGAGAATAATGATTCTATGAATTATGTACATTTAATAATGCCTAGAAGGTTCAGTAAGTTTAAGATGCACAAGGAATTTACCTTTCACTGATTATTTGTTATCAGTACATTAGCAAACGTAGAAAATAGAGGATGTCTGAGCTTGGACAGATGTTTGGCAGATCAAGAGTATGGATACCTGTGAGTCACAAAATGCTAGTAAGGAGACAATTTCACAACAGGGTAGACAATTTCATAAGAAACAATGTCACAGGAGTACAGAGGCAGAAGATGAAGCATCTCTTGACATCCCTCTTAAAAATGAGAAAGAGAATAAATGGAAGGAACAAAAGGGAAAATGAAGGTGAACATAGAAGTAATAATCAAAGAGATAAGAGAACCCCAACACTGATAGCAGATGAGATGCCAGTAACTGACATTTGACTGGAATTTCTCATCAGTAGGATGACTGTAGATTGACTAACAAAAAATTAGTAATGTGTTTCATCGTGACTAGCTCTGTCTAAATGGCTGACTACAAAACCGGGAGACCTCATTCATATTGCCTATGTGTAGAGTCCTGGTTTTAGCCCAGATCATGCCGTGGCACTGTCTGAAGCAGTGCTAGTCGACTGATCAAATCAATACTGGGAGACATGCTAAGAGATAAACATTACAGACCAGAGTTTGTCACCATCCATGCCTTGCCCCCGTTTTGTTTACTAGTTGAAATGCAGACTTTGTTTTACTGGTATGGAAACCACTTGGAAAAGATCTGGTCTGCAACTTGAGGATAAAAAAATCAGAACATCTGTAGCTGGAATTTCATTTCTATGGACAAGAAAAGGTGAAGTGATAGCTGGAAGATGATAGTGTAAAAAAATACATAACTGGAAACAATGCTTATCTAGATGCAAAATGTATAAATTAAACAAGCGTTTTTTAAAAGTGTACAAAGATAAGAAGGACAGAAAACTATAGATAATAATAAACTGTCTGGTTTAATTAGATCATGTAAAACAATGACAATGTATTTCCCCAACTGGAGCTGGTACAATGTTTTACATTATAGTCTTGTATCTTTTTTAATTTCCTTTGATCAGTCCTGATACTGTGTAGAATTTGTCCTTCCTTTATACTTCCAAATCCCATGTATATTTGAAATCCTCAACCTTATCATCCACATACCATAATGAAATATGTTTAAATGCGATTTAACTTAAGCTTCAAATCTAACACTCAGCACTATGTTGTTGAGTAGTTACTGGCTCATTTGCTCTAAGATATATTTATTTGAAAAATTCAGGTCTGTGGGGAATGCAAACTTGAACCATTTGATATTGGTCAATAGGCTGCAATAGCCTGAGTATGTTGGCAGTCATCCACTGAATTAGTCACGATGTCCTGTTGACCCAGTTTGAATCCTGTGTTGAGATTACACATACTGTATTATTTGGATTCCGCTTTGGTTCGGGGAATACCATTTCCAATTTATGCAAGTTTTAATTCTGTTTTCACAGCTGTTGAGTAGCTGTCTCCCTACTGCTTTTATCTTGAGGAATTTATCATGTTCTATTCCCTTTTGATGCTTTTATTTGGTGTTAGGAATAGGTTTACATTTCTTTGCCAATATTATATTCTAAGCCTCACACAAAATCCTCTCATAGGCCTTCTGAGAACCCAGCGTGGAGGTTACTGAGACATTTTAGGACAGCATGAATTCCAGTACAACAGTAGGTTTTAGGGTTTGGTTTTTTTTCTATGTTCTTTAGCATCCATGATATTCATTATTATTTTCTTCACCAGTCTAAATACCTCTGTTAGTTATGGTAAAATTTAACTGAAATTTTAATAGCAGCAGCAGAAACTGATATTCCACTAGGCAGCGTGTGAAACTATCTATCATTCAGCTTCCTCAGTATCACTTAAAACTGAGTTTCATTTTAGCCCTAGAAGAAAAAAACAGAAGGATCTGGTAATATTTTTGATAGGCATTTCTTAACTATTGTACGTATTTATTCCTTTCTATAGCCATGCAGGTAAAGAATTCTTAAGTCAAATACAGCTAGGAAAGAATATGAGCTATTTATGAAAGTGGTGCAACAAGATTCACTTATGTTGAATAAAGACTTTGAAGTGAAGTCTAGTAGAAACCATTATTATGTAAGCGTGTATGGTGGTTCAGCCCCAAGCAGCGGCTGACCACCACTCATTACTCGCTCGCTCCTGAAGGAGAAACAGACAGAGCCTCCATGGATTAGGATAAGGACAATTTACTGACAGAAGAACCGTGAATGGGGAACAATAACCCCAATTCCACTTACACCCAGTGATAACAGAGTGTTGCACAGCACAAGGACCAACTCAACAGCCCTGCCACATGATGAATAAAACCACCTTTCTCCTTTTGCCCAGCAGTTTGATCATAAGCTTTTTTTATAGCAACATATGGATGTGATTTACAGGAAACTAATTACTAGTGAGATGAAGAAAGTTATTGCCTTTTAAGAAGCAGTTCTGGACAGAAAATAAATTCAGTTGTTATGTAGGAAAAATTATTAGAGAAAAGCTGTTTGTGTTATCCGTAATTGGTCTGTTTAAAGTTATTTACTGTGACAATACTAAGACATAGAGATGAGTGTATCCTTGAAGAAGAAAGGAAGGAGTAAAAAAGGGCCTAGAAGGGAAGATAAATAAATAGGCATGGGTAAACCTAAGAGACCTCTAATTCTGTGTATGCAAAGATGACAATAAGTAACAAGGAACCTGAAAAATCTTCAAAGGCATTATCAGTACTCAGACATGTTTAAACAGTGTTTACTCT
This sequence comes from Laterallus jamaicensis coturniculus, assembly GCA_022605575.1. Classification (NCBI taxonomy): domain Eukaryota; kingdom Metazoa; phylum Chordata; class Aves; order Gruiformes; family Rallidae; genus Laterallus; species Laterallus jamaicensis. The sequence goes on along the minus strand of JAKCOX010000003.1, from coordinate 31,449,904 downwards.
ATCTTGATGATCCTGATTCCCGGGAAGGCAGAAATGCTAATATTTCCACACAGGTCAAAGCAGTATGTGCAAGAATTCCATCAGATTTGTAATTATTCTCTTCTGTACTTCACGGTTTCTATCTATAAGGAGTATATCCCAAATTGAGAACTCTTTATGAGTGATAAAACTACTATTGCCTGTTTCCTATGCATTTCTGACATATTTTTCCCTTACATGCCAGTCATGTCAATTCCTTTGTATGTCTAAACCTGTATCTATAATTCATTACTCTATTTCCAAAGCCATGTTTCAGGCCTTAATACCCTTTACATATTTCCATTTTCTTCCCATGTCCCTGTCTGCTCTTTTGGTCTGTACACTGACTAAGAGATAACACATATTGGAGTCACCCAGATGATACACACTTGTTGACTAGACAGCTATGTACAATTAGTCCTTAATAGTAATGTTTGAGTTCTCCCCACTTCTGTCCCCTGCAGATGAAATAAATAAATCTTTCTGCTTTTAGCAAGCTACCACTATTTGAGAAACTTTACTATCTTTGAAATTTCTTCTATTAAATTTGATTGAAACAGTCTGGCAGGTTAGAAAAGCATATCAAGACAGGTAGACTGTCACTATAGTAATAAGATAAACTATGAACTTTGAAAAAGTCAGTCTAAATTCATTTAGATAAATTACATATAAATGTGCACTAGTGAGAAAAACTATACTTCTATTTATTAGTTAACAATTAGCAAACTATTCATGAAATATGAAGATTTAATTGAATTCTACTTGACTTTCACATCATCAAAATCAATAAATCTTTTTGAATATGAACTCATTTAACACTTCTCTAGTAGAGAAGTTTTATACACCAGAATCTAAGTCAGTTAGCCTACAGTGATACTGCTGGACATCCGAAGAATAGCAATAATGAATTTTTCATCACTAAAACTCACTGAATGCAAATAATGAAGTGACACAATGAGGTAATTGTTCTCTGACCACTGCCAAACTGTAATTGATTCAACTTCCAGTTTTTCAAGACCAGGTTAGATTGGACTTTGGGCAACCTGGTACAGTAGAGGGTGTCCTGACCATGGCAAGGGGTTTGGAACTAGATGGTCCTTGAAATCCCTTCCAACCCAGAACATCCTTTGATTCTTGCAGCTTTCACTTACACAAATTTCAGGAGAAAAAACCACAAAATGTTAACTACACATGTGAGTGTCACAGTTTTGCGCAGCTGTGCTGCTGAGATAGCTTCTGCAAGCAGCAGCTAAAAGCTATCTCCAGGCCTCAGAAAGTAAACATCAATCAATTCAAGGCCAAAGTTGCTGCTGACCAAGGCCGAGCCAACTGACAGTGGTCACAGCACCTCTGTGAATCACTTATAGGAGAAATAAAATTGTAGATCCAGGCCTGAGGTTGGTGGCCCTGCCTGTGTCAGGGGGGTTGGAGCTCTATGATCCTTGGCGTCCCTTCCAACCCATGCCATTCTATGATTCTATGAAATAAAACTGCAGGCAGACGCATTTTGCCACCAGAGAAGGGAGTGAGAAGATGTAACAAGCTGCGCAGACACCAAGGCCAGGCCCAAAGGGGGCAGGGTGGAGGGGGAAGAATGAGGCCCTCCATGTGCCAGAAAGAGAGATTCCCCTGCAGCCCGTGGAGAAGACTATGGTGGAGCAGGTGTCCCCTCGCAGCCCATGGATAAGGACAGAGAGCAGAGACCATCTATAGCCTGTGAAGAGATTGATCCACGCCAAAGCAGGTTTGCCAGGGGACTTGTGATTCAGTGGGGGATCAGGCTGGAGCAGTCTGGGCTCAAAGGTCAGCAGCCCATGGAAGGGAGCCATGCTGAAGTCCATGGTGAGGAGCTGACACCCCGATAGAGAGGAGTCATGCTGGAGAAGTTCATGGAGGACTGTCTCCCATGGGTGGGACCCCACGATGCCGCAGGGGAAGTGTGTGTGTGTGTGTGTGTGTGTGTGTGTAATGCCCCCCTCACCTAAGACAGATGATAACTTGGGAGGAATGGACTGAAAACCTCTATTCCCCATTCCCTGCCCATGCCGTGATGGGGGAGAAGAAGGGAGCAAATTTATGAATAAAATAAAGTCTGCGAAGAAGGTAGGGATGGAGGGGAAGTAGAGGTGTTAAGATCTGGAGGAAGAAAGCAGCTTGTGAAGAATTCCTGGAACCCCACTCCCCATTTCCCACACCTCCCAATGCCATGTTGGGGTGGGAAGAAGGGAGTAAAATCGTGATGAAGATGAAATCTCCTAAGGGAGGGGTGGGGGGAAGGTGCTTTAAGACCTGGCCATGTTTCTCATTACCCAACTCAGGTTCACTGGGTGTGTAGTTGTAGTAGTATTAAATTAGTTTTCTTTCTTTTATACTGTGTTGAGTCTGTTTTGCCCATTGCACTAATTGAAAACTGATCTCTCTGTCCTTATCTCGAGTCCTAAGCCTCCCAATATATTTTTTATCCTTTTTTTGGCTGAAAATGGGAGTGAGTGAGCGGCTTTGGTGGGCATTTTGCCTCTAGCCAGGGCCAAACCACCACAATGAGTAAAATTTTCTGAATAAGTATAGTTTTAAAAGCACATTTAAAAATTAAATGGAGGCATCCTTGACTTGTTTCTGAATTGGGGGTTTAATTAGTAAACTTGCTTACATGTAACTGAAATTTGTACTACATTTATGTTGTTATTTAAGTATACCTTCCCAAGGAATGAAAATTTGGAACATGTTGTGCTGAGTCTGTCTGTCTGTATGTGCTTGCCCCTCCTTTTACTTTTCTCACATTTCAAAAAGCTTCCAATTGAATAGCTTCTTTGGACTATACACGTAAAGGAACAAATAAATTAATTTCCTAGAAATTTCCAGAAAAACAATGGCCATGTGGACAGATAAACCTGCATTTGTACTCTCACTGAGACAAAGGCTCCAGCCTTGTTGGCTACAAGAGACTACACATACCTAACAATTATTATGATTTCCATTATAATAGGAAAATTACAGTTATTGCTTCATAAGAGACACCAGATCATCCAATCATAAGACAAGAAGCCACAAGGAAACTGGTTTCATTACTTAGACAGAAGTACTAGCTTACATAATTGGCATGTGAATTAGATATTCAGTCTTCCTAAAACCTATCTATCTCTAAAACAAATGTGCAACTGTTGCCCTAGTTTTTTTAAAGAGCAGAGTGAAGTATGTGAATACAAAGCGAGAAAGAAGAGTAGTTGTGGTTGGGGATTCCCTCCTCAGTGGGACGGAGGGCCCCATATATAGACCAGACCCTACACGTAGGGAGGTGTGCTGCCTTCCTGGAGCCAGGGTCAGGGATATTACCAGAAGGCTCCCAGGGCTGGTTAGTCCCTCTGATTATTACCCACTATTGATAGTTCAAGCAGGTAAAGATGCAATCACGAAGTGTAGCCTGCGCACTATCAAGAGTGAATTTCGTGACCTAGGGCGCTTCATTGGGGGGGCGGGAGCCCAAATAATATTTTCTTCTATTCCCACTTGTGGGAGGTGGGGTTCAGAGCAGGTCAGGAGAACCCATGAATTGAATCAGTGGTTGAAAGGCTGGTGCCTGCACAAGAAATTTGGGTTTTTTGACCAAGGGATGGTGTACTCTGCTCCGGATATGAGTACTGCTAATGGGGCTTACCTGTCCCATAGAGGAAAGCGGATCCTTGCTCAGGAGATGGCAGGGCTCATTGATAGGGCTTTAAACTAGTTAGGAAGGGGGAAGGGGATATTACAAAGGCTGCTGGGGTAAGGCAGGTGCTTTGGGAATCACAGCACGAGTTGCTGGGGGAAATAGATAAATGCCAACAGCACAATTGCAGACTTGGGGATGTTGCTCCACACGAGAGTAGGGATAACTCTGTGGATTACCCCGTGAACTCCTCAGTGGAGCTGCTTTTGCCCATCCCCTATCGAAAATCTCGCAGTGAGCTGTTGGGGATATCTGGATCTGCTGCCTCACTAAAATGCCTTTATACAAACACACGTAGCATGAGGAACAAACAAGAAGAATTAGAGATCTTTGTGCAGTCACAGGGCCACAATCTCATTGCAATCACTGAGACGTGGTGGGACAGCCTGGATGACTGGCACACTACCATGGATGGCTACGTGCTTTTTAGGAAAGATAGGCTAGGGAGACGAGGTGGAGGAGTTGCTCTTTATGTTAGAGAGCACCTAATGTATTGAGCTCCACCTGGGTAGGGATGAACCGTTTGTCGAGAGCTTGTGGGTAAGAATTAAAAGTCAGGCCAGTTTGGGTGACATAGTCATGGGCGTGTACTACAGGCCCCCTGATCAAGAGGAGCGGGTGGATAATGCATTTTATAAGCAATTGGAAGTAGCCTCAAGATTGCAGGCTCTAGTCCTTATGGGGGACTTCAATTACCCAGATATTTGCTGGGCAAGCAATACGGCCAGTCGTATGCAGTCCAGACAATTTCTGCGGTATATGGAAGACAACTTCCTGATACAGATGGTGCAGGAACCTACAAGGGGAGGGCGGATGCTTGACCTTGTTTTTACTAACAAGGACGGGCTCGTTAGTGAAGTGAAGGTCGGGGGCAGCTTAGGACAAAGCGACCATGAAATGGTCGAGTTCAAGATCCTGAGTGGAAGAGGCAAGCCAAAAAGTAGGATAGCTACCCTGAATTTTAGAAGAGCTAACTTTGATCTCCTCCGAAATCAAATAGGGGCTATCCCATGGGCTGCTCTGTTTGAAGGAATTGGAGCCTGCGAGTGCTGGCTAACATTCAAACAGCACTTCTTCCAAGCACAGAATAGGTGCATCTCTTTGAGTAAGAAATCAGGAAAGAGAGGCAGAAGACCTGCGTGGATAAGCAGGGAGCTTAAGAGTAAACTCAAAGGGAAGGAGAAGACCTATAAACTGTGGAAACAGGGTCTGAGATCACGGGATGAATATAAGGATGTTGCCAGGGTCTGTAGGGATGCAACTAGGAGGGCTAAGGCCTGCTTAGAAATTAAGCTGGCAAGGGACATAAAGGACAATAAAAAGAGTTTTTTCAGGTATGTGAATAGTAAAAGGATGACCAGGGATAATGTAGGTCCCTTGTTGAGTGAGGCAGGTGTCTTGGTAACGGGAGATGATGAGAAGGTGGAGATACTTAATGCCTTCTTTGCCTCGGTCTTTACTCCGAAGGATTCTCGGGACTCACAGATCCCAGATGAAAGTAGGAGTGGTTGGGGAACGAATGGCTCCCCTCTAGTTGAGGTTGGGGTGGTCCAGGAGCGACTCAAAGGAATGGATGCACACAAATCCATGGGCCCGGATGGGATACACCCACGTGTGCTGAGAGAGCTGGTGGAGGTGATTGCAGAGCCGCTCTCTATCATCCTCGATAGATCCTGGACTACAGAAGTGCCTGAAGATTGGAGGATAGCCAATGTCACTCCAGTCTTTAAAAAAGGCAAGAAGGAGGATCCCAGTAACTATAGGCCAGTCAGCCTCACTTCTGTCCCTGGAAAGGTGATGGAACAGCTTGTTTTGGTTGCTATCTCCAAACAACTGGAAGAGAAGAAGGTCATGAGGAGTAGTCAGCATGGATTCACCAAGGGGAGATCATGGTTGACCAATCTCATCGCCTTCTATGATGTCATTACCAACTGGGTGGATGGAGGGAGAGCAGTGGATGTCATCTACCTTGAATTTAGCAAACCTTTCGATACTGTCTCCCACAACATCCTGATAGAGAAGCTGAGGGAACAAGGGATAGATGAGTGGACAGTGAGATGGGTTGAGAACTGGCTGTCAGACCAGGCTCAGAGGGTCGTGATCAGTGGAGTAGAATCTGAATGGAGGCCTGTGACTAGTGGTGTTCTCCAGGGCTCTGTGTTGAGTCCAGTCCTGTTTAATATCTTCATTGACGACCTTGATGAGGGAATAGCATCCACCCTCAGCATGTACGCCGATGATACAAAGCTGGGAGGAGTGGCTGACACGCAGGAACACTGCGCTGCCATTCAGCGAGACCTGGACAGGCTGGAGAGCTGGGCTGGGAGAAACCAGATGAAATTCAACAAGTGCAAGTGTAAAGTCTTGCACCTGGGGAGGAATAACCAACTGTATCAGTACAGGCTGGGGGATGACCTGTTGGAAAAGAGCTCTGTGGAGAAGGACCTGGGGGTCCTGGTTGATGACAGGTTGACTATGAGCCAGCAGTGTGCCCTGGTGGCCAAGAGAGCCAATGGGATCCTGGGATGCATCAGGAAGAGTGTGTCCAGCAGGTCGAAGGAAGTGATCCTACCCCTCTACTCTGCGTTGGTCAGGCCCCACCTGGAATACTGTGTTCAGGGCTCTCTGGTATAAAAAAGACAGGGACCTTCTGGAGAGAGTGCAGAGAAGGGCGACAAAGTTGATTAGGGGTCTGGAAAATCTCCCCTATGAGGAAAGGCTGAGTGAGACTGTTCAGCCTGGAAAAAAGAAGACTTAGGGGGGACCTAATTAGTGTTTATAAATATCTTAGGCATGGTTTGCAAGGGGAATTGGCCAGCTCCTTTTCAGTGGTCTGTGGGGACAGGACTAGGGGCAATGGCTGTAAGCTGGAGCATATGTGTTCTTCCACCAACATGCGGAAGAACTTTTTCCCAGTGAGGGTGACGGAGCAGTGGAATAGGCTGCCCAGGGAGGTGGTGGAGTCTCCTTCTCTGGAGATATTCAAGTCTCGTCTAGACGCCTATCTATGTAATATGAGATAGGGAGCCTGCTTTGGCAGGGGCGGTTGGACCCGATGATCTCTTGAGGTCCCTTCCAACCCCTAAGATTCTGTGATTCTGTGATTCTGTGTAATTAAGGAAGTATTCCAAGAATTAAGGAAGTATTCCAACTGTGTGACATGAAAGAAGACATTGGAACACAAAATGTCTGCCTGCACAAGTGTTAGATGTTATGAAAAAAAAATTCACTGAAAGAGTCGTCAGGGCATGGAACAGGCTGCCCAGGGAGGTGGTTGAGTTCACCATCGCTGGATGTGTTTAAAAAAAAAGGGTAGATCAGGCATTTAGGGACATTGTTTAGCATAGGACAGGAATGGTTTGACTTACTGATCTCAAATGTCTTTTCCAACCTTGAAATTCTGTGATTCTGTGATTCCAGATGTTACAGTCCTGTCTTCATCTGCAGATGAGGAAGCCCATAGTCCCACTGGGACAAGGAATTACTTGCATTTAGTTGTGGTTTTTGATGGGTGTCTATGAAAGGACATTTTCCTGTGCTGTTGCACCAACAATAATATGGAAAGCTGGAATTTTTATCAGCACAGAAGTAACTGAAATAATTAAAATTAGCAAAACCTAAAAGTAGAGCAGTTCACTGCTACTGCAATTTTTTTTTCAGTTTGAATCTTACTGAATACTTAGATAACAGTAAGCGTAGTGACTAACATATTATTTTAAATCCTTTGTCTGTGTGTGGGTGAGAGACTGTGTAAAAGGTGTTGATAACACCTTAGTGTGCCTGACACAGACTAGCATTACTCTTACAAATATAGATGTCATTTATATGACACTATATTTATTTCTGAGATAGGATTTCAGCAGTACTTGGCAGGAGATATTATATAGCCAATGTTGTTATTTCTTGGATCAATTTTCAGCAGACATGACCACTTTCAAATTTATTTATCAAAATATCTTTAGGTGTGCGTGATTTTTTTTTCTGTAAGTATCCTATGAAAAATGTTTCCGCACTGAACAGAGAAATAATGCCTGCTGCTGTGGCCTTCCTCTGTTTTCTGACACTTGCTTGACATGATAAGAATGTAAATCATTATTTGAACCACTATTGATTATCAAACCAAAACCATATAGCAGTATACAGCATAGAAGCGCTTTACTAATGATAGAATTTCAAGCAAGTGTCTCCAAATTTAAAAAAAAAAGCTTTATAATTTTCTATGCGTATATAGTTTTAGAGTTGAGCAGATAAAGGAAATAATATTCTAATAATTCCATAAATGGACAGATTCATTTAGTTTTGAAACTGCTTGCTGTCTGTTCACCTATGTAACCAGAATCACACTGCAAAATTCGTAACATCTAACTAAGTAATTGAATGGTACTATGAATTGAGAGTCTTATAAGACAAAGTAAAAAATCAACATGCTATGTTGCTAATCATACAAGTAATCCAATTAATAGAGAGGAAAAAAACCTCTACCTTTGCAATTGGAATTAATAATCACCTGTTGTTAACAGTGTACAGTCAAAAATATTCAGTGAGAAAATCTGTGAATAATTCAGAAAAAATAAGTTAAAATAAGAAGCTCCAAATCCATCCATCTTTATATATAAAATATTAATTACTACTTATTCATAAACCTCAGTTTTCAGGTAAGAGTAATGGCTACTATTTAAAATTAGCACCTGAATTATTATATTTTGATTTCAAAAGCGTTGAAAAGTTTAATGCCAAGATCTCAGTTCTATAGGGTTAAAGTGCCAAAATGACAGAAGCAATCTGAAAAGCCCATTCAAAAATTAATACCAAATTGAATTAAAAAGTGGAAGCTGCTTAACGAGAAGAAAAAAAAAAAAGCTAAACCTCTTCTAGTTGTTTTGAGTCCTTTATGCCCTATGCTCCACTTTCTTTTTGAACAGACCTCCCTAGGTTACAGCCATCCTAATAGTGAGTCCATTGTATGGACATCACACACCTGCTGATCTATAAGAAAGCAACTGTATTGCATGAGCTTGTATCATCCTTTCACTCCAGATATATATTTTCATAAAATTCAATCACTATTTCAAATACAGCTGGCAGCTGAATGTACTTCCAACATTGATCAGCTAACTGATCTTCTAAGTAAAAATGGCTTGAATAAATGGAGATTATTTTTACTTTTACCCTTATCTTCTCAGTATTGCAGAGAAACATATTCACATTCTTTGAGTCAGGTCACCATTATATATGCAATGGAATAATTCCTGTTTAAGGAAAAGATTTTTGTGACTTGCAAATCACATGGAACAAGGATTCATGAAATCACTGAATCACAGAAAAATTGAAGTTGGAGCACAAGGTCAGTAAATAGATTACTAAATCTACAGTTTCAAAGCACTGAATCTCAGGAGGAATTCTCACTAACTGTGTATCATCAAGCATAATTTATGCTCTGAAACCTGTTGATGCTATGTGCCTATCATCATGCTACACTGGACTCTGCTTTTATCTGTACTTTAGCTCTTAAGATATTGTTTTGCCTTCTTTATACTCTGAAGTCTTCTGGTACACTTTTCCAAACACAAAAGTTAAATATACTTTTAAGGCTTATTTCTCTTATTGACAAATGCTTAAGGATTCCTCACAGGCTTGAAGAGACCTCAATATTGGTTGATGACTCTAAGGCAGTGAGCCCCATAATAAAGAATGTTTTCAGAACATTTAAATACTGCCTTAGCTGATCTGGACAAGGCATTTGATAAGAGTAATAGGGAAAAAGTTATATTTTTCATTTACCAGTGGTTTGAACTGATAAATAACTGGTTATTTATGATGGAAATGGAAACGTTTAGAAATCATCTGGAAACTGAAACCCTCTAAATACAACTTAGCACTGAGTCAATGGAACTAGGTGTTTAAGACAATGAAGTGCTAGACTATACCTCCATGTTTTAGCACATTTTGCTAAATGCTATATCATTTAGCAGATGGGTCCTCTGTCTCATTTCCAGACCTGAATTTTTATGTATTGCATGTACTGGATCACAGAACGGTTGAGGTTGGAAGGCACTTCTTGAGGTCATCTGTTCCAAACCCTCTGCTTAGGAAACTAGAGCCAGGTGCCCAGGACATTCTCTAGATGAACTTGTAGTATTTCCAAAGATCGAGACTCCACAACCTCTCTGGGCAGCCTGTTCCAGTGTTCAGGTACCATAACAGTAAAAAAAATTAAAATTTCCTCATGTTCAGAGGAAAAATCCCAGGCTTCATTAAGTGCTCATTGCTTCTTATCCCATCAGTAGACACCACTGAAAAGAACCTGGCTCCATCCTCTTTGCACCATCCAGATATTTACATACACTGATAAAATCTCCTTCTCCTTCTCTGGAGATATTCAAGACCTGTCTAGGTGCCTACGTGTGCAACCTGTCCTAGGGAACTTGCTTTGGCAGAGGGGTGGGACTCAATGATTTCTGGAGGTCCCCTCCAACCCCTACAATTCTGTGAATCTGTGAATTATAAAGCACACATAAGTATAGTTATGTGGTACCACTAAATTTCTCCTTATAAGTAAATAAAAAAAAAGAAAAAGCTATATATCACATCCTATGTTGCATGGGAAGTAGAAAAAACCCCCTGAGATTCAGAAGAGTTGAATACTTTAATGATTTATTGTGTCTACAGTAAATAGAATCTATTTTCTTTAGGGCAGATCAAAGCAGGTATGTAATACTTCCCTGTATAGACAAAGTAGCAGTATGAGCAATGCTTGTTGGATAAGCTAAGAAAATCTGATCTTTTGTCAGAATGAAGATAACTTGAACATATTTTTCTCTGGTTTCTGTAGTAGGATCCAGGGCAAGCAAAGAAAACCGGTTAAGTATTTACAAACCTAACTAAAATTTTATGAAAATAATGGCACTGACACTGAAAAAAAATTGTTAAAATTAATTATTGTTTTCCAAAATGAAAAAACGTGGAAAGTCCAGAAGTATTAACTGAAAAAAATCCTTGAAAGGTGTCACTTACCTATGTGGTGGAAGGAGCTGAAATGGAAATATTGCAAGCTCTAAAGCGTTATCTCTGCAATAACAGAATCACTTACTGATTTGATATACAAAAGATAACCTTGAGAAAAGAAAAATCTTCATAATGGCAAGGCTTTAAAAAGGAGTTATCAAATAAATCCTTTTTTCACTGTCCAGAGGATCATTTTTTTTTCTAATGCAAGCTCTTTATCTGACTCAAAGAAGTATTGTTAATACTCAACAACACTCTTCTTACTAAAGGTGAAGCTGGGGAAAAACAAGGAAGAAGGGATGTAAGAGGAAAATGAAAGGCAAGGAAAATAAAACTATATATGAAGCTACATTAGTATCAAATTTGATAAATCACAGCTGTGGGTTTATAAGTGGTTTTCTCAGTTGTAATTACAATAATTATTATAGTAATTAGTGATTGGTAACTGATTTGACACTTCTCAACATAGGAACACTCTTGAGTCCAGCCACTGGTGCAGCACCTTACTCTGTGAGGTAGGGTTTCACTTTCTGACAACTTTCAGCCCCAAATCCACAAAATCTCCCCAAAAAATAATTTATACCCGTTTACTTGCCCTTCACCCTTTCTGACACATAAAACACAATGAGTATACAATTACTTTCATATGAATTTTCTTGTTGCAGGACCTTTTACTTTTAATAAAATCATAGGGAAGAAATAGGCCCATCTGTTCTATTTCAAAGTCCTGCTCAAAGCAAGGTTTCAATGCATTTGGACATCATAGGTCATCATGGAAACCAAGAGACACAAAATGATAGGTTTGTCCATCCTCAAGAATTCTGGGCTAATTTGCACAACAGTTTTTATTCCCAGAAATCTTTACAAGTTATAGATCCAACAAAAAAAAAGGAAAATAAATAAATCTCTGCATCAAAATCACGTTTTGTGTGAGCATCTTCTTCAGGATGAGTACCAAATATGGAGATTCACATGCTAATCCCACAGGAAATTGTCAGTGTTAAGATTACCTGTCTGGGTCTTATCCCTGAAATCTCTCAACCCCCTCGCAAAAGTTAGGCTGCATTCTTCAACCTGATGGCAGTTTAATGAAAGTTCATAATCATGTGGATATATTGTACCACTCCATCAGTTATTTTCCTCAAGCCACAGATGGTAAATTTAAGAGTTGTTAAAATTTTCTAACAGGTGAAAGAAAGACCAATGATGTAAACAGAAAACTGTTAAAAGCATTCTTGGATCATGTAACTGATTTGATGGCCTTCATATATTAATTTCTAAAATAATAAAATCATTTATTCCTTCTAACACCATCCCTTCACATAGCATTCTTAAATACTGTAAAAAATAATTGAAAAAAAAATTAATTGATCTAAGTTGGACCCTTTGACCACCTTATCCTCTTTCCTTTTCCTCAGAGAACCACGGGAAAAAAATCAAGTTCTTCTGCTAATAAATATTGCTTTTGCTTACATCACTCAGTATTTGAGAGTCTTGAGGTCCAGAGTAAGCTGGGATTTTGTTTGACCTCATTAAAGACATTCTAACTCTTTTCCAACAGTTTGTTGGAAAAGCAGTCCATAATAGTTCTGAACATCATATTATGAACAATATCCTGAAATTAATCTTCATGGTTTGAGATTTTTTTCTCGTAATGAATACTGAAATTACTGAGGGACACAAGTATTTCCTGCATTGAGTATTTCCCTTCTGTCATTCAAGAAGGATATTATGAATGCAGCTGTCTATAAAAGTCTCTTAGGTGACTGATTTAGGTTTTATAAATCGGCCTTGCTCCTGTTGAAGGGCAAATCCTCAGCAAATACAGCATGAACTAACTCACTACCATTCATTAATTTATTGTTAAAGGGAAAAGTTACTTCTCTGATATGTTAACACCCCATTTATTCAAAGCTATAAGGCTGTTACATCTCTATTTCCCTAATATAATGCCCAGTTTGCCAACATATAAATTTCGTATCACCTTAGTCACTAGCTCAGAATTTCAGTTGATCACCCTTTTACACTATGGCAAGGTTAGGAAATCCCATTATTTCCTCTTGAAAATCTTTTTAAGTCCTTGTTGTAAATGGTACATTGTGCTATGCAAAAGGCAGATCTCTGGAGGAAAGATAAAACTTCTCTATTTGGACTTCTAACAAAGAACAGGGGGAAACATCGTTTAAAATAAATGTAATCATGAAATAAATCAACAGCAGGTGTAATGAACACCAGAGACCCTTAAATCCTATAGAATGAAAATGGCTTTTTGCCACCTTCTCTAACAATGTGAAAAATGGGGTTTTGAGGGAGGATGGGGTGTATACTATCTAACTTTAATTTGATTACACCAGCAGCATACCAATTCACTGGACAGTAACTCAAAACTACATCATGTTTTCCTTTAGTTCCTTCCTACATATACTAACAGCTGGTTACTGAATGGTTATTCTTTTTGATTGTAAACACCACAAACCATTATGAAACCAGATAATTAGTCTACTGTGTGGGGTCTAGATGCTTATTTTCATTATAAGAAAGATTACATTCTTTTTCATTCTTACCTCATTCACTGTCATAGTATTGACAAGCAATACAGGGATTTCTTCCTCCTTTTTATCAGTTTGCCCTAGTTCTGTCACTGACCCTAAAAGACAATATGAAAAAGTGGGACTTGCTACTCGTAAATATACATTGGAAAATTGACTTGTTTTGTTTTGTTTTGTTTGTTTATTTGTTTCTTCTCTCTCACTCAACTTGAATGGATTTACTTTAAATTCATGAAGTACTGTGAGAAGTAGAATTTAAAGTTTTTTTTTTCTTTGAGTTTTGTTGTTAGCTTCGCAATTTTATCAGCATTAGATTAGAGAAAAAGAAATAAACAAACTGCACAGTTAAAGAAAAACTCCTAAACTTCTTAACCATGCTATAACTACTGACAGCAGGCAAAATATAAACACTTTTTTCACTTCTTCTCCCATGTACTGTAGTGTAGCAGGCTTCCATTTTTATCTCTGGAGTAAAAAGAAGCATAATACAAATTGTGTGTGACCTGAGAACAGGACTCAGAGACAAGAATTTATGGCAACTATCACAGATCAGATGCCCTCTAGGATTTGCCCTCCCTTCTAAAAAGAAAAAAGGCTCTAAATTAATTTACTTATCACTTACTGATCATGTGTGGTTGCAAGAAAATTTGTGAGGCATCTCAAAAACTATGCTTTGGAGACCAAGGAGAGGAGCTTGACAAGATAAGACCGAACAGTATCTTGGTTTGCAGTTTTACTGCTGGTTCTCCATTTTTCTGTTTGACTTGTGTCTAGCCTTTAAATTTTTCAAGAGGATTTTTGTAAATGGAAGATCAGTGATGGAAGGGAGGTCAGGCACATAGGAGAGAACAGAAGAGGAAAGGAAGAAAACAATGGAGAATGGCATCAGTGGGAGTGAGACTGAAGCAATGACTCCAGACAGAATGGTGTGAGCTGGAACAAATAGCAAGGCGATACCAAGAGTGTTCAGTCTGAAAATTAAACATACCCTGGATAGAGTCAATGCACAAAGGTCCCTAGGACAGAAGGAAACTCCAGGCAGCTTAATTACCTTTCTGATGTTAAGATTTTTCTATCTTAACAGACTCTCTGATCAGCATGGAAGGTTAGGTGAAAGAGAAAATTGAGATGTGGCTGCATAAAATTTGCTTTTAAGAATTATTCTCAGGCCTCATTGAACATATCCTGACAAAATTGGTCTTTTCTTTACACTTTACATAAAATGTAAAAACAGCTATCCTTTAGGTTTCCCTTATTCTTTTTTTAATGTCACATATCAATTCTAGAAAGAAGGAAAAGCAAAGCAAAATAATCACAGAATCTCAAAATGGTAGGACTTGTAAGGGACATCATCTAGTCCAACCTCACTGCTGAAGCAGGATCACCTAGACCAGCTTGAACAGGATCATTTCGTAGCAGGATTCCAATCTAACACATTCTGTGATTCTGTGATTTTAATACCTCCAGAGAAGGAGACTTGACAGCCTCTGCAGGCAGCCTATGCCAGTGCTCTGTGCCCCTCAAAGTGAAAAAGTTTTTTCTTATATTCAGGTGGAACTTTCTATGTTCCAATTGGTGCCTGTTGCCCCTTGTCCTGCCACTGGGCACGACTGGCAAGAGTCTGACCCCATTCTCTTGACATATGCCCATTAGATATTTATAAACATTGATGAGATCCCCTCTCAGTCTTCTCAAGGCTAAAGAGACTCAGCTCTCTCAGCCCTTCGTCATACAAGAGAGACACCAGTCCCTTAATCATCTGCATAACGCCTATGATCTAGGCCCAGGATTTGTAGCTAAGGATTTATAATAGAAATACCAGTTCTGCCCTCAATGATTATTCTTAGCGTTGACTCCTTTGCTAAAAAGAAAATGGAAGTAACAGGCTGTCAGAGCAGAATTGAAGAGGTAGGTTTGATCCCTACATCCTTAGCTTAATTAAAGCAGATCCTGCTCAATGCATCTATCTTTGGCTGTCCATTGTCGATCTTACGTTGTAATACCTTAAGCATAGCACTGGCTTTGTATGGATGCCTTTGAGGAAAAAAAAACTTCTATTATTATTTCGACATGCTTCTCTCAAAAACCTACGTCAGATACATGTGCCTTCATCAAAATACCCAGTCCTGAGTTTGTTATGAAATGTCTCACATACAGCATTAGAGTAAGCATCTAGGCAGGACAGACAGAATTCAAAGTTGAAAGTTGGCTTTTTTCCAGTGTATTTGAAACTTCTGCTGTTAGAAAACAGAAGGGGGGAAATGAAAAATGTTTGGTGTCATTTGCTTATACATGTCCCTAGCAGATAGGTACACTTCATACATCAATCTGATATAATGAACAAAGATGCATTTTTTTCCCTAAATATCAGCCAGAAATAGACATTTCTCAAATATGAAGAAGACATCTGTACCCCTCCTGTTAAAAATCCCTTAAACCCTTAAACTTACACAACATAAAAAGGGCTAGAAATTTCAAAGAGATCTTGTTTTGTAGATCACACTGAATCTGAATTTCAAGGCAACTAGAGATAAAAATGATTTAATGATTTAGGGATTAAGCATTTTGCTGAATTTTACTGTATACTTTCTTGCTGCTACCCAGTATCCAAGATCTCCTGAGTCCAACAATCCTTCACCTGATTTCTTTCTTCAGTTTTAAAAACTTATAACCTGACCTTTAAAAGACATAGCCTGATCAATAGACCTCTGCATCATCTACCAAATATACATAAACAAATGAATATAATTGTGAAGACTGAAAGTCTTGCATACCTGAAAGTAACACAGATTCCTCAAAACTAAACATATGCAAATTCCAGACAATTTTGTCATTTAGACCATTTTTTAAATGATGTTTGAGTAATGCATATCACTGGAGCCACTACATCTGAGCTCACAAAATTTATGAAACTCAAATAACTGTAATTTGTTTCTATTTGCTTTTTAAATACTTTTATTCTGTTGTGGTACCTGTAAATACTGTAGACATATACACCAGTGGGTATCAGACACCAGTTATGTCTACTATAGAGAATTTCTGAAAAACGTTTGTGAAAAGACATAGTATGTGTTTATATGCTAAGCCATATTTAAAAAGAAGAAATAGTCTTTAAGAGGTGGTGCACATTTAATTTCATTGTTACTTTCAATGTTTCACAGTTTTACTACCTCTATAAAAAATGAAACCTGAAAATGAAAAAGAAAATACCTTTTTTTAAAATTTAAGAACAAATTACATTCTTATCTCAAGTAATGATTTATATCTTAAAGCTCTGATAAGTATCTTGCTGACATGTCAGGTTTCTCACCTTGTTTTTGTATAAATTAGCTTGAATAATCTCACTTTCAAACCATTCCTGATTTATTGTTCTTTGAGTACTCCAGGTAAACTTAATCATTCATTTACACTTGTCCTTTAGTAACAGCAGCATCACTTGGAAGACTGTAAATAAATTCTGCTGAAAAATCAAATTCTTCAGACATATTAGACCTATTAATTTTTTCCCGGCAACTTTTTCACTTCAGGATATGGTTCAGAGATTTTGGTGGTATAGGAATGATGGTTGGACTTGATGATCTTGAAGGCCTTTTCCAAATTTGGTGATTCTGTGGTTCTATGATTCTGTTTTATGATATCCATATTAGATGCTTGTTACTTCTATTTATCTTTCAATTAGTTATTCAAAGTAACACAAAGCTCAGTATAAAGAAAATTAGTTGTTTGGGATGGTTTTATTTAAAAATAAA
The DNA here is from genome assembly GCA_022605575.1 of Laterallus jamaicensis coturniculus. Taxonomy (NCBI): domain Eukaryota; kingdom Metazoa; phylum Chordata; class Aves; order Gruiformes; family Rallidae; genus Laterallus; species Laterallus jamaicensis. Next base: position 31,432,877 of record JAKCOX010000003.1, on the reverse strand, counting down.
TCAATGCAGTTTGTAACATCACAGTTTTAACCATTTCATTTTGGATAGATCAACTAAATTTCCTCAGTAAAGGACTTAGTTTCATTTTTTATTGCATTATAACTCATCTGACTTCTGATCCCTTTCAGACTTTATCAGACTATCTCTTTAAGCCTTAAAACTGCTTTACAATCAACTACAAAAATGTTTACCAATTTATTATTTTTCTATAAATATTTAAAACATCCTTATTTGTCCATGTGAACTTTTTAATAAAATATACCTAATAGAAAAAAAAATGAACTAATAGGAGGGAAATATAAAAATCAAAGTGCAGAAATGGTTTAAGAAACAAAAAATAGACAGGTGTTTCACAATTCTGCAATATATCCAAGTTCCCTGTAAACACACTTTAAATTAGGTAAAAGGAACAGTTACAGACCAGGATAAATTTATTCTGTTGACAGTAGCTAGCATTGTGCATTGTAGATATAGCCAAAAATTAGAAAGAAAAGATTTCTACAAAATAGCTATGAAAGTACTCATTGTCAATGCTGAGAAGTTCATAATTTTTCAAAAAAAAATGTATTTTATTTCCTTTAAATTGTGATTTGCTTATAAGATTTTAGCAGATCTGTTCCGTGCAATGCAAGTGGCATTATGCTTCTTTCAGTGAGAAAAAGAAATGAAAGGAAATTGTGGATTCAGTTTGTACTCTGTGCAAGTTCCTCTATTAAGATGAATACTTACATTTTAGGAAGGGACATTTAGAATTTTACCTAATGAATGTACTTTAAGGAAAAAAAAATACTGAAAATGCAATGTGAAATAATTTAATATTAGAGTAATAAAAAGCTGAATTCTATTGTGGAAGCACACAAGAGTCATAACAGTATTAGGGTCAAATGTATATCTTCCCTCTGTACATATATATTTTTATATATATAGCAGCATTTTCTCTTTGGCCCTTTGTAATAAATTCCTTAACATAACTTATAACATATATTTAACCTTGTGTCTGCTACCAATTTTATTTGCATCTCTCCTGCACCCTTCCAAATAGTAGTGTTGTTTCATGACTCACTGATGTATATTGTTCCCTTCAAAAAAAGTGGAGAACAATGTTCGCAGGACACATATACCTGCAGGCAATATCTCTACATTACTCTGTGCATATAATACTCCCAGAGTCCCTCCCCAAATTATTCCTTCCCTCTTGTGATCCCACCTCAGCCTTTCCTCAGTCTTAATTTCCTTCCTCCTTGAAATTGGATTTTTTTCTTTTTTTCTACTTTGTAGATGTATTTTCAGGTAAATGGTGAGCAGAAAATATTTTACTTTTATCAGCTGTTAAAGAAAACTTTGTTTAAATACAGTGCTTCTGAAAGGAAGACATATTTAAACAGAACTGGAACTTTTCCTCTTTCACTTTGCCATTCAAAAATTAGGTCTGATACTGTACTATGTTCTATAAAATATGTATATAAAAATAGTTTTAGAATCTGTTTTTTATCACCTTTTAAAGGGTTTGACTATGCAGTGCTTGAATCCAAAGATACCAAGCCTTTTAGCTAAAATTGGTATTTTCAAAACTAACATTCTCTCAGGGAGATTATTATCCCTGGACTGGATGGGATGAGTTAAGTGACTCAGACTAGAAGCATATCTGTACAAGTTGTGAATTCTTAAGAAGCTGAAGATTGTGATTTATCCTTAAGAAGCCAGGAGGCCTAGGATATCACATGTGTATACAAAGATGCGCACAAGAACATCAATCAAGATGGGTCTTCCACCTTGTGTTTGTCTATACTTGCTTATAACATCTGCAATGTAGAAACTTGAGTTTGGTATACGTTGACAACAACCCTAGAACATATCTGTAACACTTTGATCGTTACTTGCTATCCTCCTAAGGACTGTGGCTTGGTACCACTTAGCTAAAGCAAAGGTACAGGCAGCAAGCCCATTTCCTATGTGCAACAGTTGAAATATATTTCTGCACTTGATGTTTCAAATAAAAAATGGAACTTGAGAAACCACATTACTAATAAAGTCGATGAGAAGACAAGTACCACTTGTGTATGAATAATGCTAAGAAATGAAGAGGAAGAAAATCCATCCAATCTGAGTCCAATCTGGTACAAAAACACATCTCTATAACAATAACTCAACTGTCGAGATGCATACTGAAACCCTGCTTGGCCACTTGACCCTGCTTGAGTCATTATCAGCTTGACAAGAGGTACACACATATTGGAGCACAGAGCATGAGATCTGACCATTGCAAGAGCAAAACTGTGGATATAGTGTATTTCTCTTCTACCAGGAGCCTGATATATTCAGCTTAGTCCTACTTACAAGGCTGAGTACAAAAAGACCTCCCACACATGAGCAGCTGATTCTTTTGTCTTCCCTCAAAACTGATTCCTAAAGTCTATGAACCCATGTCTTGCAAGAGTACTGGAGAGATTAACATCCTTAGGCTAACACATTTCCACACTGTCACAATTAGATAGAGAAGTAACATAAGTTAGTAGACAGATGGATAATTTTAGGACAAATACAGACACAGAAAAAATAAAATCTGCTTTTAAATAATTTTCTCTTGGGAAAACACAAAAATATATTATTACTAAATATGTATATATATTGAGGTCATATATTGATTTCAGGGCACCTGGTACATCCCCAGAGAACTGGGACAGCCACATAGATAAAATCTATAGGAAATCCAAAGGAGTGGCTGGGGAGTCAGTCACATAAGGACACACTTCAGCTCATTTCATATCCAGAGGCTGGAATCCTCTCCTGAGATAGAGCTTTTCAAGAGTAAAATCTTTTTATTTCAAAATAAAGCTACGATACTCTGTCATCTACCACCGAAGTCATGTCACTTTTCCCCTGAAGAATGCTCTAACAAATTATAGGCCACTTTTGTTCAGAATCCTTCTCTATCTGCCAGATGAAGATACACAACTATACAAAGGAGAATTCAAGATCCATTAGAAATATCCCACATATGACTCTCTAACCTTGTGGGGTGGGCACTCATCAGGGAAATAGTCAGTTATGGGTTTCTTGTCAAGTCTGCTCATCCTTTTTCCCCTGAAGACTGGTTACTAAAAAGTATAAAAGAGCCTCTTGAAGCAAAGGCAGAATTTATGAACACTATAAATGGTGAATTATAGCATAATGTACTTTCTAGTGCTTCTCTTCTCACTCCCCACCAATTTCTTCTTTCACCTCTTTCTGTATATTCCTATGAATCACATAACATTTCCTGTAGAGGAGCAGAAGAAGTAGGATGTGCTTCCCCTTGCTAACCTCAGCTCAGTACAAACTAGAAGTAAAAATACCTCCATGAATGTGTGAATTTTAACCCCTTAACCTGATGAGGGCATTGAACATGAGTGAATGAATGCTAGAAATCTCGAACATGTTTTTAGTTCATTGTCAATGTCAGACAGCATTCTTAGGAAATGCATATTAAATGCCCTTTAGACCTTTGGTACTTGGCTGCTCTTTCGCATCTGAGAGTGATGCTGAGTTATGAAAACTTCAGCAGTTTTGGTGCACTTGAGTGAGAAAGGCATACTAGGCACCAGGGAAAGTTCAGTCAAAAGGGGAGATACCTGTGAGGTTTAAACACCTGCAGGATTAGACTTTTTATTGTCATTTATAACTTCAGTCTCTAAAATCTGCCTATATCCTTCATTTTATATATGTCCTTGGGATGCACAGATCTAACAATTTAAAATTCACTACATCAGGGTAAAGAAAAAAAAACAACAACCAAACAAACCCTAAACCAAAAAAAAAAAGCCTTTGAGGTAGAAGTGAAAACAAAACAAAAATATGATCTGTTTTTTCAAAGCCAAGAAATACATTATTTTTATTCCCTAGTTTTGTAGCAAGTTATTTTGTTTGCCTAAATTGTTCAATCATTTTTTCGAATGAGCAGGAATTTAGCCCGTTTCTTCTGTCTAAGACAAGCAGTCAATTTTAATTAACTCAGCGAGCAGGAGTCTTTGGCATTTGTGGAAACTGGGCACACAGCCAATCCCCAAAGCACCTCTGATCAGTTTGCCTGGAAAGAAGTAAAGAAAAGGAAGATGTTTGCTTAGAGAGCTTAGAATGATAGTCTGAAATCTCAACAGCTGGAAATAAAATTAATTACATAGTCCTGCCTTCTTTACCTATCAGTGTAGCACCATTAACATCCCTGAAACTACTCACATGAATAAGTTCAACGGAGATGCTGCTCTAGAGATAATGTTTACTATATGGAAATGCTGGTATACCAGTTCAGCATTTATGTTTCTGTTGAAGTTCAGTATACCTAGGGTACTTAATATAACAATAATGCTGCTGCTGCTCCTGCTGTTACCACTACTACTACTACTACCAACATCACCACCTTTATTATTTAAATTCATGCATGTCTCTGTGTGTGCTCATGTATACAGCACTTTAGCAGGTTTAGTGGAATAATTTTTGAAGAGATAGTGAAAAAAAATTGTCAAAGATTTTCTTTCATACATTTTGGACTAACTCCATGAGAAATCATTAAGGTGCTAGGAGATGCACATTAAATTTTCAAAAAGCCAGCGTCTTTTATGATTTTCTCGAATCTGAAATATAGAATACTCAGTATGTGCAACCTTTCCTCCACTCCTATTATTAAGCAGCATGTGTATGAATGATAAACCAGCATGTATATGAATATGGGTAATTTATTTTACAATTGAGTAAACCTAGAAATAACAAGGTAACCTTTTAAGATTTGCAGTAAGAGTGTATTTTATCTAACTAATCAAATAGTCAAACTTAGTCCATTGCAGCATTCTAGTCTTAGAAAATGAAAGTTTGTTTTTCTTCTCAAAAGTCAGAAATCACTTGAAAACGTGCTGTGTATAGAACATTTCTTGCATTATTCAAATCCCTTTTAGACAACAAAATGTTTACAGTATTGAAATTTAAAGGAAAGATAAAAATTGTCACTTGATATTATTAACTGCAAACTTTTACTTAAATTTTTAGAGTATTAAAGGACATTTTAAAAAGAAAATAAAAACCAAACCAAACATCATTATTAAAGCCGATCTGAATTAATTTAAATTTAGCCATTATTTTCAGTAGTCGGAGTGTCAAAACCTGCTCCATAGATGTTTAGACATTTATCTTGATTTTACAAAATTGCTTTTGATAAATAAGATTTTAATCAAGATAGAAACCGAAAAGTTGTGAAATGAAAAAATATTAACCTTATATGTGAACACAGTAAATGCTGACCCTGAAAGCCTCTAACATTACTGGTGTACTTTTGCATAAAGGGTTCACTGTTGGGCCCACTGCAGATCTGGGACCCCAGGCTTTAGCAGTAAACATGCACAGAAGCTTCAAGATCTGATGTTCAGCTCTTCTGCCAGTGTATGTTAGCAATGAGAAAATTTTTCACAGATTGGTTTAACATCTTCAGTTTAAAATGAAGCTTCACTGAGACTAGGGAAATGGTATAACCTTACTTGGTCTGAGCCTAGAAAAATGGAAACAAAGACCTCTTTTCTTGTCCTTATATCCTCTAACAGCTATAATCCCTGAATGTAATTTTTTTACTCCATCTTTATTAAACTTTTTTACCAGATCTCTTTCATGGATAAAACCGAAATGTGTCTAAACTAAGTGCATTTTTACTATTTCAATCAAAAGTGTAACAAGAATTTAATAGTGGTGAAATGTTAATTAAATATTAACAGCAAAATAACAAAAAATTAACAAAATTAATGAAAAATTATGTCATGGATGTTTGTCTTTCTATGCACATTGTTGAGTAATGTAAAACATAAAAACGATTACTCCTTTTAGTTTTCTTAAGAATCTGACTTTCTGTGAACCGGTTGTGCTATGCTTTCCAACACAGGTAGATGATAAAGTATGTAACAACTCCCTGGCAATAGCTCTAGTAACCTTTTTTCCTGATCCAATATCCTATGGACTTACCTGAGATTCCAGTTGCTACTTATTAAGCTTTCTGTTCAATCAGATTCCTCTGATACCCCATGCTCATGAAAAATTTTTCTCCATAAATTAACAAAATGAGAAGTGTTTATCACCTGTATATCTGATGAGAAAAGTGAAAGGTATTTTCAGTTTCAAATACTTTTCCACATCACTGTCGTAGGGTACTGTGTTAAAATATTAAGACGCTGTGTCAGATGTTTGTCTCAACATGGGGACAGTACACCACCAACTACCACCACTGTCAGTAATGGAGCAATGGTCAGACCGCAAGACCAGATGCTTCCTGCCTTCTTATGGACCTGAATGGAGAGCTAATCACAGAATCACAAAGTTGGAAAAGACCTTTTAGATCATCAAGTCCAACCGTTCCCATCCTATGCTAAATCATATCCCTAAGTACCTCATCTACCCTTTTTTTAAACACACCCAGATAAGGTGACACAACCACCTCCCTGGGCAGCCTGTTCCAGGCCCCAGAAACTCTTTCAGTAAAAAATTATTTTCTAATATCTAATCTGAACCTGCCTTGGTGCAGCTTCATGCCATTTCCCCTTGTCCTATCTCTTGTAACCTGGCTGAAGAGGTCATTGCCCACCTCTCCACATCTCCCTTCAGGTAGTTGTAGGTGGTGATAAGGTCTCCCCTCAGCCTCCTCTTCTCCAGCCTAAACATCCCCAGCTCCCTCAGCCTCTCCCCCTGTGATTTGCACTCCAGCCCCTTCACCAGCCTGGTTGTCCTTCTCTGGACTCGCTTAAGGACCTCAATGTCCTTCTTATGGTGAGGAGCCCAGAACTGGACACAGTACTCAAGGTGCAGCCTCACCAATGCTGAGTACAGGAGCACAATCACCTCCCTAGACCCACTGGCCACACTATTTTTGATATAAGCCAGGATGCCATTGGCTTTCCTGGCCGTCTGGGCACACTGCTGACTCATATTCAGCCTGCAGTCAACCAACACCCCCAGGTTCTTCTCTGCCTGACAGTTCTCCAGCCAGTCTCCCCTAAGCCTGTAGTGCTGCATGGGGTTGTTATGTCCCATGTGCAACACTCTACACTTGGCCTTGTTAAACTTATCCTATTAGTCTCAGCCCATAGGTCCAGTCTGTTCAGATCCCTCTGAAGACCCTCCCTATCCTAAGGCAGATCACACTTCCTCCTAGTTTAGTGTCATATGCAAACTTACTGAGGGAGCATTCAATCCCTTCATCAAGGTCGTCCAGGTAGACCACATCCACAGCCTTCCCCTTGTCCATTAACTAGGTCACCTTGTCATAGAAGGCGATCAGGTTAGTTTGACAGGATTTACCTTTTGTAAACCCATGTTAACTAGGTCTCATCCCCTGGCCATCACACGTGCTGCATGAAAGCTCCCAAGATGACCCTCTCCATGATCTTCCCCAGGACTGAGATCAGACTGACAGGCCTGTAGTTCCCCAGATCCTCCTTCTGATCCTTCTTATATATGGATGTAACATCTGCCAGCCTCCAGTCGAGTGGAACTTCCCCAGTCTGCCAGGATTGCTGAAAGAACACTGAAAGGGGTTTGGCAAGCACATCTGCCATCTCTCTTACTACCCTCAGGTGGATCCCATCTGGCCCCATTGATTTGCAGGTCTCTAACTGGCCAAGCAGGTCACCAATCATTTCCTCCTGAACCATGGGAACTTTGTTCTGCTTTCCCTCCCTGTCAACCAGTTCGAATGGCAAAGAATAAAACTACCTGTGTTCCAGATCCTTACACCATGTGTCCCAGGGCCCTTAAATCTTTTTTACTGTTCCTCAGCTTTATTTTATTGATTTCATTACTACCTATGGCCTGGGAAGATCATGGAACAGATCCTCCTGGAAGACATGCTGGAGCACATGAGGGAAGAACATGAGATCCGGGACAGCCAGCACGGTTTCACCAAGGGAAGGTCGTGCCTCACTAATCTGGTGACTTTCTATGATGGAGTAACAGCATCAGTAGATAAAGGGAATGCAATAGATGTCATCTACCTGGACTTGTGCAAGGCCTTTGACACAGTCCCCCACCACATCCTTATCTCTAAACTGGAGAGATGTGGATTTGATGGGTGGACCATCCAGTGGATAAGAAACTGGTTAACAGACCGTAACCAAAGGGTGGTGGTCAATGGGTCTATGTCCAGGTGGAGGCCGGTGACAAGCGGTGTCCCCCAGGGGTCTGTCTTGGGACCAGTTCTCTTCATCATCTTTATCAATGACATCAATGATGGGATTGAGTGCACCCTCAGCAAGTTTGCGGATGACACCAAGCTGAGTGGTGTGGTCGACACTCTAGAAGGAAAGGAAGCCATCCAGAGGGATCTTGACAGGCTGGAAAGATGGGCCCGGGTGAACCTAATGAGGTTCAACACTGCCAAGTGTAAGGTCTTGCACTTGGGCCGGAGGAATCCCAGACATAGATACACAACTGGGAGAAGAGCTTCTTGAGAGTAGCCCTGCTGAGAAGGACCTGGGTGTCACCGTGGATGAGAAACTTAACATGAGCCAGCAGTGTGCTCTTGCAGCTCGCAAGGCCAATGGTATCCTGGGCTCCATCAGAAGAGGGGTGTCCAGCAGGGACAGGGAGGTGATTGTCCCTCTCTACTCTGCCTTCGTGAGGCCCCACCTGGAGTACTGTGTCCAGATCTGGGGCCCCCAATACAAGAAGGATGTAGAACTGTTGGAGAGGGTTCAGAGGAGGGCCACAAGGATGATGAGAGGGCTGGAGCACCTGCCCTACAAAGAGAGGTTGAGGGAGCTGGGCTTGTTCAGCCTGGAGAAGAGAAGGCTGTGGGGGTTCCTGATTGCAGCCTTCCAGTACCTGAAGGGAGCATACAAACAGGAGGGGAATCAACTTTTTAAAAGGATAGACAATGGCAGAACAAGGGGGAATGGATTAAAACCAAAGGAAGGAAGGTTTAGATTGAATATTAGGGGGAAGTTTTTTACAGAAAGAATGGTGAGGTGCTGGAACAGGCTGCCCAGAGAAGTAGTGGATGCCCTGTCCCTGGAAGTGTTCAAGGCCAGGTTGGATGGGGCCCTGGGCAACCTTGTGTAGATCCAGGCCTGAGGTTGGTGGCCCTGCCTGTGGCAGGGGGGTTGGAGCTTTATGATCCTTGGGGTCCCTTCCAACCCTTGCCATTTTATGATTCTATGATTCTATTTGGAAATTTAAAAGTGGATAATAATCCATGGGCCTGACCTAGGTTGGGAGTTGTTTTGTTAAGTCCCTAACTGAGGCTTCCTTAATGCAACAAATTTCCCTATGTAAAGGGTCTGGCCTACAGATTTGGCCTTCAGTTAAGTCCAGAAGGGAATCCCCTAAGACAATGACCTGTCTTTTCTTCTTAACAGAGGCTGTTTTTATGGTTTGCTTAGGGGATCTTTTCCTGGGGAACACTACCTCAGGAGCAATTACTCTATCAGCCATCTCATTACCTGACTGGTCCCCTTCTAGTAGGACCTCAAATTAAATTTAACCCAACTGCTGCACATGCTTCCTAACCCGAGTTCTGGAAGACAGGACCTGGAGACCCCTGAAGACCACCTAAAAGCTTCTGGAGACCCCTGTGACAGTATCCAGCATGTGCACCACCACCAAGTGGTGGGTGTGGTTAAACAAAATAGCTCTTAGAATATGCTAATTGATTCCTGGAAAGAGTGAATACAACCCAATAAAAGAAGAGATGACCAACATTGAGGTAATGTTCCCCCATAGGACCTGAAGACACTGGACTGCCAGGACGCCGCAGTTCTATGGTGGTAGATATTGCAATCACTCTCCCACTCTCTCTTTTTCCACTCTTTTCTCTTTCTTCCCCCCTTCTCTTGCATGTTCTTTGTGGGCCAAATAATGTGACTTAACCCTTGACTCCATTTTGAGTCTTAATTCTGTTCTTGAGAATTGCAAAAACCTGGTCACGACAAAACACCTAATTGGACATCACTCAGGAGCTAAGCCCAGTCGCTCCCAGCCACCTAGAGCAGTCTGAGGTTGGTTGGAACACAAGATGGTTTAACCTCTGCCAAATTAGTCTACCTGGCTGTGGATCGTGACAACTGTTTAATAGATTACTTTAGAAAAGCTGTACAGTTGTATCTCCTGTTGCTTTGTCCTGGCTGATGTCAAACTGGTAGGCTACATTCAGTTTTGAAGTAGAAAAGAGTACTAGTAACAGTCTTCTGAGGGATGGGGTATATTAGTAAGGTCACAGAGCAATATTAACATTGCTAGCATAGTCAGCATGGCCCTGTCTGGCACACCTTATATACATCTTACTCAGAGGGTGGTCAGAGTGAGAACATGAATGTATGTATATGTACATCTAGCATTTTTTCTCTGCCTCCCATGATATCTTGTACTATTTCAACAACATGAGCATGGGTGCCAGCCATGCTGAGAGAGATTTGGGAGTCTTGGTCAACAGCAAGTTAAACATGAGCCAATAGTGGGCCTAGGCAACCAGGAGGGCTAACTGTATCAAGCATCAAGCATGGCATTGACAGCCAGTCCAAGGAGGTGATTGTCGTGCTCTAGACTGCACTGGTGTGGTCTCACCTCGAGTACTGTGTGTAGTTTTGACTGCCACAGTACAATAGCAATATAAAAATATTGGAGAGAGTCCAGAGGAGGGTAACAAGGATGGTGAAGGGTCTGGAGGGAAAGTCTTACAAGGCGAGCCTGGAGTATCTTGGTTTGTACAGCCTGAAGAAAAGGAGACTGAGGGGAGACCTCATCACGGTCTATGGCTTCCTCATGATGGGGAGAGAAGGGGCAGGCACAAATCTCTCTTTGGTGACTGGTGATAGAACCCTAAGGAATGGTATGAAGCTGTGACATGGGGTTTTAGGTTGAATATTAGGAAAATGTCTTTACTGAGAGGGTAGTTGGGCACTGGAACAGGGTCCCCAGGTACATGGTCACAGTGCTGAGCTGGACTGAGTTCAAGAAGCATCTGGATGATGCTCACAGTCCCATTCTTTGACTTGGCTGGCCCTGTGTGGAGCCAGACTTGATGATCCTTATGGGTCCCTTCTAATTCAGGATATTCCATGAATCTATGATTCTATGATTGCAAGTTGTCCAGAATAGAGATGGTCATACATGCAGCATAAATACTTTGATCATTCTCCACCAGCTGATGAGCATAATGCAGCCTCATAGGTACATGCAGAGATTTGTATCAGAAGGTCCAATAAAATTCACTCATCTAGCAGCAGAAATCAAAACAACCCCAGCATCAATTAATGCCCCCAATCCAGCTGCCAGAGTCTTCACAATATAACTTAGGTTATACTGTAAATTGAGTTTCATTTGCTATTCCCCATTTCTTCTTATGTGTTCTGAAGTTGTATTTCCCACTTTACAGAAAAAGATGCAAGATATAATGTTCAGGGTACAATAGGTGTATATCATATTTCCCTTCACAAGAAAAATCAAAAGGCTATTTATGACATAAAGAACAAGACAGAGAAATGTACCTGCAGTGGTATTCTATACCACAATTATTAGTCTTTTAGGTGCCCATCTATAAAATGTGATTTTTTTATTTTTTTTTTTACCTGGTAATTATAAATGTATGAAGCGCTGACCATAATGATAACTATGATTATTAGAGAGATTCCTGACATAGGAGTAAATCGTTGAGCTCTTGAAAGATAAAGTTAACAAATAATTTCAAAATACTTCAAGACATTACCACTTTAGTCAGGGTTGTTGCAGAATCCAGTCAATTGCATCTCTAGTGTAGGTTTTGTTGTCCTTTACATGTCACTTATAATTATCCAAAACATCTGCTGTTAGTAAACCTTTCACTATCACAATTGTTTTCATTTTTGACACCTGCTTTTCAAGTAACTTTTATAGTACCAAAGAACAGCAATGTAACAAGAATACTAGTAAATTTTCCAAGCCTAAATGATAAGTTACTCTGCAGTACCTGGGACATGACTGTCCAAGTCCATTTTTCTTAAGTTTGTAAACCAGTTTTACACCTTTTATTTGCTCGCTGTAATATCAGAATAGAATCTCTGATAGGGTTAAAACTGAGGTAGTGTGGAACACAACACTATCTATTAAGCTTTGCAAGGTTTTAGAGTGGTTTCCACAGAATTCTTATTAAATTTTTATAGATCTCTTTTTGTTGCTTTAAACTCCATTAAATTCTATGTAACTGTTCAAAAACACTCTTCTTTTTTGTTCTTATCCTCAGCTCTTTCCTATGACAGCTTAGTTAAATTGAAACTTCAAAGAACTCCCCTCAAATTGAAAGATAAATATATCCAGGGGTAGATGTGACAGTCTGGCCACAAAAGGGACATGTCTAGGAAGGAGAAGTTGTGGTAATAATGATGGGACACAAATTTTAATAATTCATTTGAGAAAACTTGTACTTCATGTCTACAATTGCTAGTAAGCAAAGCAGAAATCCATAACTTGTAAATTATTGAATTTCACACTTCCATGGCTCAGTGGGCAATCATACACACATTTTTCTACTAGTCCTAAAGGTCGTATTGGGTGATGACTCCTTTTATGTGCTGTAATCTTGATAAAGAAAGTTCTTCGTGAGACAGAAGAAGAAAGCTCTGCAGTTTTCACCTTAAGTATCAGAGAGAAAATGAGTCCTGAATCTTGTGAGTAGCCACGGAAGCAGCACTCTTTATTCTACTGTCTGATCTAAACTCAGCCATCTGCGGCAGACTGGAATAAGTTACTGAAATCCAAAACCCTTTCCACAAGCTGAAATGATGAAACAGCTGTTTTATTTCTTTGCACTAGTGAAGTTTCAGCTTCATTATAAAGCAAACAAGTTGAAAAAAAGGATATTTTGTTGTCTGTTTCTTATCACAAGGACAAATTCTCTTGAAAATGTTGAAAATAGATACAAAGAAAACAGGAAAAAATGGGCTTTTTTAAAAAAAGAAAAAAAACCCCATAACATACTGTACTTATTAGGGAAGAAAATCTTTCTTGAGTTCAAATATAAGTATAGGTGGAGTGACATTTTAGAGCAGAATTAGTTCACAGGCTCTAAATTATTTCAAGATGTACCTTACTCTCCCAAGTCAATTGTACACAGATCCTCAGAAGACCAGCAACCCAAAGTACCCAAAGTGCATGATGTGCCAACTGCACACCAGCCATATGCAAAGACCAAACACGTAAATCTAATTGGGCCTAACAGAGTAAATATCTATCTAACTCTGCTTTTGGACATCAGCAACATGTTCCTTTCATGCAAAAGTGTTGTGGTTTAACCCCAGCTGGTAACTAAGCACCACACAGCTGCCTCCTCACCCCTTTCCTCAAGTAAGATGGGGTGAGAATGGGAAAAAAACCCAAAAGCTTGTGGGTGGAGTTAGACAGTTTAATAGGGTAACAAAGGAAGAGAATGTTAATTATAATAACACAAGCTATGCACAAATGCAATTGTTCACAACTGGCAGAAAAAACAACCTGACGCCCAGTATGTTTCCAAGCAGCAAATCTGCCTCCCAGCTCATTTCCCCAGTTACATCTGGAGCATGACGTGCTGTGGTAGGGGGCATCCCTCTGCCCAGTCAGGGTCAGCTGTCCTGGCTGTGCTGTCCCAGCTTCTCATGCACCTAGCAGGCCAACTAGCTAGCAATGACTAAAAGCATTAGCGTGTTAACAAAATCATTCTCATACTAAATCCAAACCATATCACTATACCAGCTGCTAGAAAAAAAAATTAACTCTATCTCAGCCAAAAACAGAACAAAAAGCAAGCAGTTCATTACATTAGTCCATACAGCAACATTAATTATCAAGCCTACATCTGATGATAATAAAGATTATAAGGATCATTTGCCTGCAATAGACCATGATCAATCAGCAGTAATTGTTCTGAAGTATCTGAGCTTTCCTTCCACTATATTCTATAGCCAGTGTGAAAAACATGCAAGCAGATCAATTTAAACCTCAATTAAGACACTTACTCCCTTTAGGTGTTAGACCTACCATTTAAAACTAGCATTTTCTGTATCCTCTTTCAATGTTAAAATGATAGCCTCTCATAATTTTAATTATGTTGTTCACAAATCTCCAGGCTTCCCATCACTTTTTTATAACTACACCTATTAGAAAAACTTTTGGGATTTATTCGCTTATTATAATATATTTTTCTTCCCAATTGCTCCCACCGCCAAACTTCAAGGTTTCAAATATAAAAAACAGGAATGCACACACTACTTCACTTCCAGTCCTGCTTTGAGCCTTAACATATTGCATATAGTGTTTTCATTTATATAGCAAATATATAAAAATACTTTATACATCATTACCTTTCTATAAATGTTTAAAAAGTGCACTTTTTCAGCTTTTCAATAAGAAACCAGTCTATCAATATTCCATCAGTTAAACAAGTATCTTCAACAGCAAGTACTATTAAAAAATTGAAAAATTAAAGGAACTGCTTAAACACTAATATCAGAATCAAAATTTCTTATAATATGAATTATAATGAACATTCTCAGCTTACTTTTTAAGAAAAATTGGCAAATAGCAGTAGCACTGTTCCAGTACGATTCCCCTTGCTAGATGTTCTCTGCCCAGCACTGTATTCGCTCGATAGCTTTGTATTGTGTGTCCTGGAAAATTTTTCCAACCACAGGGTTAGCAGTGAGTTCTTTCTTTCCTTGTGTATAGAAAGTTCACTAAAAGTTTAAACGTCCCCATTCCTTGAGCACTAAGAGACTCTGAAGCCCTTTCCCATTGTTGCACTCTTTCACTCAACTCGTCCCTCCCTGATACTAGATTGCAGTGCTTTACCAGCAGCTAAAAAGATTAATCCTAAAGGAGACCAGAAAGAAACTGGGCTGGGTAGCAAACCTTGTTTGTTGGTCATATCAGACACTACCATGCAGGTGATAAAATTTTTCCACATCACATTTGAAGATACAAGCACAGTGTTTGCTGAGTTAATGCTACATCTTCCTATCTTAGTGAATTAATAGCAATGGTTTTATCAACATCATGTGCAACTTCCATAAATCAGGCTCCCACTCCCTAAAATTTCCTTTTTATAAATATCTGTTCTTCATAGGCAGCACTCCTGCCAATGAATATGCCTTACAACTCAGAAAACATGTATACTGGCTCATCTTAATTAAAGGATGACTAATAAGTATTCCCAAAACTCCACGCTCCAAACATTTGATTATATTTTTATATGCTTTAAAATATTACTTTCTCCTGATAAATCATCAACTGCTGTTAAAATCCCCATCTACAGATATTAGACATGTAGCTTCTATTCCACTTACCATTAAAATCTGTTGGTGAATTTTGAACACAGCTTTTTTTTTTTTTTAATCTAATGTTATCTGCACTGAGCTATTTTTATTCTAACTTTCTGAAGCTTGTTTAAATTGCCTTCTAAAAATTTTACTGCAATTCTGCTTATTTTAAATTTTATGTCTTCCTTGAAGTATCCATCTTTCTCAGATTTAAATGAGATGACATTAATTAAAATAATCTATGAAGGATTTATTACATTTTCTTATCATTATCACAAATGCTTTAATAAGAGTCTTCTCTAAAGATCTACAGAAAATTTCCTGTTCAATGAAAAAGAGATGACAATAGAGCTCAGAGTCAAAAAACTGAATTTATGAACATAAACTCTTACACATGAAATAATTTTATTCACTAACATAGGCAAATTGTAACCCCTTTTTTCATATTCAGTATATACTTACTCCTTAGCACTCTCAGCATTTCTGTTTCCTAATCCTTTTCCATTCCTGCTTTCTTCTCATTGTAGGTATCAATTTAATTCCGATCTTCTTGCCTTATTGCACTGAAATAAATTAAAAGCTTCTTATAATTAATGAATACTTGAACATAGCAATCCAGAAAATAGAAATAAATATGTTGAGTATGACCTGAGGAGTTTTTTACATGCTATCTCTTTAATTAAATAATAAATCTTTAGAAAATCTATAATTCTGCTTCTTATCAATTTTTTTCAGTTACAGTTTCTATAAAGCCACCTAAATTCTCTAAGAAAATATATTCTATATTTATCTTAATATCTTCAAAGCTCAAACAGGAACTTTTTTCAGTATAACTTAATCATTTTCATTATTCATAACACTGTCATGTTTTCATTCCAAAGAAGGAAAAAAGATTTTTCCAAAGTAACTGACTCTGTTATAAGAAGTAACAAAGTAATCTGGTGGCTGAGTCATTCTGCATTTATCATCAAAAAGGAATGAAAGGTCAGGTCTAGAGAGGGACTTGCTCTGAAACCTAAAACAGGACTAATGAAAGAACCAGCAAAACAAAACACATGAGGTGTCTAATTAATTGTTTCAAATTGAACTCCAGGTCCCACGGCACATGCACTAAAACTTCACTATGTCCTTTTCAATTTGAAAATCCTGCCTAGAAATTGTGAGAGCTTTTATCACTTCTCTGTGCTTTCTGGATGTTGGCTTACAGGAACAAGAGCACAATCACTGACAGCACATACATAATTCCTGTGATGCATCTGGAAAATCCTGAATCTCTAAAGCATTCCTTGAACAAAGGTGTATACAGATGTTGGAAAGGCAGAGCACTTGATGCACAGCTCCCTTTGCACAGAAAATATACAGGTTTGCTTCCATACACAAAAGTACAGGTGCAGGAAGGTGTACGTGTATACATATATACCACATAACAGAAAAATGACGGTAGTTAAAAAGTTTTCAGTTTAACAGGGTTCCACCTATACTGTTTAGGCAGTTTGATAATATTTGATAACTCTGGCATAATACAGATGTATGTGACTGTACAACACAGGCATACATATTTCTGTCCAAGAAAAGTAAAAAAAAAAATTACATTCTGAGAAGCTGCCTTTACATATAACTTCATCAAAATCCACAGAATATAAACATCAGTCTAATATTTCACACACATATGGAGCTTCTTGCAAATTCCTTCTTCCTGATTCTCTGGACTTCTTTGTCATAAAGAGTTTTGCAATCAGAGATTAATTTTGTGCTTTTGATATAGTGTGAAAAAAATCCCATGATTCTGTATAGATATGTGCATCAAAAATGGAACAGATTAAGATGACTCAGTAGAAATTAGCATCTAAAATCAGGAACAAAATCTAAAAAACAAAATTAGAAAAATCTTGATTTTTCTTCTACAAATTAGTAGTAAATCAGTGCACCAAATTAGGCTTCTATGCAGAAATCTCTATTTTATTGCAGAAGTAAAAGAAACATGATTTTCAAAAGGTCTGAGTAATACAAATGAAGCCACAAGATGCCCCACAGCTTCTATAGAAAATGTTCTAAATGCATGGATTTTAAATGAATAAATTTAGTAACCAACATTTGGTCATTATAGACAATGTTGTATTTTCACCCCTCAAATTTCTTTATGCCTACCTGATTTGGTATTCTCAAAATTGCATTTGAGACTGGACTGTTTCGTCTTCTTTCTTACAGCTGGCATGTTCTCTACATTGATTAATATCTTGCAAAATCAGCAATTGTTTGTGCTCAGATGCTCAAGAGCAGCTTCGAAATCAAAGAGGAGATGATAATGCAGCTCAGCGAGACAAGCTAAATGTGTTAGGATACACAACTTCATACCAGATAAGCACGTTGCATTTATGTATCTGATATTCACAGATAGATTTGTGGTTCCATTTTTGTTGTGAAGTAAATAATGTACTTTAATAACCTATTTGTAGTCACAGAAATTCCTCTTTCAGTTTTACAGTAAGCAGATATTCGTGTTAGGTTACTCATTAAAAATACAAGTAGTTTCCATGTTCCCATTCATTTACAAACTTTGTTGCAAACACTCATTATGGACAGAAAGTATAGAAAAAATATTCTTGACCTTTCATCCAACACATCCTCAATCACTTTCATACAACTGCATCAATTCAAATGGGCTTGCATTTGTTTTAAAAAGTCTGAGACTTTCTATTTTCAGAAAAAAAGTGAGATTAATTTTAACTGCATTTATTTGGTAAATTTTAGTCAAGAAGAGATAAATGTCATTCATCGAATGCTAGGTCATTGCTACGTCATAAACAAGCTTTAGGCTGAAAGAGTGTAGCTTTAGATTAGATATTAGGAAAAAGTTCTTCTCTAGGAGGATGCTGAGGCACTGGCACAGACTGCCCAGAGAAGCTGTGGCTACCCCCTCCCTGGCAGTGTTCAAGGCCAGCTTGGAAGGGGCTTTGGGAACCCTGATGTGGTGGAGGGTGTCCCTGCCCATGGCAGGGGAGTTGAGACTAGATGGTCTTTGAGGTCCCCT
Source organism: Laterallus jamaicensis coturniculus (assembly GCA_022605575.1). Classification (NCBI taxonomy): domain Eukaryota; kingdom Metazoa; phylum Chordata; class Aves; order Gruiformes; family Rallidae; genus Laterallus; species Laterallus jamaicensis. The sequence continues at coordinate 31,414,577 of JAKCOX010000003.1, read as the reverse complement.
CCAACACAAACCAGTCTGTGATTCTACACTTTTGTGAGAGGTATACGTTAGGCATCTAAGAGAAATTTATATAAGAGAAAGGAGTTTCTCTGGGAACCTTATCAGCTCTTTGCTGGATAATTCAAGGAGGTAGGAAAACAGAATTCCACTAAAATGGGAGAGCAATATTGGTCAAGATACTTGAAAGGTACCACTCCGGCTGGAAACTGAGCACCTGTAAAGAACTGGAAAAACTGGCAAAGTTTAAGGCAAATTAGAAGATATCCTTGTTGGATACATCACAAGAAGTTATTAAATGAGCAGGAATTTTTAGCACTAAAGTATCACCTAACATGGCCACTCTGACACACTGCAGAAAAGAAGTAGGAATCCTATATAAATTCAATCTGTTGTTGATGTTAATGTAGTATAATACGTGATGACAAACAACTTAGGCTAACATATTATGTTGCAATGAATTTTCTGATTTTTGTTACCATGTGGGACCTCTTTAGGATTAAAAATAAATCTTAGAGTACCAAGGAAATCTTGAAATTCAGGCATTTTAAGATTTTATGCATGTGAAAAAGTCATTGAAGATATTTATATAATAGGAGGAATGATAGAAAAATAACGAGAGATACAACCAAACTGAGAAAAGTAAAGTACAACCATAAACTGGAGGAGGAACTAGAAGAAGGATCTAAGCTGGAAAATAGTAGGAACAGTGAAATGTATACATCATTGTGATATATCAGCTGTCACTATAGTTGCTGACAGAGGCAAAAGCAGTATCCAGAGAAAAGAGAAAGGGGAAGGGGAAGGGGAAGGGGAGGGGGAAGGGGAAGGGGAAGGGGAAGGGGAAGGGGAAGGGGAAGGGGAAGGGGAAGGGGAAGGGGAAGGGGAAGGGGAAGGGGAAGGGGAAGGGGAAGGGGAAGGGGAAGGGGAAGGGGAAGGGGAAGGGGAAGGGGAAGGGAAGGGAAGGGAAGGGAAGGGAAGGGAAGGGAAGGGAAGGGAAGGGAAGGGAAGGGAAGGGAAGGGAAGGGAATCAAGGAAGAAAAAGTTACACAGTGGAGACCAGAATGTACTAAGACATAACAACAATTTCAAGATACAGAAAAAAAGTGAAAGAGATAGTTTACACCTATCATTATTATATTTTACGGGAAATGTTTTACTGCTATGTTAGTTTAAGATGAAACCTGCATTTAAATCTATCAAGTTGCTGCCTTCTTTTTTCAATATATACCTAATATCTAACTAGTTATTAAGTCTTGGCAAATGCACCTAACTTTCCATGTAAAAACCAAAGATGATTCAAAATAATGAGAAATAAATGTATGCTACTGGCAGAACATCAAAACTCTGGTAATTAGAGGGCTGTACACGTTCTATTACTTTTTAATGTTCTAACAAACATCAGGAAAGCTTGGCAACATGAAATTTTGTAACTTGACCACAGTGACACTATAAAGACATTGACTATATCTGATCAGAGTTTACTTGCAAAAGTTAGGTTTTCCCTAGTTGCAAGACAATTAAAATCCTCTCAAACTTTCATTTTATTGCAATGTGTTGTAATCTGTTATCTTTGCCCCCCATGTGCTATATTATCAGGGACTCTCTACAGTGATTAACTTCAGGAATTTAATTAAAATGTAATTAATTTTATGCTTTGCTTATTTAGCAGATCTTTGGTGAAAATAAGTTATTAGCTGAAGGTTGGATTTAACCTTTTTTTTTTTTAATATCAAAAGCTATTGAATGTTTATAAACTGTGAACTATGCACTGACACTAATGAGCAGGAGCCCCGTGAATGATCACAATATCTATGGGATAGGAGAGATAAAACAGGCTGATCTAGTCAGTCATGGAGTTTTCAAAACTGATTGAAAGTTTCACATTAGAAAATTATTTATAATAGTATTTGTGCATACCCATTTCTGCAGTTCCTTTTGATTTTAATTGTAATCTCATTCAATTAACTGTTTCTTCTATGTACAAGAGGACTAGCATCACATGAAAGCCTGGCTGCTAGTTGTCAATTTTTCAACATGAAGTGGTCAGTCTTTGTTTTCTGGCAAGACACCAGCAGGGATAGTCATACTTTGATAATCATAAGCTTTTTTTGCTTACTTTGATATGACAAATGTGCAAGGAGCAAGGCTAACATTGAACACTTTGAGACATTCCAAAAGTCTATGTAAATGGAGGCTAAATACTTCTCAAAACACAACACAGTTAGCTATAAACATGAGAGCAACAGCTGTATATATTTGCATTCACATTCATCCCATGCAGCTAGAAGCACCTGAGAGTCTTTCGTTACTAGCTTCGTTATCTGGATCTCTCTTAAGGAGGGAAATGGGCACTTCCAAAAGATGTTTCACCCTGTGTAAGATCTAAGTAACTTTTATCATCTCAGATGTCTTCCTTGCTGAAGATTAGGAAAGAGGAGTCGAGGCCAATGATTTTAAGGCATGCGCAAGCCAAAATCTCACTTCTGCTAGGATGTGTGCTCAAGAGATTGCCTAACTGTAACACTTAGACAGACTTGTGATCAAATTAACAAATTTACTGTCTTGCTCTGAGCTTCAGTGACAGGGCTTTCAATGGACACCCCTGAACAGCCCCAATAGCATGTTTTCCTTGCCTTATAATTTATTTTCTTGATCCTCTCCAACACTATTCTATTGCCCTCCCACATAAACCACCTTGCTCTCTTTTACCCTTTCCCCATTGACTGGTTTAAGGCCTTAACTGTCATTCATGATACAATTGCCCTGACTGTATCCATCTTAATGATCTCCCTTTTGCTAGCAGTCCCATCTCACTAGATTTGTTGCTCTCTGAAGAATTTTGATTCCCTCTGTCAATAAAGTATTTGTGTAGCTTGTGATCCATAATTTTGTGGTTTGGCCCTGGTCACCCATCAAGCACCATGCTCACTCCCCCCTCAGCAGGATAGGGGAGAGAATTGGAAGAGTAGAGGAGAGAGAAATCATTGAGATAAAAAACATTTTATTTGGACACATAAAAAAGGATGATAGTAATAGTAGTAATAATAATAATAAAATATTAATAATATATACGCAAAACAGGTGATGCACAGCACTATTTCTCTCCACCTGAACCTAATGCTGTGTTGTGGTTCCGCCGGAGCCGGGGACCACGCTTTCAGATTTCCCCCGGAGCGGGGGAGGGAAACCAAAACACCAGAACCCCGCAGGTTGGGATAAGGGTATTTTTTTTACTGGAAATAACAGGGGAAGAACAGATAGCAATGAACAATACAACCTTTTGCCAAGATGAGCAGTTCAGATCGCGCACTCCCCGTAACGGACACCGCGCCGCAGCCCGCGCAAACCCCAGCCGCAACACAAAGGACCCGAGCTCGCGCCGCGAGTAAACAAAGCCCCGAGCCGAGAGCACACTCCCGCCCGGTCCCTGCTGTTCGCGCCCAAACACTGCAACACCCCCTGCTTCTTATACTCGGCATGATGTAACTGGCATGGAATCATCCTATTGGTCAATTTGAGTTACTTGTCCCGAGCCCAGCAGGTTAACCCCTTCCTGGCTGAAGCCACTGGCTGAAACCAGGACATGCTGCACAAGATCTCCAAACTGCCCAGCCTCTCAGCCTACAGATGCAAGAAAAGGAATTTGTTCACTACTTCCCATCCTCAGGCAGGTGTTCAGCAGTCAGCCATCACCCAAAAGTTGGTGCAGGATGAGATTCCAGGCTGCCACACTAGAACTTCAGCTGCTGATCCAGGCCTTCAGCTCATCCCCAGTTATAAACAGAACATGAGTTTGTATGGTATGGAATATTTCTTTGGCCAGTTTGAGTCACCTGTCCTGATTGTGTCCCCTCCCAGCTTCCTGGGTGCTCCCCAACTTGTTGTCAGGACACTACAAGAAGCTAAAAAGTCCTTGACTGCTTGTCAATAATTAAAAACCTCTTCAGTGTGTTATCAACATTGCTCCCATCCTAGATCTAAAACACAGCACTGCACCAGCTACTAGAAAGAAAATTATATCTGTTGAAACCAGGACAATTAATGTTATCAAAAGTAAAAGCATAATAGATTTTATCCACATTTCAGTCAGTATAAAATCTACCCCTTTCTAAGAATCTTTTGTGGATCACCAAACACATGAGATTATCTTTATTTATTGATATATTGCTAGCCCCTGGATACACCTTGCACTTCCACTGCTGAAAGCAACTCAGTTTGGATAGCTGCCACACCATCACTTACTGACTGTATACTTACCTCAAGAGTGTTTTTGCATAGCAATGCATTTGAGTCTCCCTGAAGGAATGCCAGCAATGTACACTATGAGTAAAGTGCAAGTCTCAAATAACCACATATTCTATCCTAGTTTTTACTGGGATATCCTCAGAAATTCTTTGTCTGGATTGGATGTAACAACTCTAGGATTTCTGGGCAAAAATAATTCTGGGTGTTGTGACTGTCAGCTGCTCTGGTAAAACTGAGAGCAATATAAATTGTGCACGGTTCCCTCAAGTACAGTTTAGAAGACAAGGTCTGTCAGGCTGCTGCTAATATTTTTAATAAATAACATTTATCTTTACTCAAAGCAGTTCCAAATGACACCCGTTCAAAAAGGGACTTTAGGAGCAAGACCTTGGAAACTCAACATCAAGGAAAAGCATTTCAGCCGGAGTGGGAATGCCACTGCTATACAGGGGCGAGGAGGTCTGCCCACTTCCTCCTATACTTCATCTGTCAGCTACCTTCCTCCCATCCACTCCCGTCACATGTACCATGATCTCATTCTCTTATCCATCCTCTTTATCCTTCCAATCACTTTTCCCATCTGTTACCAACTAAGAACCCCTCCAAAAATACATGCTTGTTCAACAGATATTTTAGAAAATGGTCTGACTATTGTATGAATTTTTTGCTTCACTCAATTGTTTTTCCCCCAGATAAAGCCCCTTAACAAAAGCAGATTGCACCAACCTTTATTTCCTCTCCATTTTTCTGCCAGGCTATGGATTCAAGCTAACAGTGGATGAATGCAAGCTGAATGAATTGCTACTGCATGGCCAGACTGCCATCAATGGTAAATTGAGACCCTTTGTATCTTCATCAGCAGTATTGTTTAATTCCCCAGAACACATGGTAAAAGAACCTTTTCTGCCTTTTTAAGGAAATTGTACTGCAGAAACCTTTGACTACAAAGTCTACGTTTCAGTCATCAGTCCAACTCAGATATCTTTTAAAGGAATGACCATTTTGAATGAATGACCATCTAGATCTTTTCCAGGAACAAAAGGCCATTTAAAGTTGGGGACTTTCAGAAGGCACTAAAATTACAGATATCTACAACAAATATCATGAAATGTGGTATTCAGGACAGCAAAAATGGAACTCGGGAACTTTTTCCTTGTGAATTTATGTTCAAAGTTATAAATACTGTTTTCACTAATTGGACATATTAGAAATGTAATAAAATATTCCTTTAATCCTTGATCTACTTATTCCTGTCTTCATTAGGCATCCTAAATATTCCTTTTTATCATTTCCATGAGTTGGCATGATTTTTTACTCGGCTGATATACATCCTTGAGTATACTTAAAATCTGATTATGCATTACAGGTTGAGTAGATGACTACTGAAATAAATTTATGATTGTACACTCTGTTTAAAAATCAAGTTAGTTATGCACTGATATAATCTGAAATGCTTAGATTGAACCATAGCCTTAGTTAACTATAATAATCTTCTCGTTTAACTATAATAATCACCAATGATTTTTATTTAAGGTTGACACTGATATTTTTACTGTGTCTGCACATCAACAAATATTTATAAACTATTAGTCATGGTGCATGATAATTTCAGGAAAGATCATTGTGAATTTGAACATATATTTTAATGATGTAGGTCAGGATCTACTTTGTCTAGTCTGACAAGATTTCTTATTCTGATCAGAGTCTGAGTTGACAAGATATTTAAACATAGGCATAATTATAAGTCTAGCAGTCTGATTGAAGTCAATGACACTTCCAATGCTTAAAATTAGGCAGATGATGAACTGTCTTACACAGGTTAATAGTGAGTATAGTTATTAGATTACCATATTAAGATAAGGAATAACCTTTAACTGATTTTTTTAACTAATTCTGGATAAATACCCTAAGAGCATGCTGCAAAATAAAATAATAACAAAAATAAAAAATTTAAATAAAATTAAGTATAAATGAGTAGCTGTAGATGATTTTTTTTTCACCATTTTGAACATGTTTAGTTGAATAAGACAGAGAGACGTGTGGAAGAAAGATGACTTTAAATTATTTTTAAATTAAAAATATAGCAACAGCATCATTCTGAGGATGTAAACCTGCATATTTCTTTTTAAAAAGTCCTTTCAAATGTGTTTAAACACTGATAATTTTAATATTACAGACACATACTTTATGAATATACGTACACATGAGAAAGTGTTGTCTTGCATGTTTCCAAGTGTGTCAGATGTACTCTACGGTTTCTGTGACTTTAAAAATAAACATGGTTATCAGGAAATTAAACTTTGTTCTCCTTTTCTTTCACATCATCCTGCCTATATTTGTTCATTTATTAAAATGCTTTATAAGCTTTCTGACTTGAATATCTGGGTCCACTGAATCAACCTGACCAAAAGCTACTTTGTGTTTGTCTGGATAGTAAGGGCTGTTACACAGGATTTATTAAGCAGAAATTTGTTTGTAAGCTAAAAACTGCAAATCTAAATGCTTAAAAGAAAAGATGAAACTCAATTCTTTTGAATTTCTGACAAAACCCATATCCATAGCATATCAAGAAAATTTTAAAGCTAAAATGATAATTCTAAAATGGATTTTTTAATATTTTTTTTCTGATCATCAGGCCTGATCAGTGTAAATATAAGACAGCAGAAATTCTTTCAACTTTTAAGAACTATGAAATACTGGAATCAGAGAAGCCAGCATGCTTTATCCCATTTCTTTAAATCTCAAGCATGGGCTAACACGCACCTTTCAAATACATAATACACTGGGTAACATAATATCCTTATTTATTTTCTATTTCCCAGTACACATCATGTAAGACTCCAAACGTGTTCTGTGACAGTAAACTTACTCTTTTCCAAATTAGTCTGAATCTGGTAATGACAATTAATGATTTTAGCAAAACTTTCTTCCTTTCCATAACAGTGCTGCAGGGTCTTTTATTATGGACCAGTTATGTACAAATTCATCTCATGGGAGTTTTATCTCCTCTAGGAAAAGTCTAAACTTCTAAACTAGTCTTATGTGGATACATCTATACAGAGATTCTTCTTCAGATTAAATTTAGTCTGGGACATGTCTCCATGTACCATGTCTGTGCCACACACATATCTTGAAACTGTCTGAATGATGAGTCATTGTTTTGGACCCTTTGCTCCCAGGAAAAGCAGGAGCACCTTCATGTGTGCCCAGACTAGAGCATAATTGCATTTAGACCTATCAGAAAGGAATAAACTTTTTGGTCTCTAATCTGCTTTGTAGGCTGAACCACTTCACAGGAAGCAGAGTCAAGTAGGGGACTTGCTTCAAAATCTCACTATTGGTCTGTGCCAATGCACTCGTGTAGGTGCAGTCTATGGATAACTGTAATTCCCTTAGAATGAATTATAATCTAATTACATCTATCCATCTCTCTTCAATACTTAGGAAGTTAAAAATACTACTTTTGAGGGAAAAAAAAGAAAGTCTAATTTCAGTTAATTTGAGGTGGTTAAATCCAGATAAGGGGACCTATAAATTGCAACTGTAGCTGTACTTAACCGAAGCTTTGTGTTCCATAACTCTGTGTATGTCTCAAAACACGATCAAGTCACTCAGAAGAGTCCTAGCTAACTGAAGTTAGAGCAGTAACAACAGTCCAACAGAAATTGTACTCAGTTCAATTTTTCTCACTATTAATGTCTATCTACTGTACAGTGTTTATTAACATATAGCATTGATACTGTACTGCAGTTTTGGCACGGTGTTTTTTTTCCAGTGGACATTTATCTCCTGCCATTATGGATTCATCTTTAATAACAACAAATCTTATTCTCTGAAAAGTTAGTTTCGAATCCTAGGCAGAGGTTTTAACATTTCTAGCACACTTGCAGATTCTACTGACATTTTTACCAGCTGGCATACTTTTAAAAAATACCACAATTTATGTGATTAAATTGTCCTGTAACTTTTAAGTCTATTGAGAACTACCTTCTTAATAATATTTAACTTTGCTTCAGATTATAGTGTGTCATTTGAGAGTTTTTCTCTTTGACTACCTCTAGTCTAATTAAACCTCTCTGAAACTTTGGTAAATCTTATAGAGCAGAATCAATTGAGGCTATCATCCTCTCTACTGGAATAGATTTGGGCACTAATGAAAATTTTAAACCTCAATTTAAGTCATTAAACTCCTTTTCGCTTATTTTTAATAGCTAATATATAACTATTTTTACAACTCTAGAATTATTAATTACAAGCTGATTTAGTCCTGAATCGACTTTTCATAGTTTTGTTTGACTGTATTTTACTTACACATTCTTATGTGTCTATATAGACTACCCAAAGGCATGACATTTTCTTAGTCAAAATGTTTCTCCGTTTTCTATGCAAGTTGCTCAGTCATCCAGCTTAGTTCTGTGTTCAATGGTTGTGAATATCAACTAAAAAACTCTTTTAACTTGAACAAATCTGTTCTTGAAGAGAGTAGGTGCACAATAAAATCATGCTATGCCTATATTGATTATTCTTATGATCCAAGAACTTTCTTTTCCAGAAATCAAAAGATAGTATGTGGGCTGCAGAGAAGTAAAATCATATGTAAGTTAGTTTTAAATAAGCTAACTCACCTAGTTGGACAATAAGCGCGACATGAATAGATTTTTTTCAGTGTCCTCAAGGATTTTTCAGGCTATATTGAACTTTGAGATCCTGCTGACAGACGATTCTGATTGCTCATCTAAGTTACTCTAAAGAGAGGTTGGGTCCATCTGCACCATGTGAAAGCTGCAAGGCACACTGTGATCATTTACATTTTCTAACTTTTTGCATCTATTATGGTACAATTCAATGTCATTGAGCATGAGTTCTTCCACACCAATTTTATTGGATTTTTAATAAGATCATTAAATGTTGCAAGTATTGTAGCATTTTCTCGAGTGTCCTTATTCTAAGGAACTCACTATTGTGATATTATGCAGTTCATAGATATAATCACGATAGGTTTAATTATTATGTAGAAATCAAATACAGTTTGGCCTCTTTGCCATCGTCATCACAATACAAGACACAGTACAAGCAGTGTCTTATAAAGGCAAAGAATGGATGTGGAGAACAAGACATAATGGACATTCTAAAAGGAACTGCACTTTATGTCAGTAAAGTCCACAGTCTTTGTGTGTTTACTAGCATTGTGTAATTTTTTTTCACAGAAATTCCACATATGGAGTAACCAGTATTGAGAGAGGAGAGGAGAGGAGAGGAGAGGAGAGGAGAGGAGAGGAGAGGAGAGGAGAGGAGAGGAGAGGAGAGGAGAGGAGAGGAGAGGAGAGGAGAGGAGAGGAGAGGAGAGGAGAGGAGAGGAGAGGAGAGGAGAGGAGAGGAGAGGAGAGGAGAGGAGAGGAGAGGAGAGGAGAGGAGAGGAGAGGAGAGGAGAGGAGAGGAGAGGAGAGGAGAGGAGAGAAAAAGGGAAGGCTTTAAAAACATCAGGTCTTCCTCTGTTTTCTTGAAGCTGATACAAAGCACAAGCTCTTCAGACTGAGAAACTGTAGAAAAAGTCAGTATGTCTTTTCATGTTAAACAGTAAATACAGTTTTCTGCAGTGCTGTTTTTTCTTCTGTTTTCCTGAAGCAAAAGGAGGGTTCTAAAGCATTGAAATTTTTCCACATTATATTTTCTTTTATATCAGAAACTATTTTGCTTTAGCAAATTCCGAAATTGCTCTGTACATTGGCAATTTTATTTTAATTGCTTAAGAAATCAACACTCACACATAGAGCATGATTGGCTTTTTGAATGCTCTGACAATGAAGAATACACTGAACCAAAATAGTCATGGTCCAGCCAAATATATAAAATGAAATAATGTCCATTTGTTGAATATGTATTAATGAATAATGTGAAAACCTGCACCAAATGCTAAGAAATTAATTTTAACTTTACTGTGTTATAAATGTTCTTGATGACAGTGAAGAAAATCTTTTGAGTTAGCTAGTTTTATGGAGCTTTTTAATGGTACTGTGACAAAAGTTTGTTTATTCTGCATTATAACTAAGACCAATTCTGAGCAATAATAAAAGCACATATTAAACCCACTATAAGCCTTTCTCTTAATTTTTATTTCTACTTCAATTAATGGTGATAAAATGTTTAATGAAACATAATAAAGTAATGTGAATCTTTAAGGTTTGAAAATTTTCAACAGAATATAAGCTATCTAATTTGTACATACATTTATTTTTTTGAATCAAACAAAATTCCTTACAACGTAATCACTTTTTTGAGTCAATAACCTGAATAGATTGTGCCACATTCCAGCGGTACATTTTAAAGAAAAGATGGATAAACAAGGTTTCTCAGCTTGCTTACTTCGTATTGCTTAATCTAGAAGACTGACACTTAATTTACTCATTTCTACATCCTTCTGGTGCACAGATTGTTTAGAATTTCAGATGACACCACTATATACTATAATTCATGTCTGCTCTTTATGTATAAGCTTATTTTAGATAGTGATTATATTGATATTACATATAAAGTAATAAAAATATTCTCACATTACATCAAATTAGACAAGAAATACTCAGTTCTAATAACAATCAGATAATTAATTTATATGCATGGTTTCTAAATATAATTGCTTTAGTGTCATCTGCCACTACCCATAACCTTTACTGATCTCATTTGACCTAAGTATTTGATTGTCAGTTTTTAGAGTATCTGAATCACAAGCTATTTGTTTCTAAACTGTTTTGCCAACATTTAAGCTATAAGAATAAACATTGAAAATGTCAACCCTGTGTTGAATACATTAATGGAACCAAATATAAACAATCACAAATAGCTCTGTCTTAGGAGGTCATGAATTAAAATTGATATTTGTGTTTACTGTTTAATTGACACTTGTTTTTTCAGACGTTGCTCATTTGGGGGAATAGGGTTCATATTGGGGATAGGTCATATGGATAGTATATGCCATAATCTTTTAGATCATAAAACATACCAAGGAATAACAAAACAAATTATTTTCAACATTATCATAGGAAAAAAACCTTCTTCCGCATGTTGGTGCAGAACTTCCTATCAATATTTCAGCAGAATTAGTATAGCATAATCAATGTTGAATTAGAAACATAGGTCAACTTTGGGACATAGCCATTTCTTTGACTAAAAAAAATATTGTTCTTCATAGTTTTGCAGCTTGACTAGATATACACAACACAATTTTTGATCCATTTTTTTCTCAAGATTCTAAAATCAAGTAAACCGTAAACCTATCATTTATATTTCACAAAACAACCCCAGAGAAGCTGGTGAAGTGCAATACAAAAGATTGTTTGAACTGTGAATCATAACCCCTGTTAACACTGCATTATTTTTATCATCCTCTTTTGTAAATATGCACCATTCACTGATTCAGTGGAAGCTGACAGGGGATTTAAACATGCTGCTGAAAGAGCAAGAGGAGGAAGAGATGGTTTGATGATTTCTGAAAGACATTATGATTTTTATATCTCTTCACAAGGAGTCCACTTTTCAGAGACGTTTCCCGAGCATTTTATCAGGGGTATATGTCTGTATAGCTGCAAACATTCAAAAAATGTAATCAAAACTATGATCAGAAGGCAACTGAGGAAATACAGAGTGAGTAAATATGCTCATTGAGCTCCATGAATCTACTTTTATCTGTTATAATCTAATTTTATCTGTTATAAGAAGGAATGAAATTGGTACCATCTATTCTTATTTCAAAACAGCATTCTGCAGTTTTATCATTAGGGAGATTTTGAAAAAGTAGCTTGGAAAGCATTATTTTAATTTATTAAAAAGTGGATAAGTACAGGAGGCCAGACTGTTAAAGCAAAAGGTTAGAGAATAAGTAGGTAATCAAAGACTGTAGAACCATGACTGGTACTGGAGCTGATTCTATTATGTTTTCAGAAGAGCCAAGCACCATCAAAAAAAGAAGCTGTAACACAGCATTTACTATGTTTGAGTATTAGACTTGTTCCCCCAGGAGCCAGTGCCCAGTCCAGTATGACTTTCATATTTGTTAACAATCAAAAAAGTATAGTGCAGATCATGAGATTTGTTGCTGATACAACACAAGATAACAGGAAGTTGCTTGATAAAATATGTGATATAAGAAAGGGGAAAAGTCCATACACATGATTGTAGAGGTGAATGTAGAGTGTTCTTTCTGTGTGTCCTATTATACTGGCACACAATGTGTAGTACTGAAGTCAAAAATCTCACTTTTACTCTTCTGATTGTCTCCTACATCCCACCAGACAAGAGTGAGCAAGTGGCTGTGTGGTCCTTAGTTGCCAGTCATAGTGAAAACACAACTTCCTTGTTAAACTAGTGCTGATAGTTTCTTTACAAGCATAAATATAACTTCTTTACAAGCATAAATATAACTTGGGTAATCTGGAAACTATCCTGTAGTTACTCACTTGGTATCTTCAAGAACAAAGCCTATAAGAGCTATAACCAGGAAACTACTGAACTTCTACAGGCAGCAATTATATTTAAAACAAATAATTCTGTTATAAGGAAAGTGTTTAATGAGGATATCAGTGAGTGATTTTTCTTTTTAGTTATTTATCTTAGTATAAAAACTATTTTATGCAAATACTATATAGAAGTCATCAAATTTTAGTTATGAGACTATATATATATGAACACATATAATCTGTATGCATAAGGCATTTCTTCATAATATAATGTATATGTACATAAACAGAGAGATAAGTATATGAGTCACGGTCAGCTGTGATGTTCAATATCATGCCTACATTGTATGGAGTCAAGACAAAAGAATTATGGAAATTCAAGCAGTTTGCTTGGTTTCATATACTGCAGGCCCGTTGCTATCACTTCCATGTGTGTTGATGTCAGAGTTAGAGAATGATATAAAATTGGAAGATCTTGAGTCATTTAGTGAATGCAACAGACTTTTATACATAGTTTAGACAATTTAAGGCAAAAAAGACCTAATAAGTTGCTCACAAGCTCCACAGAATTTAGCCTAGTGATGTGTTTAACAGCTCCCAGTAGTTTGAATTTGGCTACAGTGTCTTCTATCTACATTTGACTTAAAGCCATTAGGAATACAAATATCTGTTAGTTCCTGTTTTGTTTTTTTTTTTCTAGAGTCCATTCTTTTCACAGCTAAAAAATAGGAGTATTATTAAGGGGTATTTTAATTCCCACTGGTGGGGGTGACAGTTGTTAGTATTGCTATCATGATCATCAAGTACCTCAAAGTCCTGTCATGTCTTTTGTTTTTTTTTCTAGTGAAGTGGAAAACCTTTAAGTAAATGGTATTTTTTTTCCTACAGAGGTACTTATATATGATGATCAAATAATATATTTTTCTTCTTATTCATAAACAAAGTAGACTATAATTTAAATCCCTCACCAAAAGGAATTTTTCCACATTTCAAAATCTTTTAAAAATTCTATTGCACATTTAATTTTTCATCCATCCTATAAAAGTTGTGATGAAACACACAACCCTTATACAAAAAGGAATGACCATTTGTCTCCTGCTGTCCTCTTTACACAGTCAGGGACTAGATTATCTTTTTTGGATGTTATTTCTGGAACTTCACATTGTGTTTTCTTTTATTAACACTTCTAATGCTTTCTCAGATCACAAGCCCAGCTTTCTCAGTGTCTTGTCATAAAGCAAGTGCCACAAACCCAGCTGTCATGGTGGCTCCTTGCTGAACGGATTCCAGTGTGTTAATGACTTTCTTGCACCAGGTGACCCAAAAAATGGGTTTGCAGAATTCCAGAATTCTAATTCTAGAGGATGTGGTCCCCAATTCTGTAGGTATAACTGCAAAGTTCTTGCTACGCTTATGTTCTTGCATTTGTTTATAATAAAGCACATTTTGTTCCAATACAAATAACTCAGTGCACCTTGTGCTATTCAGCCTATAAATAAGGCTTTATTTATCCCCAGGTGATTGCTGTAACACTTAAACTTAAAAACAGATGTCCATAAAAGGCTAATTGTTAACAGCCCTTTTGAATAATGATGCATATATTAAAATAGTTTTCAAAATCAGCTATTTATCTGTTATTTAACATTTTTTAAAGTGTTTTACTGTTCTTGTACAAAACTAATTTGAAACTAATGAATTATGTGCTACTAATCCCTTTGATAAAGCTTGTTCCATACATGAGATTTCCAGTACTGGTAATATCCCTCATTGAAAAACACCACACATAGATTTTACTTACTTTCTGTAAAATCACACAGCCTTGCAATAATCTTATTTATGAGACTGAATTCCTATTTGTTAGCATATTAGAAAACAGGCTGTCCTTGGAAATTTAGTATGTTAAACTTATGGTCTTAATCATAACACTAACAGTAATAAAATACCTCTGGTTCTGAAAGTTTTTCAAGTTTTTCTTCATAAAAATGAAGAGATTTATCTTAACTGTTTCGATTCTTCTATGTCCCCCTAAAAATATTTCTCTGACAATAAAACTGGTCATTCACAGATTATGCTAGACTTTCTGGAATTACAGTTTATTTAATTTATAATATATCTTTTTTTAACAACTAACGTGATTAGTATAAAAATCCCATCTGCTTTACAGTTATCTATATTTGTTTATCTGATGTGTCTACTGAAAACTGTTTTGCCTGTAATTTGTGAATTTGTGTGTACATGAAAATATGGTTTGCAAAAGCATAACCAAGACATCATTACATAACAAGTACCCTATTTCCTTTTTAAACAGTTTTAATGTCACAGTCTAAAAGAGAAGCTCATTAGTGTTCTCCTACCCAGTTTGTATCTCAAAAATCTTATGATGTACCAAATGAAATCTGCAATAGAGTACAATATGTTTGTCATTTGGTCCAAATGTCCTGGATTCAGTACCAACATTCTGGGAAATGCGCTGTTATCCTGCCTTAAGTTTCTTGTTATGGATTGGTTTTCACAACTACCAACATCTTATCAAAAGAGACAGAATCTGTAACAATAAATATACACTGAAGTTCTAAAGCAAGACATACAGATAATTCAAAGTGGCATTCTAGATGAAATGTCATATATTTTGAGGA
Organism: Laterallus jamaicensis coturniculus; assembly: GCA_022605575.1. Classification (NCBI taxonomy): domain Eukaryota; kingdom Metazoa; phylum Chordata; class Aves; order Gruiformes; family Rallidae; genus Laterallus; species Laterallus jamaicensis. The sequence continues at coordinate 31,399,246 of JAKCOX010000003.1, read as the reverse complement.
AACTATTCAAATGCAAGTGTCATATTCAGTGATGAGTAGATGTCAGTTTCTCTTTTTTCTGTAGAGTCAGGAACAGGAACCTTTAGTAACTTAACATACTACGAAACATCACCAGCATAATTATTTTTAACCAAGCTATATATAACCTGAAACAGATGCTTGCATGTATTGATTGTCTGTCATCATTACTTGTGGCAACTAAAGCAAGGGATTAGAAAGTGCTTTACATACTTGGAAAAATGGGTCCACATCATCAAAGCTACCAAAGGTGGAAATCATTCTTTAAGGATTATGCTCCTAATCAATCCACCTTGAACATGTTAAAAAGTTTATATTTAACATTCTGTCCACGAGTGTATTCAAATGCAATGAATAAAACCTTCAAAATCACCAGAGTAATTCTTTAAAATTTTAAATGCACTTTCACATACTTTGAAAAACCATTTTGTTTCAGCCAGTGTTACAAAATAGCACAGTGTTTAGCCAACGGAACCAGATGCAGAAGAGCTCAAAACCCCAAAATTTCCATTTCCAATTTTTCTCTCACCCTTCTCTTAGAAAACAATTCAGCAATGTGTGTTCCTGCTTCATTATCAGTCTTTGGCATGCAGAACCTCTTTAAATAACAATGCTAACATATGTTCAGTAATTCTTCATTTGGCAGACTGGTTTCCATTGTTAGACATTCCAGTTCAATACCAAGAAACTGTTATCACCTGTGATAGACCATCATTTTGGGAATTTATTGAGAACAGTACTAATTCAATTGTCACCTTTTCAAATCCAAGGGTATTGAGGGAGCTGGTGGACATGCTTGCCAACCCCCTTTCCTTCATCTCCTAGCAATCCTGGCTGACTGGGAAAGTTCTACTCTTCTGGAGGCTGGCAGATGCTATACCCATTTAAAAGAACGGTCAAAGGGAGTATCCAGGAAACTACAGGCCTGTCAGTCAGACCTCAATGCTAGGGAAGACCATGGAACAGTTCATCTTGAGTGCTATCACACAGAACGTGCAAGACAAGAAGTGATCAGGCCCAGTCAACATGGGTTTATGAAAGGCAGGTGCTCTCCAAACTAACCTGGTCAGGTGACCTACCAAGTGGATGAAGGAAAGGATGTGGGTGTAGCATACTTGGAATTCAGTAAAGCCTTTGACACCATTTCTTACAGCATTCTGCTTGAGAAACTGGTTGCCACTGGCCTGGACAGGCATAGCCTCTGCTCAGTTAAAAACTGTCTGAATCACCAGGCCCAAAAAATTGTGATAAATGGTGCTAAATCCAGCTGGAGGCTGGTCACATGTGGTGTTCCCCAGGGCTCAGTCCTAGGTCCAGTCCTATTCAACTTCTTTATCAATGACCTGGATGAAGGGGTTGAATGCTTCCTCAGTAAGTTTGCAGACAACACTAAGCAGGGAGGAAGTGTTGATCTGCCTGAGGGTAGGAAGACTCTTCATAGGGATCTTAACAGGCTGGATCGATGAGCTAAGACCAACGGGATGAAGGTCTACAAGGCCAAGTGCGGAGTCCTGCTCTGGGGACATAACAACTTTGCATAGCACTACAGGCTTGGGGAAGAGAAAGCTGCCTGGTGGGAAAAAAACCTGGGCGTGTTGGTTGACTGCAGACTGGACATGAGCAAGCAGTGTGCCCAGGTGTCCTAATGGGGTCTTGGCTTGTATAAGAAACAGCGTGGCCAGCAGGACCAGGTAAGTGATTTTGCCCCTATACTCAGCATTGGTGAGGCCACACCTCAAGTACTGTGTTCAGTTTTGGGCCCCTCACTACAAGAAACACATCAAGTTCTTGGAGCCTGTCCAGAGAAGGGCAACTAAGATTGTGAATGGGCTGGAGTGCAAATCTTATGAGGAGTGGCTAAGGGAATTTGGGGTTGTTTTAGCCTGGAGAAGGCTGAAGAGCGACCTTATCACTGCCTACCACTACCTGAAAGGAGTTTGTAGACAAGTGGGTGTTGGTCTCTTCAACCAAGTGACAGGTGATAGAATGAGGGGGAATGGCCTCAAACTGCACCAGGGCAGGTTCAGATTAGACATTAGGAAAAATTTCTTCACTGAAAGGGTTATCTGGCACTGGAACAGGCTGCCCAAGGAGGCAGTTGAGTCACCATCCCTGGATGTATTTAAGAGATGGGTAGACAAGGTTCTCAGGGATATGGTTTAGTAGAGGACAGGTACAGTTGAGCTTGATGATCTCAAAGGTCTTTTCTAACCTAGTGATTCTCTGTTTCTCTGATTCTGAGAAATGCATGTGCACAATTACGCAGCAAGATCCATGAAAACTGAGGCCTTTACCCAAGTGGAAAATCATGTAGGGCATCCTAATTCCCATGAATACAGAGAAAAAAAACTCTATTCCCTGGCATGTAATATATTCAGAACTCTGGGAGCTGAGCTTCAACTTAGTCGCTTTTTCAATGTTGATGAGTGAATCAAGAGAATTGCTTGATCAATGTTAAATGCCACAGAGAGATGTTTTCAAGGTTATTAGAAAACAACCTTTAAGAAAAGTAAGATATTCTAAATCTTGAAATAAATTTAATCCTTTGGTCAACCTTGGGGAGCAAATAGATCCTTCTCTCTTCATAAAAGAAGAGAGTGACCATAAATATACACTCTCCATATTAATGAAGACAAAATCTGTCTTATTCTTAAAGACCAATCTGAAATGAATGGAAACACCTCTCTTAATCATCTTCTTACTTTCACAACACTTTTCTTAACAAAAAAGTGAGAAATTCTGTTTTTTGTTATACTAATGTGGGCCACTGGTCTTGGCTTCTCATTCCATCTTTCACTGTATGCACACTGCAGCTTTAGTTACCAAATTTTATCTGTATTAGTGGCTGTGACTCACAGTCATATTTTGAAAATTCCTACCCTGCCATAATTCCCAAAAAAAACTTTGCTTACAGAAATCATGTGTATCTCCTACATGCACAGGCCCATTGAATAGCATTCAGGATATATGACAGAAAGCAGACTCTCCAGCCTTTTAGAAATCTTTCCTACTCCCATAAAATTAATAAAATGAAACACTTCTTATTTTGACTTGGATGTATAATAAGGGTTATGCATCCATTAGTTCTCTTTAAAAAAACAATTACTGTAGGGTAACAAAAACCCTACTAATGAAAACATTGTTTAAATTAATCAGGGTTCAAATAATTTTCACAGAAATTCAGCCCACTAAACACCTACAAAACTTAATTTTCACTTTCCTCAGAAACTGGGTTATTTACCTTGGTCTTTCTCTAAATACCATCTATGTCCCTCATACCATGGCAGAAGGTAACCAAATCTGAGCTATTTTGGAGCAGGTAGGTAGTGCAATGTTTTGAAATCTCACTATGCAAGAAATGCTCTTCACCAGCACTATTTTCCTTTTTATAGGAAGAGGAGACCACCCCCAGGAATTCTGCTAACTGCAATGTGGCAAAGAAACTAGCACAAATACCCTACCTTTCATATTTCAGCATCACATGCAATCTATCCAGATCAGTTTTTATCTATATTTACTACAGTGACCAATGCCCAGTTTTTACAAAGCTATCAAAAAAACCCCGAACTTATATTTTCTGTGGTGAAACAAAGTTGTTCCACCATAGAGAAGATAATTGCTACAGTAATCGTGTGAAATCAGAAAACTGAACACTTTTGCTAGGATTTGTCTGCTGCTATATTTAACTGCATATTTATAACTTTATCCAACTTAGCACTAAGTTGCCTATGGCAAGGGCGCAATCAGAAAAATGTGACTTTACATTATCTGAAATAAGATAATGTTTTTTAATATTGACAAATCTTGAGGCCCACAGCAATGCCAACAATGTAAATTGTGAGAAAAAGAGAGAAAGAGATGGCAGATAAATTTGCCCTTCAAACAAGATACAGCTATAATCACTTACATCTTGAAAATGCTAGCCCCAGAAACCCAAAGGAACCATTACAAATAGAATAGATGGTTTTATCTTCCCACAAATATGCTATTATTCATACCCTAGTTTAGAAATAAACTTATATGAATGATCCACTCAAAATTGCTAAAACAGTCCTCAAAGATGTAATTTAAAGCAAAGAAACTGTAAAAGAAAAGAAAGCAGTTAATTATTTTTTACAAGATAATTGGATATGAGGAGAAAAATAGAATTTAACTGTATCTGCTGGCAGAATACCCAGAAATGGGGATCATCCTGAATGAGGATAAGCCTTAGTCCATAAGCCTTGTAAGGCACTAATGAAGGTCAAGTATTTAATATTCTATTCATAACATACAATAAAGTGAATGAGCAAGAAAATTCCATCCATCGTGTAAGATTCAGATTACTGTGCATCACTCATAAAGCTCAAGAGTTTTATATGTGGATCTATAACTCTATTTTTGCAGTCCTTCACCATATAAGACTTTGGATGTAGGCATTGTTTTATACAGACTTAACCACAGTATTAATGACTCACTTCTTTACATGAATGAGTAAAAGTAATTATATATATAAATGCTATGAATATCATACATTACTTTTACAAATAATAGTAATATTACTAGGGAAAGAGTATGTGTATAGATGTACAGAGTGAGAAATCTTAGCTATGCATGTGGAGATACTGTGTGGAAACTTCCAGATTAAAAAAATAATACTTTGATGCTTTTTTTTTTCTCACACAATCCTGTGTACATAATTAGCAAGTTGAATTATTCACTTAACTGTGCTATTGCTCAGTTACAGTAGCAGCAGGTAGCACGTAAATTGTAACCTGCATATCTCCCTAATTCTAAAGACAATACCCAAGGAAACTGTGACAGCTACTTAATTTTGTTGTCCATTATCAATTACATTGCTCATAACTGAAAGAGAGGGTTGTGGGTTTTAATCAATTATCTCTACTTGCTGGGTTTTCAAAGGAAAAAAAGTCTCTAGCTAATTCACAAACACAAATATTTTAACATATTCCTTCATACCAGCCATTTACTTTTTTAAAAATAAAAAGTCAGTGATTTAATATTGCTTAGTGCATGGCAATCAGTTTTTAGCAGAGAAATCTTATCAACATGGTTAATATTTAACCCATTTAAAATATGTCCAAATCATGAAGATTTTAATGAGTTCTTTTTCACTATCATTCAGGCAAATTCTCACCAGCTTCACTGGAAACCTGATGTATTTTCCTTATTCTTCATTCTGTGGACAAAATGTGGAGTTTTCCTGGGTTAGAAGGGAATGCGCTTTGCCAGGATTAAATGCCAAGAGTAAAGCCAAGCTTAATCACTTCCAGTTTTGCCAACATAAAATTCATCAGCTCTGATACCTAATATGTTATTGTTGTTATTTATCAGTGTTATACCACTGTTTAGACTATGCAAAAAAATTTTGTCTTTAAGTTCTTACTTTGACTTAAGAGTTGCAGGTAGTTAAAAATAATGTGGACATTGTTAATAACCTATTTTATGAGGTTTCAGAAACAGAGCTGTGTCTCTCTATTAGTAAAAGCTGAAACTGCCCTTAAATATCAACAGAAGCAATTGTTTTACCCAGAGCAATAGCATCTTAGATGTCTTGTATCTTCCAAAGACTGAATTTAAAAATGCACATTAATAATATTGGTGGAGTGATACGGTGTTATGCAAATTAACTGCTCTGTTACTTTTTTAAATTAAAGAGTTAATAGAAATCAGGAAAGGATCAAACTGGTAGATCCAGTGGTTTATTGGCTTTAATGTGGACATTTGCAGCCAAATCAGCTTATCTTTAGCAGCCCATTTATACCCTAAATCACAATTGCAGAGACAGTAGAGAACTGCCCTTGCAATTCTAGGATCAAAATTATGACCATCATACAGGTAACACTTATTCTAACCACATATCTAGCTTTATTATCACTGATTTAAAGGCTGGATAGGAAAGAAGGAATATCCACTGGCAAAGGCATCAATAAGTACTGATATTGGCCTTCCTCTATGAACCAATGTTAGATTTAATATTCACACAAAGTGGACATTTTTTACTCTCTATTAACCTTATTAATAATAATTCCAACTTTGTGGTCACTGTGTCATCCTTTAATATTCATTCCACAGTTAGGTATCTGCAACTTAGGTTACATAACAGTTAATGTAAAACCTCTTCATAAATATCTTCTGCTAGGCAAAATAAATGCACAGAGTTAAAGAACAGACTAAGAAACTATTCATAATTCCCACAATGTTAAATTTCCCTAAAACCTCGCTTACACACTACATATTTTAAGATTAATGGCCACTTTGTAGAGTCATAATTCATATGTAAAGCTACATTTTCAGCAGCAAATATAATCTCATGGGAGACATCAATGAAGTCCTGACCACTTTCAAAACAATAACTACAATTTAACTGCCTTTAAAGTGCCTTTCTCCGTATGAACCAAATTTCAAATTATTTCAGTTACAAAATTGACCATACACTTAAATATAAAAGATTCTCTCTTTGATTCTTGGAGAATTCCTGTGTTTTATTCCAGCATCTTATTAAGGCTAAAATGAACAGAAATTTAACTATATCCCAGCATCAAAACATGAGCAAATGCCCAAAAGCAGTAAGCCTGTCTAGTAATGATATGATGGAAGAAAACACTGCATGCATTTTTAAATTAATTTTCTTTTATTTGGTGCCTAGAATATTTTGTTGTTTTTAATCAGCCATATTATTACTGTTGTTATTATCCGATATAGTTTATATTATTTATATACAGCATCTACGTTTTCATACCAAAACACTGTTTAATATACCTAGGTTTTCTCTAATGCTGAATATTCTATGAAAAATGTTATTCATTTGGGGTATTATAACCCTGTAATCTGTTTATTGTAAATTACTGATTCATAAATCTCTCTCAATGAATCAATTAATTTTTTTCCTCGTGAGGATTTTACTGTTTTAATAGAACAGGATTAAGCCATCCTATGTTCAGCACTTTGCCAGACATTTAGGAAAATGTTGTTCCTGCCCCAAGGAGCTAACATGCTGATGATTTACCTTTAGTATTTGTGAAGAGAGAACATAAAAGTTCACTTTCGCCTCTGATTATTTTCACATTTTCTGAAGCATTGCACCTAAACTACAAAAGAATAATGCAATGACTATTGCGAGAATATCAGCAGCTAATCATGTCTAGTCAATATATGTAGTTACATTCTAGTATTGTGTAACCTCCCTTTTAAATAATTTTTAAGAATGTGACAATCCAGTTTTCTTTCAAGATGCAACACACTTTTTTCTAGAAATGTTTCCTATGTAGCTACTGATTTTTTAAAATGTTGAAGTTAATTCAGCTCTTCACTGTTGTTCTTCCTATGGATGTAGATATTCAGGAGGTGCTGTTTTCTTGTTGCTGGGTTGATTCTTGCTCCTGTTATCTGAAGCACCTGCTGGTTCACTTTCAGAAATGTATTCTTTCTCATCGTTAGTGTCCTGGGTTCAGCCCAGCAGCAGGCTGTGTTAGCCCTGAGAGTATTCCATACCAATTGCATCATGATCAGACAGGCTGCACCCCCCCTTTGCAGGGGCGACTTCGGACCCAGGCACGGGAAGTCCCGGCCTGGGCAGGCGCAGTGCCAGTTCCGGGGGAGACTCCGGACCTATCAGGAACTGCTCCCAGCACGGGAAGTGCTGGTCTGAGCAGGCGTGTGGGAGTTCCGGCTTCTCTCTCTCGCTCTCTTTTTTTCTCGGGATTGGCGTGGCAGGAGGTCGTGAGGGGGGTGCTCGGGGGTGCTGGGCTCAGGGAGTGCTGCGTTTGGGAATCTGAATCGGTTCGGGCACGGCTCAAATGACATAGTGTGGTGAGAGGTTTGCACTGTATATAATAATAGCACTGTAGTTAGTTGTTTTCATACTTTTCCCTGTTGTTTAGTAAACTATCCTTATCCTAACCTTGCAAGCCTGTGGTTTTTTTTCCCTCTGGCTCTGCAGCTCCTCGCTTAACTCCGTTCGCCCATCCTCCACCTCTTAAAGTGGTAGGGGGTTTTTTTTTGTCTGACCTTTGTGGCCTCAGCTCTCCGCTGAGGTTAAACCACAACAACTTTTGGCGCCCAACGTGGGGCTCGACGGGGGACCCCCAAGGGGGGCAAAAAGGTTGGGATAACGATAGATTTGACCTTAACTCAATTGCAGTTAAGATAGAGTTGTGATAGGTCCGGTTATTTAAGTAATTTCTATGTACAATGTTGTGGCATTTACTCTTAAGGATGCTGCCATGGTTGCCAACTCATGGCATGCTGCATTTAATCCTGCCAGGATTCGTTGCCATCCCGTACGTGTGTTTAGTATATGTTGTGATAACAGTCTATGATTGGATAACGTTGAAGTTCATGAACTTAAAAGAGTACTTGTATCAGCTTTTGCTGTTCGGTACAAGGAGGGATAAAACAGGCCTTGTAAGAGTGTTTAACAATTTCCAATATCCCTGGGAAATTCTAACTAGCATTTTCCTACTGTTGGTTTTGGTGCAAATGGTTTTGCTTTCGATATATATATGTATATATATTAGGCACAGGTTTATGAATACCACCCAAGAGTTTTCCCTGAGGCTGGATAAGCTTGAGTGGCAGGGCAAATGGCGAAATATGAGCAGGTACCTAGGCACTTTCTTACCCCCAGTGGTTTGGAACTTTACTCCTGAACAGCTACAGGATCCTAATAAGGTGGCTGCATATTTGAAAAAGAACTGTAGTGGGCTCCCCAGAGAAATACGCCCTACTGCATTGTGCTGGGGCTTGGCTACCATCTACCAAACACTGCTTGATAGCAAGCAGCACTGTCAGTACTGTCAGCACTGTCAAGGGGAACAAGGAAATGGATTGGCAAATACTGCAGCTACTGCAACCCCTACAGTAGACCTTGCCCCTAATTCAGAGCGTCAGTACTGTCAGGGGGAAAGAGGAAATGGATTAGCGAATACTGTAGATGCTGTGACCTCTACAATAGACCTTGTCCCTAATCCAGACCGTCAGTACTGTCAGGGGGAAGGAGGAAATGGATCGGTGAATACTGCAGATGCTGCAACCTCTACAATAGACCTTGGTCAACCCACACCAATGTCTGTTGCTCCCATTCAAAAAGGGTGTCAGTGCTGTCAGGGAGAAAGGGGAAATAGATTAGTACATACTGCAGATGCTGCAACGTCTACAATAGACCTTGGGCAACCCACACCAATGTCTGTTGCTCCCATTCAAAAAGGGTGTCAGTGTTGTCAGGGAGAAAGGGGAAATAGACTAGTACATACTGCAGATGCTGCAACGTCTACAATAGACCTTGCCCATAATTCAGAGAACCAACCCACACCAATGTCTGTTGCTTCCATTCAAGAGAGGTGTCAGCACTGTCAGTGCTGTTGGCACTGTCAGGGAGGAAAAGGAAATAGACTAGTACATACTGTAGATACTGCAACCTCTACAATAGATCTTGGCCAACCCACACCAATGTCTGTGGCTCCCATTCAAAAGAGGAAACACACCAGGAAGTTAGCTCGCGCAGTGCCAGATGATGATGGTGAACAACCGGGGCCATCTCAAGAATGTCAGGATGAGGATGATGGTGAAAAACCATTATCTCAAGAATGGCCGGATGAGGATGAGGATGAAAAGTCAGGGCCATCATGGACAAGTCAGAATGGAGCAGGGCCATCTCAGAAAAGTCAGAATGGGGCAGGGCCATCTCAGAAAAGTAAGAATGGGGCAAAGCCATCTCGAGCAGATCAGGATGTAGGAGAACCAGAGATTGTTACCCGATCCCTGACCCTGAGTGAACTGCGTGAGGTGCGAAAAGATTTTGGCCGCCGCCCAGGTGAACACATTATCACTTGATTGCTCAGATGCTGGGATAGCGGGGCCAATAGTCTGGAATTAGACGGCAGGGAGGCCAGGCAGTTGGGATCCCTGGCGAGGGAAGGAGGTATTGATAAGGCACTTGGCGAGGGGTCACAAATCCTCAGCCTTTGGAGGCGATTGCTGTCAAGTGTGCGGGAAAGATACCCCATGAAAGAATATATTACCTGTCTGAAACCCAAGAGCGACAGCATAGAGACAGTTATCCAGTACCTGAGAGAATTAGCTGTACGAGAGTTGATTTATTATGAGTCGGACAACAGAAGGCTCCCTGATGATCCTGATGATGTCCGATGCACCCCAGACATGTGGCGTAAGGTGATACAAAGTGCACCACCAGGGCACATGAATTCACTGGCAGTGATGGAATACGAGGAGATGTTTCCACCAACCGTATATGAAGTGACCCACCGACTCCGGACTTATCAAGACAATGTTGCACGCTCTGTCATTGCAGCAGTAGAGCAACTGGTTAAACTTAAACTTGACGAACACATGGCCGACTCCCAACCTGTACAGAGCGATGTTGCAGCTATCCGGAAAAGTCATCCATTGTCCCAAGAGAGAGAAAACAGCAGGGACACACCACGAGCCACACCACGAGCCACACGGCGAGCCACACCCCGAGCCAAATTGTGGTTTTACCTGCGTGATCATGGAGAAGACATGAGAAAGTGGGATAAGAAGCCCACTTCAGCCCTTCAAGCACGAGTAAAGGAGTTGCAAGGTAGAGCAAGTGCACGAGGTTCTGCCAAGAAGAATGTTGCACCAGTTTCTATCCAGGAGCAATAGAGGTGCCCTGCCTCCAGCCAGGTGGAGGAGAGGGATAATCGGACTTATTGGACTGTGTGGATCCGATGGCCTGGAACATCAGACCCACAAGAGTATGAGGCTCTAGTGGATACCGGTGCTCAGTGTACTCTAATGCCATCAAATTATGAAGGGACAGAATCTGTTTACATTTCTGGAGTCACAGGGGGCTCCCAACAGTTGACTGTGCTAGAGGCTGAGGTGAGCCTAACTGGAAAGGACTGGGAGAAACACCCCATTGTGACTGGCCCAGAAGCTCCTTGCATTTTAGGTATGGACTATCTCCGTAGAGGGTATTTTAAAGACCCTAAAGGATACCGGTGGGCTTTTGGAATAGCTGCTGTGGAGACAGAAGAAACTAAACAGTTGTGTGCCTTGCCTGGACTTTCGGAAGATCCAGCTGTTGTGGGGTTGTTGAAGGTCGACGAACAGCGAGTGCCAATCGCTACGACAACAGTGCACAGGCGGCAGTATCGTACAAACCGGGATTCTCTGATCCCCATCCATAAACTGATTCGTCAACTGGAGAGTCAGGGAGTGATCAGCCGAACCCACTCACCATTTAACAGTCCCATATGGCCAGTGCGGAAGTCCGACGGAGAGTGGAGGCTGACAGTAGATTATCGTGGCCTAAATGAAGTAACTCCAAATATGAGTGCTGCTGTGCCGGACATGCTAGAGCTCCAGTATGAACTGGAATCAAAGGCAGCCAGGTGGTATGCCACAATTGACATTGCAAATGCTTTCTTCTCAATCCCACTGGCACCAGAGTGCAGGCCACAGTTTGCTTTCACCTGGAGAGGTGTCCAATACACATGGAATCGTCTGCCCCAGGGGTGGAAACACAGTCCCACCATCTGTCATGGACTAATCCAGAGTACATTAGAAAAGGGTGGAGCCCCAGAGCACTTGCAATATATTGATGACATCATTGTATGGGGCGATACAGCAAAGGAAGTTTTTGAAAAAGGAGAAAGGATAATTCAAATCCTTTTAGAAGCTGGTTTTGCTATAAAACAAAGTAAAGTCAAGGGGCCTAAGCGAGAAATCCAGTTTTTAGGAATAAGATGGCAGGATGGGCGTCGCCAGATCCCAATGGACGTTATTAATAAAATTGCAGCAATGTCTCCACCAAGTAACAAAAAGGAAACACAAGCTTTCTTAGGTGTTATAGGATTTTGGAGAATGCATATCCCAAACTATAGTCTCATTGTGAGCCCACTCTACTATGTAACTCGGAAGAAAAATAATTTTGAATGGGGCCCTGAGCAACAGCAAGCCTTTGAGCAGATCAAACGCGAAATAGTCCATGCTGTAGCCCTTGGACCTGTCCGTACAGGGACAGATATTAAAAATGTGCTCTATACCGCAGCTGGTGACAATGGCCCTACCTGGAGTCTCTGGCAGAAAACACAAGGGGAGACTCGAGGGCGACCGTTAGGGTTTTGGAGTCGGGCCTACAAAGGATCTGAGGCCAATTACACTCCAACAGAAAAGGAAATACTGGCCGCTTATGAAGGGGTTCGAGCTGCTTCAGAGGTAATTGGAACTGAAGCTCAGCTTTTCCTAGCACCCCGACTGCCGGTGCTGGGCTGGATGTTTAAAGGGAAAGTCCCTTCCACACACCATGCAACTGATGCTACATGGAGCAAGTGGATTGCTCTAATTACGCAACGAGCTCGAATAGGAAACCCCAATCGCCCAGGAATTTTGGAGGTGATTACAGACTGGCCAGAAGGCAAAGACTTTGGGATGTCACCAGAGGATGAGGAGGTAACACGCGCAGAAGAAGCTCCACCATATAACCAATTGCCAGAAAATGAAAAGCAGTATGCCTTGTTCACTGATGGATCTTGTCGCATTGTGGGTAAACATCGGAAATGGAAAGCTGCTGTGTGGAGTCCTCTGAGGCAAGTAGCAGAAGCCACTGAAGGAAAAGGTGAATCAAGCCAATTTGCCGAGGTAAAGGCTATCCAATTAGCCCTGGACATTGCTGAGAGAGAGGAGTGGCCTATGCTATACCTTTATACTGACTCATGGATGGTAGCTAATGCCTTGTGGGGGTGGTTGCGGCAGTGGAAAAAGAACAATTGGCAACGTAGAGGCAAACCCATATGGGCTGCTGACTTATGGCAAGATATTGCTACTCGACTAGAGAAGCTTACCGTAAAGGTACGTCATGTGAACGCCCATGTACCTAGGAGTCGGGCCATGGAGGAACATGAAAACAACCAGCAGGCCGATAAGGCTGCTAAGATTGAAGTGGCCCACGTAGATTTGAACTGGCAACATAAGGGTGAGTTGTTCCTAGCCCGATGGGCTCATGATACTTCAGGTCATCAAGGAAGAGATGCAACATATAGATGGGCTCGAGATCGAGGGGTGGACTTAACCATGGATGCTATTGCACAGGTTATCCATGAATGTGAGACATGTGCCGCAATCAAGCAAGCTAAGCGGCTAAAGCCCCTCTGGTATAAAGGACGGTGGATGAAATATAAATATGGGGAGGCTTGGCAGGTTGATTACATCACTCTCCCACAGACTCGCCATGGTAAACGGTACGTACTTACAATGGTTGAGGCAACCACTGGCTGGTTGGAGACATATCCTGTACCCCATGCCACTGCCCAGAATACAATTCTGGGCCTGGAAAGGCAAGTCCTATGGCGACACGGCACCCCAGAAAGAATTGAGTCAGACAATGGGACTCATTTCCGAAATACTCTCATAGACACTTGGGCCAAAGAGCATGGCATTGAGTGGGTGTACCACATTCCTTATCATGCACCCGCCTCTGGGAAAATTGAACGATACAATGGGCTTTTAAAGACCCCATTGAAAGCAATGGGTGGTGGAACATTTAAAAATTGGGATACACATTTAGCAGAAGCTACATGGTTGGTTAATTCTAGGGGATCTACCAATCGGGCTGGTCCAGCCCAGTCAGAATTCTCACATACTGTAGAAGGTGACAGAGTTCCAGTAGTGCACATGAAAAGTATTTTGGGAAAGACAGTTTGGGTCATTCCTGCTACAGGCAAAGGCAAACCCAAATCTGGGATTGTTTTTGCTCAAGGACCTGGTTGCACCTGGTGGGTAATGCAGAAGGATGGAGAAACTCGATGTGTACCTCAAGGGGACTTGATTTTGGGTGAGAATAGCCAATATCATGCTAAATAATTCACTACTGTTTTATTGTTGTTATAGATACTGTATGTTATACTAATGACATTACAGCTAGGGTCATCGGTGCCGTGATGATGGAGTGAAGACCAGCCTCCCAAGAACTCTTTCTTTTCTCTTGTGTAATAAACACCTCTGACCCACGGACTATGAGCATGGATCATGCCAGGTGCAGTGTTCGAGAGCCCGAGGTACAGCATTCAACGATCCAGTGGCACGTACGGCTCTTCATACCCTGAGAGACTGTTGTGACAGAGGGACCAGTGAGCCTGAGAATCGTGGACTGAATGAAGCCGACAGACTAGGAGGAAACGTCCACAGATTGAATCTATACGCACATACATGCGTGTGCATGTCTACCTGCATGTGTGTGGATGCGAGAGACTCCCTGGACCCAAAGAAGGTTGCTGGTCCTGCTCATGATGTAAATGGTATGGAATAAGGGGTGGATAATGTCCTGGGTTCAGCCCAGCAGCAGGCTGTGTTAGCCCTGAGAGTATTCCATACCAATTGCATCATGATCAGACAGGCTGCACCCCCCCTTTGCAGGGGCGACTTCGGACCCAGGCACGGGAAGTCCCGGCCTGGGCAGGCGCAGTGCCAGTTCCGGGGGAGACTCCGGACCTATCAGGAACTGCTCCCAGCACGGGAAGTGCTGGTCTGAGCAGGCGTGTGGGAGTTCCGGCTTCTCTCTCTCGCTCTCTTTTTTTCTCGGGATTGGCGTGGCAGGAGGTCGTGAGGGGGGTGCTCGGGGGTGCTGGGCTCAGGGAGTGCTGCGTTTGGGAATCTGAATCGGTTCGGGCACGGCTCAAATGACATAGTGTGGTGAGAGGTTTGCACTGTATATAATAATAGCACTGTAGTTAGTTGTTTTCATACTTTTCCCTGTTGTTTAGTAAACTATCCTTATCCTAACCTTGCAAGCCTGTGGTTTTTTTTCCCTCTGGCTCTGCAGCTCCTCGCTTAACTCCGTTCGCCCATCCTCCACCTCTTAAAGTGGTAGGGGGTTTTTTTTTGTCTGACCTTTGTGGCCTCAGCTCTCCGCTGAGGTTAAACCACAACAGTTAGTTTTGGCAACATGCCCACTCACAGGGTTGTACGTTGGTGTGAAGAGGGAGTAAATATCATGACTGAAAACAGGTTCTGAGGATTAGTTTTCAAACAATTCAAACTAATACCCCAGGTTCTCAGATACCTCTTTCGAAAAGGAGTTTTCAGTCTCATAAATTCTATGGGAGAAATATATTAAGATAGAATAAATGATTAGTTAATTTATCATTTAAATGATCATTAAGAATTTAATTAAATGCACAAATTATGAAAATACTGTGACATGACTTTTTTTTTTTCTTTTTTCAATTGTACTTACAAACATTCTCTTCAGTCACACAGCAATAATTCACCACTCAAAACCAGAAGATGAATGGTAGCGGGAGATGACTGACAGAACCTATAACATTTTCTGGTTGTGTGGTCTGTATTAAAAGAAAAAAAGGGCAATGTTTTCTTTTTTTTACTTCAGACAAGCTCTTTGCTCAGTCATTGGCATCTCTTTCAAGCACTGCATTACCAGGGCAAGAGTTGAAGAAGAGAACACAACCAACCATATGTTATTATCTCTTGCTAAAAGATATTTGTCCTGGGATAGAGTTAGTTTTCACATCTAGCTCAAATTAGCCAAAAGGGTATTCAATACCATATGACATCATTGCTGGTGGGGAAGGAGAAGCCGTTGCTTGGACAGAGACTGGGCTTTGGGCCTCAGCAAATGGCATGTCACTCCTTTTAGATGTTATTTCCTAAATATGGTTTTTATTTTCCTCTTCTTTTGCTGTCCATTTAAACTGTTCTTATCCCAACCCACAAATTCTAACTTTTTCTTCCAATCCCGCTCTCCATATCACTGATAGGAGAGGAGTAAGCCAGGTGGTGCTTAGCTGCTGATCGGGACGATGCCATGAGAAGATTCTAAATGAGCAAAGATGAAAGAGATACCTCAAGGTCAAATCAAGGCTGTTTGTACAAAACTTAATATATCTCACTGATTTCAAATGAACTGTGCTTCTTCATATTTTTGGATTTTGGAGCATGTCTTTCATCATATAATGTTTCTGTAGAGTAAAGGCAGTTTTTATCCATAGTTCTATTCTTCCACTATCTTAGGAGTTACAGAAGATAAATCAGAGAAGCAGAGAAAAGGAAACATTTGCTAATCAGGCATCACAAGAAGCAACACATTCTCAGTCTTTCTGATCACGTATCAGGTTAAGTTTCATTTTGTTTCGTTTTAATGGGCTCTGCAGAATCAGAAATGAAGCTTCATTTGAATGTTATTTTCACCGACTTTATTGATGACTTGGAGCTTCAAAAGAGCAATGTATTTGTGTCTCATCTTTGAGCAGCTATATCATATGCGAATAATTTTTTGGCATCCTGATGTAACTCTGTCATGAACAATTGAAAGTGCAAAGTTGTGTTTTCACTAATACACTCAGAATCTCTAACAGGCATTCTGCCATCTGTCTTTAACTTTATACATGGAAACAAAGATTATTTTTATTATGTTATAAAGTGAATTTCCTACCTCATTGTTTAAATATTCAGCATGGCAATATTGATCAAAGGGGAGGGGAGTGTGGATATTTATTCTGTTTTCAGAAACTGCAGAATTAATAAAATTAGTTCATTGATACCGTAAAAAATGTAAAGACATTTTCTCAAGTTCATAATGCAATAAGTAAAAATAATTTTAGGTGAGCACAGTTGTAGACCTGAGTTAAACTATAAATGATATAAAGCTTTTAGTAGTATTTATTCATTGATGCTGTTCTTACTCGGTGTAAAGTTCATATTTTAAATAAAACTTTCTGAAGTGTTAGTTTCCAGTTTAGAATGAAAAGATTTTTTTTTTTTATAATTTGAGGCTTCTTACTTTAACATTGTAGCAAAATTTCAAACAGGATAATACTCAAGTAGCGTAAGTATTAACTAAGCAGTAGAATGTGACAAAAATCCTTTCTCCTAATAATTGTACACATCATTGCTGAGTGGTTTGGGGTTTTTTTTAAGCTTTCATTTTACAATAAACTTGGATTACAGTTTGACTGATACTATTTCATAACATATATAATGCCAACAAAGACTGTGATGATGGGCATATGATATTTAGAGATCAAGAGGGACAACCTAACTGAACTACTGAACATTGAAACTGGCCATGCTCAAACAGGGTCTATTATACACAAATGTGTTTCTAATCAGGAAAAATTTAGGTAACTTTATTTGTAAGACCTATACCATTGTTTCTGTGATAGAGAGAAATTAAGTTCTAAATATATTAAATTCCCTGTAGTTGACTACACATTTCCAGAATGAAAATCTAAGAGCAAGAAACACATCTATTAAAGAACTTGACTTCAGAAATCACCTTTCAGGTTTCTTGGTAAACTATAAAGGTGTAGACAAAAAGGAACAAATCTATTCCACACCTTCTCAATTGTTTGTTAAAAAACAAACAGAAGTAATTTTGCTCTCCATAGCACAGTAGCTCCTGGAGAAGCCAGGAAAGCTGGGATTCTGTTGATGCTTGATAAGTTTTCAGTAGATGCAGTAATTCCAGAGGTCAGTTGTTGACTGATTTACTATTGTTCACTGATCTGTAAAGCAGCAGTGATCTTGGCACTGGCTATGTTAGTATAACAAGCAGACTCTTTTGATGTAGCAGCAATAAATATTGCATGATGTAGATCATTAATGGGTCTTTTCAGTTCACACTGGCAGAACTGTGACAAATCTCCCATGGTTCAGGAAGGTATGAGGTATTTTTCATATCACTTGTCCATTTAACCTGATTCATTTAAAAGTCAGAAATTTGAATCACTGTTTGCATTTTGTTGTCTTGATTTTTTGAGCTAACATACGAGAAATACTATTACAGATCTGAATTACTACAGATTATCTGTATTCTTCGCTGGTTTTCCATATGGTTTTCAAACTGAAGAAGTGAAAAATAGAGAAAAAGTTCTCTGGCAAATGGGATAGAATATCCACTGATGTATAAGCATGAAAAGAGATAGTTTAACCTGGCCTTTTCCTCATCTTCAGAAATTAAATTATTTATATAATATCAAATATATAAATTGAAGGGAATATATTGGTTCATTTTCTTCACAGTAGCTACCACAGGGCTGTGGTTTGGATTTGTGTTGGAAGCAGTGTTGGCAACACAGGGATAATTTCATCACTGCTGAGCAAAGAGCCAAGGACTTTTCTGCTTCTCACCCCACCCCGCCAGCTAGGAAGCCGGGGGTGCACAAGGAGTTGAGAGGGAGCATAGCCAGGACAGATGACCCCAACTGACCAAAGAGATACTTCATACCATTCAGAGTTAGGTTGTCTGTCTTCCCAAGTAACCGTTACACATGACAAATCCCTGCTTTCTAGGGGTTGTCTGCCCATGGGAAGTGGTGAATGAATATTTTCCTTTCCTTTGTGCAGTTTTCTTGCTTTGACTATTATCTCAACCCACTAGTTTTCTGACTTTTCCAACCCTCAACTCAACTATGTGGGGGGAAGTGAGCATGCAAGTAATTGTGTGAGGCTTAGCTGCTACTGGGGTTAAACCACAACGGGGAAAAAATTATTATTTTAGTTGCCAGACCTGGATGCTAAAGTATCTATATTTAGGGCATTTGAAAATTTCTGTAAAATGCATTGAGGTGATGCATCTCCAGTGCAGAACTTATTGATGTCTTGAAGTCTAGGCATCAAAAGCAGCCAAACTCAGACTTTTAACTGCCAAATCTCACTCTGCATCTTATTCCAAATTCCTGCTTACAGAAATTAAAAGTATATACAAAGTTGTCTTTTTACTACCAACAAGTTAAGGAAATTTTGAATTTTAAGATTTTATAACCCTTTGCTCAAAGTTTTATGTCTAGGTTACACATGGTTAAATGTTTTGCTGAATGAAGAACCATATGTTTCATAAAAACAGTGTAAAGAACCGACAGTTCTTGGAGAATTTTAGTTTAATTACTTTTTACCACACTCTTCCTATCTTGAATGATAGTTTAGCTTCTGTCATAATTACAGTTTGTTCAGTTTTCCAGTTGGTTCAACAGATGTGCTGTCTACCTTACAAAACCATAGTTATTGGTACTAAACTTTATGAGTTAATGTTACTACTATCATTGCTCTACTGGAGTAGACCTGTGATCCACTTAGTCCAACATGCTGCCTGTGAAAAGGGCCAACATCAGATCTCCCTGAAGCTGTGACAACACACAGAAAAACCAGGAACTTGTAGAAAGACACCAAATGACTTTGCACATACCTTTTTTTTTCTTGTGAGCATTACTGTATCAGTGTAACATTGCACCTACCACATGAGTCTCTACAAAGGCCCCAGCTCCATCAGCTACAGCACAGTAGGTGCACAGCTGACCATTATGTAAGGCATATACCTCACCTCAAGCTGGGGTGACAGCAATGGTGAGAATTCCAGGAAAGGCCAACTGAAAATGGGTCAGAAGTCTGACTTCTGATCCCATCCTCCCTTGACCTGTACAGGCAATACATAAAGCATGTGCTGTTGGCCTTCTTACTCATGTACCTTGAGTCCAAACACCAAATAGCTCCTGCAAAACGAAGTAATTTTCAGCCCAGCGTTGCTACAGTTGCAACTTACTATGAGTCTGTATGTATAAAGTCAGGAAGAGACAGCACTGAGAGAAATGTATCTCACTGCTCCTACTTGCAACCTTTCACAGTTTGGCCCCTGCCATGTTGGATTGTGCCATGTCTCTGGAGGTAAGAAGATGCAAGTCCCTCCAGCTCCACTCCTCTCTCATCACTCTTCATTATCATCCCACTGCTGGATGTACTGCCTCTCTCAAAACTCCTTGCAAACAGTTTATTTCTTTCAAGATGAGCTGTTACCCTAGTTACACAGCCTTTGCAAAGCACTTCCCAAATGACAGTTAATACCTGTGAAAGCAACCATCTTTACCTGCTACACAGAAACTTCCATTTGCTTCTTCCATCACTGTTAGAAACTTTTTCAAAGGCAGCCCTGAAGTGTAAATGTTCTTTGGGAACATTAAAATGTCATTTCAGTGGTTGTCTGGGTATTATTGATTTCATCTAACAAGTAGTCGGAAGTCTCCAGGGAGCAGTGCTGTGTAATTGCTGTTGTGACACAGCCAGGCAACACCACCCCAGCCTGAAGTTTTTTGATCACAATCAATACCAAGTCTACTTCTTTCATGCTCAAAGTTCCTTCATTAAAATATGGACATGGACAGCATCAAATAGGTGGTGGTTTACTTCCACTTTGACAGTCAGACACTCATATCACCTCATTAAAAAGTTCGAGATTTTAAATGACGTACCTCTTTTCCTTTTTATCAGACTCTTTTTTTTTTTTAACTCAGTGAAAGGTCTGTCTTTTACCTTGTGTTTATTTTAAATGGCCCAAATAGATTTTATTTTCAATTTCAGCAAATTCCTTGTTTCCATTTCTTATTTAGAAAAAAATTAGGAGAACGCAATTTCAACAGTAAAATACAAAGTCATATAGTTGGTGCTAGTTTGGCATCTTTCCATGATAAAGAACAAATGAAAGACTGAATTTCACTTGTACTGTACTAATTGACAGTGGACTGATTTGAAATACAGATATCAAGGGGGAGTAGCAACAGAGTGTTCCTGAAGTAGTCATATGCCTTTAAGAATGTAAGAAGGAAAATTAAGTCTCCACCTTTTTTCCAACACAGGTAGATTGAAATAAAGCTGGTATATATGACTGAGAAATTAATCCTGAATTTGCCTAGTAAGTATCTGGTAAAAAGTTTTAAGAACTCTAAAAGTATTTTTTCTTCAGAATTTCCCGTTATCTCTCTTGAGGCAAACTTGAAATCCAGGCATAAACATACTTGTTTCTAGGAATGCTTTAGGAGGAAGATTATATCCCTGAAAAAAATTAGTGAAATGACACTGTAACATCCTGTCTTTGCACTACACATCAGAAAGTCAGAGACTGGGAAAAAACATAGCAGGACACACGACAACAAATTCTAATCCTTTCATCTAAAGTATTTTGTCTCTGGATTCACCCTGGAAATGTCTACTGCTGAAGGCTAAAGTTGAATTCCACTCTCACTGGAGTAGATGATGAAAATATGTACTGCAACAGATAAGCATAACTTTCAGCTGTCTTGACTAGTAAAGTAGCCTACATTGACATTTACTTCACACAGGATAGGTTAATCTTGGGTTTTCCATTGCACCAATTATGAATTTGTGGAAGGAGGGTCTATACTTTGCAGGATCATCTAAGCTTCAGAAAAATTAAATTAGCAGTGAATTTACTCCTTCACCACATAATACTTCTACCAGACAAAGAACCAGAAGGAGATTCAGAACCCTCCTCATGACTTGATATTCCTGGCTACTTTACCTTAGGGATGAAAAATAACCTATAAAAACCAGGTACACCTTATAGAGTCACATTTAGAAGAAGAGAATGTTCCCTTCTACAGCATCATAACATTGCAGTCAGGCTATCAAAGTAGAAGGAAAATTGCATGACTTCGTCTTTAAATACTTTTTGACACTTACAAATGACCTTAAAAAACATCTTTTTTTCTTTACTTTTATTATTTAAGGATCATTAGGCACTCATTTTTCACATTTTGTTACATGGCTGGGCAAGAATTAATGCTTCTAAAAAGAGAGAAACTTTAATTCAGGCAGTGAGAATCATAGCTTTTTGAAAGATTTTATGAACATCCTATTGAAATAATACATCTTCCATCAGCAATGTGAGGATCTCAACAATAGGCAATTATTTTCATGTTTTGGCTAGTACTGGACTGCAGAGAAAGACAGTATTTAGCCTATCAATTGGATACCCCTAATAATTTAATATCATATTTAATTTTGAATTTCTGTGAACAAGTTCTGGATTAAAACTGTTCCTGCGGGTACAGCATTCTGATGAACACGTTGTCCTACAAATGAATCATCTATTTACCCTTTTAAAGAACAAACAATAAGAAAAAAGAAATTTGGATAATTTCTTTGAGAAATTCCAAGACTCTGATGCAATCAATTAAAAAAAATTATGTGTATACTTTTCTTTTTCTCCACCAAACAATAAAATTATCTTGTCAAGGATCCAACATTACTAATATCAATATGCCTTATGCAAACTGATAAATCAACAGAATATAATGCTGTTAAAAGCAATTTCTGAGAGTTACAATTCAGTAAACAGTCACAGTGTTTAGAAGGGACTGGATGCATGTTGTCTGTCGTTTGATTCATTTTACGTTATATCTTGTTATTTCTTTGTTCAGTGGGACAAATAACTGTGGGAGAAATGACTGTATTGTCTCCTCTTTCCAAAAACTCTAGGGAAAGTTGCTCACAAACTTCAAACTATGTATTGTGTCCTTACTATCGTCAAATCTAACCCATCTAGCAATGGAATAGTGTTCTTAATTAAGGACTACTTAGTGCATTAATTCTATTGGGGATTGTTGATAATTATATCCCAGTATGATTTCCTCATAGATATCATACTGGCCATTGATAAACAGCTGAGAAGAAAAATCAGGGGATTAACTCTAATTATAGCAAAGTGGTTTGCTATTAAATTAATTGAATAAAAAGTAATTGGATTATGTATGATCTTCAGCAGCTCCTAGACTTTAAACTTTAATTAAATTATCATAATTCTGATTCTAAAATGGACTGGTAGAACATTAGATATTTTGACACTACTGAAGTATGAGAAACAAAATGCAAAATAATTGTGCTGAATGGAAGGCTTCATGTTAGGATAGAACAGTAACAAAAGCATGACTCTTCTCAATTTAGTCATTATGTTTTACTTATTTTTCACTTACATTCTATTTAAATATTATTTCTTGATTGAAAAAAATCATTATAACTGAGAAAAAACTCTTCTTCTTAAACAATTAACCATACTACATTAATTAAGCAGAATCTGATTGTATAATTTTGTCTGAAAGTTTTTCAAATGGAAAATGTCTGGTTTTTTCCTAGTAGAGATTACATGAAGTGTGTTGGATCAAGCAGAATAAAGACAAAAGATGATTTACTGTTTTATTAGACCAAAAATGTACTATGCACATAATACTAATTTACCATGTTTAAATGTAGTATTATTTAAAAAGTATATATTTTAAGTCTTTTTTTCTGCAAAGAAACATTTTCTTGGAGGTAAAATTAAATGGGTTTTTTAATTGTAAATGGACATGGAGGTTAGATGATATTCACTTCCTTCAAAATGATCCCTTCAAGTACAATTAGAAAAAAAGTTGCCATGTGATGCAAGATGAATATTTGAAAAATTCCTTAAAAAAATATAAATTCTGACCCCAAATTCATTTAAATATTACTATAATTATATATTCATATCAATTAGTATAAAATAGTGAATACGTTATTAGTTCAAACTAGATATTCTAATATAATCCAATAAAAAGGCAACAAAAAAAATCTCACATGAAGAATGGACTTGAGCATTCAGAGGAGCAAATAGTTTGTGTACTTACGAGAAGTTGTTTTTATATAAACATAGTAGATATTATTTTTGAGCTCATTATATCTTTATGCCATTCTTTATGGCTGTCCTTAAACTCTAAAGTTTATATGTAGTGGGTTATTCTAAAAAGATCATAACTAGAAAATAACTTGCTGTCATAAATACTTTTTTTTACATTATGGATACTATAAGCACTGATGTTTAATCAATAAAAGCAAGGGTGAAAGGTAATACTGTCAACAACGCTGTCTAGCACAGTGAGACAGCCATTTACGTACTGTTGGAAAACAGTATAAAAGATAATATTCAATCAAATCATTGCCCAGATTTTAAATCTTGTAACTCTGTGTCTGTGAAAGACTCTGATAAGATAATGAACTGTCTTGGCTAAAGCAGTCCATAAAAACTGATGAAAGGTAAAGGCATTCAGCATATTACAGGATAAGACATAATTGGAAGTAGAGGAAATCAGGATTTTTTGATTTAAAAAGTACTCATTGTCTCTGCCTTCCTGAGGGGAAAATTCTCTTGTAGGTGGATGGCTGGTGGTTAAAATTTTATTAATCAAAAATCAAATTTAGTATATTTGGTGTGCTCAGGTTCATATTCCAAGGTTCTGTGGAAGGCAAATCAAGTCAAGAAAAAGAAGTTATACTAGGTTATATGATTAATATAAATATTTAATTAACTTTGGTGTTACTTTACCTTACTTGTTCTGTATTTCTTCTTTTACTCTCTCTTTGGCAATCTCAGTACTATAAACCCAGTTCAGAATTTACCACCAGGCTCAAAATTTCCTAGGGGTTCATGGCAAAGGATTCTCCACAGAAGTGGTCCCAAATAGGTGGGGTATACCACATCAAGAAGGTATGCTGATTTTTTTAACTAGGATCCTTCTTTATTCATCTACTTCAAAAAAATAAAATATTTTACAGATAAAATCATAAAATCCATCCCATTACTGTTAAACTACTTCTGTATAATCTCCACACATGGCTTTCAAGTCCATCCACTCCTTCTAAGGCTTTATCACAGGCTATTGATATCTGAGCATTAGTGACAGATAACACTGCAAGTGTGGAAGAGGAGGTACTCAATAACTTAAAAATTATCAAAAGATTCATAAAAAATAACTCATAGAAAAGATTGTAGACATAACGAACACTGATTAAAATCAAGACCTTAATAAAAAGAAAACGAGGTGAAGCAATCAGTTCTGAGAAATGGAGTAGTCAAACCCAAAACTTATTTTAGAGACAATCAAGTTTACTAGATGGATATAAAGAGACAAGATTTCTCAATGCATGATAAATATAAAGCTTATTTTAAAGGGGTAGATGTTTCAAACTTAAGGGAAAAAAGTTAATTTTCCTACATCACTTAACTGTAGTCTGTGGTCACAGTTAGGCGTGGATCAGTTTTGGCCTGTTTTCTAAAGCTATAAATGTCTAATACTTCTAAGATGTGTAATAAGATTTCAAAGCTTATACTTTACTCAAAAGGAAGGAAATGTAACAAGACTTAAATTGGAGTAATGTGCTCATGCTTTTTAGGTTCTTCGCCTTGAAGCTGAGTCTGAACTAACCAAGTCTATTGATCAATTTGTTGAGCAGTCCTGCTGAGAATGTTACAATAGACCAACTGAGACATAATAAAATAGTACATTAGCTTTTCAGAGGAGTGTTTGAAACACAAGGTAAGACATACTCAGTGTTTCTCAGAGAGCGGGAGTTAGATTTAACTTTGAAGATCAGTTCAGGATGAACCAAGAATAGAAGCAACACAACTGGATACCATAAAAGTCTTCTAGTTGTCAGACATCATTCATCACAGTAATTTTCAAAAGCAGATAAAGCTTCAAGCTAGTTCTTATAGCCTGGTGGAAGTACTTTAGTTTTAACTCAGTTCAACCATTGAAAACTTTTTTTTTTTGGCTGTGTCTTGATGTGTATTAAAGAAATCCTCAAACTTAATTTCATTCTATTATCATTAGCATCTTATGCAGGACATTTCATGGCTAACCAACACTCACTGGGTCAAATTACACTTTTAAAACATCTTCACCATCTTCTGCAATATTCTGTCTTTACTTTTGGAAGTTTAAAACACACAAAGACCATATATTCCACATGTATTGGGTACAAGCTTCTCCCATTCAAACAGACAAAAATAAGAAATACAGTCAATATTTTTGATATAAATCCAGAGAGTTTTCAGATTTCAAGGGCCAGAACATGTTTATTTGTATTTAAGACACAGTTCATGATTTGGTCCATATTTTTATGTTACATCATTTTAGCACTATAAAATGGCAAAGTAATGTGAAATATAGATAAGGATCTCTTAAAAGAGTAATAATTAATGTTGTCTGACAGAAAATTTAGTCTGTATTATTGTGAATTTTGCACCAACTGTTATGAGAGAATTTTGTATCAGGAATAACAGCAAATTGGATCAGCGGAAAAGCAATAATTTCAGATGGATTAAATATAAGGAAAAGAATTCTGATGATCTATATTCTAAACTCCCCAATGTCTCTGGATTTTCAGATGCAATACATAAACTCAAATTATAATGGTAGTCCTTGGTATTAAAGTATTAAAGGTATTAAAGGAAGTGTCTAGAAACTTTTCTGCATTTTCATTTCTGAGATGATGGATCAGTGGCTAAAAAATGATACAGCCCTTGAGTACATTTGAGGAAAACAGCCTGTAAGGTGTTTCATGGAGTTCCTACAAGAGGTGTTGATAGACTACCTTCAGAATTCAGCAGTGGGTAAGGTACAGATGCAGATCACAGCATCTTGTGAATGTATACCTGGGTGTTTTCTGAGTTTTCAGTTCTCTTTGGGGATTTTTGGTAGTGCTCTTGTTAGCAGTAATGTCCATACCCCCACAGTGCACAATAAGTATTCAGATAAGCACCAGACTGAATTTAGAATCATTGATTCATAGAATGCTTTGGGTTGGAAGGGACTTCAAAGATCATGTAGTTCCAACCCCCTTGCCATGGGCATGGACACCCAAAATCTCCATCTAATGTGGCCTTAAATGCCTCCAGGGATAGGACTACCACAACCTCTCTGTGCAACCTGTTCCAGTGTCTCACTATCCTCACAGTAAAGAATTTCGTCCTAACTTCTAACCTAAAACGTATCCTCTTTCAGCTTAAAGTCATTGCCCCTTGTCCTATCACTACATTCCCTGGTGAACTGTCTCCCACTTTCCCATATGACCCCTTTAAGTATTGGTACGGCAGAATTAGACCACTCTGGAACCTTCTCTTCTCCAGACTGAACAAGCCCAACTCTCATAGCCTGTCTTCCTAGGAGAGGTGCTCCAGCCCCTTGATCGTCTTTGTTGCCTTGAATATCTCCTACTCAAGGAAGGTAATAATGTGATGGTAAATTCACTTCATTAAAAGTTGTGTCTAAGTATGAACACTAGTGGTCCACTTCCATTCAGAAATGCTTTTTGTTTAGAAACCTTTAAGAGGTGGTGCTAAGAAAAACAGGTGGACTTTTCTGCATTGTTCTGAAATTAGTATGGAATGATATCACTATTATGTAAGACGTCTGAAAAGGGATTAGATTAGAAAATGGAAGAGAAAGTACAATCAATTTTTAATTCCTAACTATACATTCCTGTTCTTTATGAGCAAATATAATGATTTGTATAAATTGTATTACTTACTTTAATTTGTCAAATATTTTGACCATTTAGAAAAACTGGCTTTCAGAACTGTGACCTTGCATGCCAAGTCTGAGATTATAGCTATTTTTACAGCTGAGCTATCACCCCTTGAAGACTGGCATTATAATGAAAGTGCTGACACAACCTTTACAACAGCAATGCTGCTGTAATAAAATTTATAACGGGCAATCAAGTCTCTGGGATGTCTAAGGCACTGTCATTTTTTGATGCATTTCTTGGTATGAAAATGGATCAAAAGAGTGACAATTCAGATGATCATATAATTTCAATAGTTTATCAAAACGATGCTGGGAAAAACACTGATGTGATTTAATTTTTAACATTTTTTGTTGTTCTTTTGAGATATATAAAATTAGGTAATTCTTGTTGAAAAGAAAAGGTAGGAATTGAACTGAGGAATGGTGATACTTTTAGAGTACAATTATAATCACCTCTTATTCTTACCAAAATGTGGCATGGCCTAATGTATCACAAAAATAAAGATCATACCAGCAATTTGTTTTTCAAAAAATAGTAATCAAAGATGTGTATAATGCTGAATTTTGACCTAGAAAGAAACACGTACTGCTGAAAAAGCTGGGAAATGTTAATCATATGGTGATAGCCTATCATCTCAAACATTTAATTCAATTCATTCCAGAAAAAGAAGTAAGGAATACATTATTGGCGGTACGAAAATATTAAATGGAAAGGCAAACACTATGTCTTCGTTTTGTGGAATGCACGTGAAGAGTTGCAGACTGATCGCTTAGTATATACACTGAATTAGAGAGCACTATAGCAATAAAGGCTAACTGGAAATCTACCCATTTGCTATTCAGAATATAAAATGTTAGAAAACATATCAAAGATGTGTATTTGATTAACTTCTAGAGAAATGACCAAGAAGATTTCTCACTATCTGGAAGTCAACTCAATATATATGAAGCTCCTGCAGGACAATATTTTGTGGAAATTCACATAAACACATGCATTCAGTTGGAAGCCCATATTTATGAATAAGAAGGCATAAACTAAATTTCATGTGATTGAAAACAAATATTTCTACTAACATAACAAGTTTTGGAAATCTTTTTCTGTTTACTGCTGGTTTATTACTAGGCAAAAACCAAAAATTATTTTAAGCATAAGTAAAACACTAAACCTCAGACTAAAATCTATGTTGAAATCTCTCAGTACCTGAAGAAATAAAGATTATGTCTATGTAACTTCATGCAGAAAGAATTGCCAACTTTAGAATTCAGGTTAAAAATTCTAGTAGAAAAATGTTTGAAAAGTTAGTGAATTAAATGTTAACCAGACAAGATCTGAATTCAGCTAATCTCAGAAACATAATGTTTATATGCTGGTAAAAGCCATGGGATCCACTCAAAGTCCTTTGACCTCACTGAAAGCAAGTACAAATTTGCATCTCACTGAACATCCAACTGGTTTAGAGAGTTTCTGTGATGCTCCATTCTTCTGAAAATATCTGACTTTGGTTAATGCTGAAGAACTGATAAACCATTCACAACTAAGTACATCAGACAATACAACCATGTATATATATATATTTATATATTATATACACACACCCAATATAGTTGGACATCACAAAACATTTTTAGCATCATGCATATATGTCTGCAATTTTATATTTTTATCATTGTCCAAACATCAGCTAAAACAATTGCAACAAAGCTCAAAATGGTCCATCTAGACCAATTCTCAGTGTAGAAAGGACACTGTTTACACAGAGTTCATGCTCTCCTAGTTGTCCAACTCCTAAGACACATCCATATAAGTATGTCTCAGTCACAGACACTCATGCTCAATAATGTGAATATGCTGCTGAAAGGTCTACAAAATTCAGTCTCATGGTATGTATGCTTTTTTGCTCTTATTACAGATTCTCACAAACTACAAACAAGAAATGCTGCTGCATTTTCCAAAAGGTTTTCTCTGTCATATGTTTTGTGTTTTTATATAACTATCCAGCTTTTAATCTGGCATGCTATGTTGCATGTTTTGGATGTGATGTGGCAGTGTCTGCTTCTTGAAACTGCCAAGTATCAAGTAACTGTGATATAATTTATGATCTAAATCATTGTATTTCCATTTCTCACTGCACGAACCTTATCAAATTCCTAACCATGAAGTAAATCCCAAGGGAAAAACAATAACAGAACTGCACAAAAGACATTGTATGTAACTAGCATGGTTATTTTTTTCCTTAGATAAATCAATTTGCACAAAGTTGAAAGCCATCATGTTAGCAAATTATAAGCATTCACTATGCCTAGAAGGTAAGAAGAAAATTAGAATGACAATTGTGGGAAAATAATACATGAACAAACAAACAAAAAAAATATTACTCAAATATCAAAAGAAAAATAACACCCATTTTGTGGAGCAAAAATATAATGATATAATGTTCCTGATGGCTAGAATAATATAAGTGTTATGGGTTATTTGCCATGCACTGAAAAAGTACAATAGTGTGAATACTTTTTTTCCTGAAGAAACACTGACATGTTTCTTAAATTGTGCATTTATTATGGTATCTAAATATGTTTTAATAATTTCATATTCTAAGGAGTGCGTATGTGCACAGCATTACAGTAAAAAACCTCAAAGTTTCAGAAGTAAAATTCTGAGACTAATGTATTTCCTAAACAGAAACAATAGCAGTTAGCTTCATAACTTGAGCTGAATCACTCTGGAATTTATGCATTTTATTTTTTAATTTATTTTTGGCAAGGGGAAGGATTACTACAAACAATATTACAGCAGTACTCAAACTGAATGAGTTTGTTGAACTGAGTAGAATTCCATTTATGAAAATGAAATCAGAGAACTGTCACATGTAGAGGTGCATGATTTAAGCTTTGCCCATTGATATTCTGTCTGTTCTTCAATGTTTAAATATGAGTTGAAGTGATTTTTTTCAGTTGATAATATATTTCCACATGTAGCTGAGATTTCACTTCAAAGCTAAAGGTTTATAAGCAGAACAGATTCATATAGATGAAGAAACAATGTTCAGAAAAGAAGACTTATTCCTATTTGTCATCTTGGTGAATCTTGAAGTTCACATTTGTGAGAAACACTCTAGTAGATAAGTTTTGTACTTGAGCTTCTGGAGCTCCCAGGGATGGGTAACAGCATTCCCAAGTATGGAGAGACAAAAGATAGACACCACCTCTGTTTCTGAAATCATTTAGAAAGGCTAACTTACTAGAAACACCCATGTACCACTACTTCTAGAATTACCATGTGGGGACTCATTCCCTTTCAGTTCAGAGAATAAAAGTCATTAGCTTGCAAAAATCTCACCACATAGACATCCAGTGACAGAGCAACTGTCCTTGCTTGATTTGCATGGTAGTTCATGGCCTTTCCTGTAAGACCAGAAGCACAAATTACATTCTCCTTCCAAAGAAGAGTTGAACCTGTAAAAGTGAGAACAACATCAAGAGAGTGCATCCTGCCCTTTCCACAGAAAGTATTTATAGAGCTTCAGTATACTCTAATGCAGACCATGTGTCTAAGCAGCTCAGTTGTGGTACCTGTTTCAGAGCAAAGTAATACACATAATGGGGGGAGGGGGCTTGTTTGGGAATTGGGCGTGTGTGTGTGTTCTGGTTCTTTTGTTTGGTTTTGTTGGGTTTTTGTTTCCTCCTGCCCTTGAACATGAGTCATGATTTCATGTGGGACTCACTAATAATGAGTAATATTCATTATGCTACTATCCAAAGGGCTGCAGATAAGAATTCCTTGTCTTTTGGGACCTTAAATCTCTGGAATTGAAAATAGTTTGTATCCCACTGTCTCACAGGAGCTTTCCTGAGTCAAAGCTCTTAGTCTCTTGTTGTCCTCCAGAGCTTTGTACTGAAAGTGTTAACATGTTCATATATATATATATATATATATATATATATAAACCCAAAACAGCTGAAGTTTTATCATTTTAACTAACTGTTTCAGTTTACATGGGTTTAAAATGTAGTTTAATAGTTTAATGTAGTATTATGCATTTGTGAAAGACATTCACCTCATCCTTTCTAACTTCATGTATAGATTTGTTTCACATGTTACCTGGAAAGTAAGCCACCACTGATGGTTATCCATTTGAATCTGTGCTGCTGATAACATCATACTGAAGGGTTATCAAACAGTGTACAAGGAAAACTTGCACATCTACCTAACAGTTTGTCTTGGAACAGATGATTACTGGTCTATACCCCTACACACAGAAGTACAACTTGAATCTTGTATTGAGTCTCAGTTACTAATGCACACTTGTCTGCCCTGTTTCACACTCTGATAAAAGGAATGAGAAAGTAATCAGTAACAGTGACCTCTGAACAGCACATTTCATTTCTGGACTTATGAATTGTGTTGGCACATGAAGTAGTTTGATTTCTTTTTCTTCTCATTTAGCAAAACAGCACTTTTGTAAAATACATCCTTACATTTCAAGTGTGTTTATTACTTATTGCACATGTTTAGAAGTCTCTTCTTAGTGTTTGTTCAGTTAATATTTAATAATCCAAAGGTCTCCTGGACCCTGACCCATGGCAAGCACAGAGTAAACTAAGAGTATCTCAAGAGCTATCTGTATGTCCACAATTACTTTTCCTCTCCAGCTTCTTAGACGAATTGACCTGAGGTTTTCACACGCATTAGAGTCAGCATTTGTTCTTTTTACAGAAATGGACCAGAGGAAATCTGTACTCGAGTGCCTGAAAGCAACCCTCAGCTTTTCCTGGTATAGCAGAGCTGAATAATAGCAAAATGTCAGTGTTGAACTTCCAGTGTTTTTTTATGAGTCTGCTCTTCATACCTGTCCTTAGTGTTCAAGGACTTTGGCCTTCATGGGTAAGGATGACCATCTCTCAGTGCATTAACTGTTTCTCACGTCTCAGTTAAAGTTAAAATAAAAGTGGGGTGGGCAAAGAGAAAAAAAATCATATCTGCAGGTTTATGGAAGAAACGTAGACTGATTATTCATAGTAGAATGATCTGCAAGAATGAAATAAACACAGCTTCCATATAGGAAAGGAAACCTAGTAATTATTCCTTGTGAATGGATGCAGTCGTATATATATAAAAAGTGAATGGAATGATTCAGATATATCTTGAGAGTTTTCTGTGGTAGCTGTATGTGGTGAACTGGTACAAATAAGATAATAGTTGTGTATTGGTATTCTTTTCTCTCTAAATACATCTAAACTTTAATGATAACTTTTTGCAATAGAAAAACTATATATGCAATATATTAGAGTCAAATACAGTATTAAGAGGTGTAAAATCTGAGTAAAATGCATTGCATCATTAGCAGTAGGACAAAAAGGACAGCTATGTATAAAAATAGTGAAGATATACAAAATAAATGTACTGATAGCTTAATCATTCTCTCTTCAATATGCTACTCCAGACTTTCTAAGCAGCAACTGGGCTCTGTCTTTCACTCTCCTTATCCAATAAATTATGCTGACCCATTGAAAACAAACCCAAGAAAGGCATTTAGGTGCCCAAAGACATTAAATTCTCATACTTTCACAGCACAGTGAAGAAAATTAAGTTACCTTACCTTAGCCTCCTGGCTGTTATGCCCAATAGCACAATTATTTTGTTTGTCAGTAGGGAATTGTAGACTGTGTCTTTTTAAAATAGTCAGAAGAGAAAGAAGAAGCTGTTTTCTTTTTGCTGAAGGGCATGTGGTTCAAGTGTAGGAGATGCCTTCTGGAGGAGATGTCTCTTTCCCTGAGAACAACAAATGTTGAGAATGGGCAAACCAGAAGTCTGAAACACGACATAGATGAGAGACTCCTGAAGAGAGAAGAGATATATGGTCTAAGTTACAAGCAGCAGAAAAGAGGTGATTTTCCAAAAATCGAGTGGTGGCTGCAAAATAATTGCAAGTATTTTCAGGAACGATTTTCAAAGCGTTTCTACTGTATCATAGCCTTGAATTTACCTTTACTTAAAGAGTTTATTGTACAGATTGTGATAAATAAAACCTACTGAAACCTGTAACTCCTTTCAGTGTCTTCAGCATTCTTTAAAAATAGGTGTCATGAAGTTCAACCTCACCGCAGCTGATCAGTTTGCATGTATTAACTTTGGATCAGCAGCACTTGACTCAGAATCTCCTGCCATTTGCAAACCTGGTAGTGGATAAGGGCAGGAAAGACCTGAAGATACCAGGTGCATTGTAGAGGAGCAGGAAAATAAGGGAATAAAGGCCTGGGAGTTTTTGGAGTTAAACTCAGAAAGTAAATTATTCACTGAAATATTTAGAATTTCCAATTCATTTGGGGGTGTTGGTTGACACTTGCCTGAACATGAGCGGCAGTGTGCCCAGGCAGCCAAGGCCAATGGCATCCTGGCTTATATCAGGAACAGCATGGCCAGCAGGACCAGGGAGGTGGTTATCCCCCTGTACTCAGATCTGGTGAGGCCAACCTTGAATACTGTGTTCAGTTTTGTGCCCTCACTACAAGAAAGACACTGAGGCCCTGGAGCATGTCCAGAGAAGGACAACAAAGCTGCTGAAGGGTCTGGAACACAAGTCATATGAGGAGCAGCTGAGGGAGCTGGGATTGTTTAGTCTGGTGAAGAGGAGGCTGAGGGGAGGCCTTATTGCTCTCTACAAGGAAGTTGTGAATTGACGGTCACCCTCTTCTTCCAGATAACTTGCAATAGGAAAAGGGAATGGCTGTAAGTTGTACCAGGGGGGTTCGGGTTAGAAAATAGGAGAATTTTTTTTCTCAGAAAGTGATTAGACATTGGAACAGGTTGCCCAGGGACGTGGTGGAGCCACCATCCCTTGGGGTGTTCAAGGTAAGGTTGGATGAGGTACTTAGGGACATGGTTTAGTGAGCAATATAAGTGGAAGAGGGACTGTTGGACTAGATAATCTTGGAGGTCTTTTCCAACCTTAATGATTCTATGATTTCAGAGTGCACAAAATATGAGTATCCTGAACCATAATCATCTAATCCAAAAAATGTCCCTATCTCCACTTGTTGATGTCAGAATATCTGACTTCCCCAGGCAAGATTTTGGACTGACAGGAGGTAGAACAGTATTCACTGCCTAAGTATACAGGTTGATATTTGAGAGTGAATGAGGCCAGGGAGACCATAGTTATCATTTAGCCTTCTTATGCAACTGAGTCTTCAGATAAGGAATCTTAAATCACCTTAGACCAAATTTTTGGAAATATACTAAAACTTTAAACTAACAACCTCCAACACTGACCGTATGGATTTAAATTCTTTTCCTGGGGCATGTTTTCTGGAGTGTTGAAAGGGCAGTACAAATCTCTTTTTTTTTTTTTTTTCTGTACTTGTAGCAGATTCATTGGAACTACACATGAAAAATATCTTGAGAACTGTACAGACTGGTATTTCAGATTTCTGCATTTAATGCTGCAGAGGGATTTGTCATCTAAGTCCTGGCAGAACAACTTGCAGAATGTCTGGAAAAATGTAATGCACAACATATGAGATGGTCATACTCACAGAAAACAGATAAATGGTAAATAATCATGATAATTGTCTTTCTTTCCAAAACTATGTTGATTTCTGCCTTGAGCCTATTGGAACTACAAAAACACAGGATATAAAAAAACCTCAACAAAGTAGACAAATCATGTAGCCTGAAATAGGGGCAACTAATAGCTTTAGGGAAGTATGGTTAGTTGTACATACACAAATTTGTGCTTCACAAACAAATTTCTTTCCAAGTAGAAGTACTTCAGAGGAATAATCACCATCACATCTCTGTAGGCTATTCTCAGTGCCTTTGACAAGGTGGCTAGATTGATAACAATTCACCTCAACTTCAAGAAAGTTTCCTGTAATACACTTTTAGGCATCTCGGGGGAACTACAGAGCTCCTATTTGAAGGTGTGTGAAGAGGCAGTTCCTTTGGATAAAAACATGAAGTTTCAGCAGCAGATACAATGGCAATGTTTGAATCCTTTTTATTTTATTCTAGATGTAGTGGAAAATACAGCTGTGGTAGGATCTGCAGTAATTTCTTTTAAAATCTGAATGTAACCCAATGATCATCTAATAGCACATTCTTTTCTTCTGGAATCTAATGGAAAGCTTGCCACGTTTTATTTCAGCAAGATTCTTATTTAGGCCAGAATTGGACACTTTGAGTTATGTTTTGTTCCAATCAACACAATCAATTTACAGGACTTTTACCACTTGAATTCTGCCTCTAACTCCTCTTTAATTGCCAATCAATTCTTCCTACCAAGACATAGGATTTGACACAAGCTTTATTTCCAATAGCAAGCACCTTGTTCATTCAGTCTCATGACCTGACATTGCCATTAGGTTGTTACCCTTTTTTTTTAGTTCCCTTTTTAACTCACGTCATTCAGTCTATTGACACCATCCTTCACCCTTGGAATTGCTCACAAATTCCAGGGCTTAAACTCCTGACCAAGTTACTGCAGCTTAACTTTGGCTGATATGCAGTAAGTGTTCATTTTTACACATGTTGTCTGCAGCAATGTAAGTTTTCTCATTTAAAGAGCTGTCGTATTACTGTTGTTTGGCCCACTTTCACTGCAAGATAAATTATGACCCTTTACTATCGCCACTGTCAGTGAACTAAAACTGTGCACATAGAGGTTGCTTTCAACTGATGCATGACATTGTGATGCATAGTAACTGGATGAAGACTTTATGCTTTATTAATGACCTTAACCATCTCATTTGAATGGCAATCTGTTTTTCTCCTCCATACTCTAGTTCTGGCCCATAGGCGGACCAACTTTGGTCAGGGACACTGAATTCTTCTATAAATAAGGAAGATTTTCAGTCCCCAAGAATGCATTGTCATTTCCATTGTGATGAGCATAGCTGGGATCTACATTTTTAAGTGAGGCATCTATCTTCAAATTGACTGAAGTAGAAGAAGTTACCAGCAACAGGATTTTTAGCAACATGCGAAGAAAATTCCCTGTTTTATGAATAGTACCATTTTATAACAGTAATTCATGGTTGATTCATCTTCTGACCTCCTGCTCTCCTTTCTTTTCCATCCCTTACAGCTTCTCAAACATAATGACCTATTTGTTAACCTCCCATACTTGTCTGTGCAATATTGCCTTACAGAGAAGCAATGTTCTTTTTAACTCCTCACAGACTTCTACACATATTAGCATAATTAGTGTTCTTCCTGCGTTATGCCAAATAGGCTTTCTGCCATGTCTCTGACAAGAAATGCAGTGCTGAATTCAATTGTTAAATTTTACATTAAATTACTTAATGCATGGTTTCATAGTGTTGTTTTGATCAAGTGTATAGGAGGTTAAAATGACAGAATCACAGGCTGGCTTGTGTTGGAAGGCACCTCAAAGATCACATAGTTCCAACACCCCTGTCATGGGAAGGGACATCCCCCACTACACTAGGTTGCCCAAAGCCCCATCGAACCTGGTCTTGAGCACTGCCAGGGAGGGGACAGCCAATTTCTCTTGGCAACGTGTTCCAGCTTCTCATCAACTCCATAGGGAAGAACTTCTTCCTAATGTCTAATCTAAATCTACCTTCTTTCAGTTTAAAACCTTTACCTATTGTCCTACCACTACATGCCCTTGTAAATAGTCCCTCTCTCACTTTTCTGTAGGCCCCCTTTATGTACTGGAAGACTGCTCTAAGGTACCACTGGAACCTTCTCTTCTCCAGGCTGAACAACCCCAACAATCTCAGCCTGTCTTCATGGTAAAGGTGCTCCAGCCCTTCTGATCATCTCCATGGCCCTTCTCGTGAAGGGAACTTGATCTAATAGCTCCATGTCTTTCCTGTACTGGGTGCCTCAGAGCCAAAGAAATACTGAAGAAAAGAAAAAGTAAGGGAAAAAATGGGGTTTTGACAGCTTTCAGCATATACCTTGCTTATATGCCTCAACTTGATGCCTCAAAAGAATTTGCTTTCCATTTGACTATTCATGCAACTATAAATTATAGTCAACAAGCTTACACATGATAAATAAAGTCCTTTTGAGAAAGGTCAGTCTTATTTTAAAAGCCCCACTGTTTCAAATCCTAAGGAATTCTACATTTTTATTTACCACGGGCATTAAAATAACCAACCTATACTTTTTCATTAATTTGAATGTGTGTCACCACTGAAAAAAATTGCACCATTAAGACAACAGAGAACTGTATTTTCAATCATGCTCAGATCTCTCATGACTCTTATTGTAAGAGTACTAAAAAAGTCCAAATTAAAGCACACACATGGCCTGTAGCAGGCCATAGTTTAAAGAAAAACTAAAAAAGGAAAGAACCTTTTTTAGTAGAAGGAAAGTCTCCAATTCGATTCACACATAAGAAATTCCATCTCTACGATAGAGCATAAATTGCAGGGGAAGGCATTTTTCTCTTGCCTATGAATTCCTGGAAAGCAGATGCAGTTCTGCTTTCTGGCTAAAGCTACCACTAAACTCATTGACTAACGTTACATTTCAAAACAATTTTCAGTATGTAGTATGTCTCCTAAATCAATTTCAAATTGAAAATTAAATAATAAACCCCTGTTTAGAAATGTGTGGAATAATTCACTGCTTTTCTTCTGGCCTAATGATACATTTCATATATTCATTTCTGTAGCTACAGAACTCAAGTCACATAACTCTATTTACAGGGGAGAAAAAAAATCCTTACCTTTAATTAAATTTGCCACTTTACAGATTGTTAATCATCTTGTGGCCCACTTTGTGAATATCCAATGGAATTAGTTGGTTTCCAAAAAAACAAACACCTTAAGCATTATGACAATAGAAAGATGCATAAAATGTCTGTCTTTACACAAATTGTCCACTGTCATCTTATAATCAGGAGCATTTATGTGGAATATATTGTCTGGGAAATCAATACACCTTTGATATTATCCTAAATGGTTATTAAATGTCATAATCATTTCTACCTAAGGTTGTCAGAATTAGTTTCACATGTCTTCCAGAAGCTCTTGTTTAAGACATAAATTCTCTTTTGAAATGCTATGGGTAAGATACTGTACTAGGCAATATTTATGAATGTTGTACATTTCCCATCTTTTCTCTGAGAAGATATTCCTAGGACTGGATTCAAAATGGCTAAAAAAAGTTAACACAGTACAGGAATAAAGACATAGCAAACATGACAGGAGGGAAAAAAAAAGAAAGAAAGAAATTTTCACACCATAACTATAATTATTACCTTGATTTGATAAGCTGTGGATAGATGTGAATATAAAATGTACTAAAGAAATTAAATCTCCCAATGCTGAATATTAAAGATTTCAATTGATTTCAGTGTCTTAAAGCACCTCAGCAATTTGTAGTTGTGTTCCCAAAGGAATAGCCTGTCTTAAGATCTTAACTTGGACCAAATCTGCAACTAGCAGCTTATCCACTGAATCCATTAAAACAACAGTTGGCATCTCAATCTTGCAACTCTAAATTACTTCCTGATTCTTGAGAATATCTTCTCTCCTTTAAGGTTTTATGTTTAGTTCACAAATTTCCTTATGATGTCTTTATCAAGAGGGCACAAGGAAAGAGATGCTATGAAGTGCTATGGAGTCCCTATGGCTACACCAAAGGTGACTGTGGAATAATTTAAGGGTGGAAACAGTCACTGGATACCTTTTGGTACTCACTGAGGTCTTTTTAATCAGATATTTCTAAAGAGGCACAAGTGATGAATGTGTTGTTTTCTCCACATCCATTTCTACACAAGTTTGCCTATGTTACCTTTGGGAAGTGTTAGGAGGATGACCTAGTAGAATAGTTATTGCTGGTGACTGTAGAGACTGTTCACTAAATTTAATTCCTACAAGAATAGCAAAACCACAAAGTTTACACCACAACAGGATATTCACAAGACATCATAGTGATGAATGTGCATTATTTACTACAAGAGGGCCTTGTGACTCTGGAGAAGAAAGAATATATAGAGAAAAAAGTTTTTAAAAGTCAGAGCAGTAGCTGAATACCTGGCTTTTCTTTTAACTTGCAGAATGCACATTCCAGACAGATTCTTACATAAGGACTAGAGGGGATCATTTCAAGAACTTGTGTTCTTCATCCCACCTGCCTTATTTTAGAGGGTTTGTGTCCCTTGGAGGTAGTATCAGAAAATACAATAAAATGATAAGCAGTATATTTCAAGAGATGGTTGTTGCACTGTGGCAGAAAGGGTGAATAATTTTTAAGTACATGAGTACTAGCTTTGAAAAATGGAAAGCATCCTAGAAGTGACGTTTCACCCAACTCAATGTCTTTCATTACAAATGACAGTAGAGATTTTTTTAAAAGTTTATGGGAATTCTAAAATTCCTTCATTTTCTCAGTAAATACCTAGACATAACAGCAAGCTATTATTTCAATAACTGGGCAGCCTTCTGTGATAAAAATGGGAATCACTCAAGATTTTCTTCATATAGACCTGTTCATATGGTATGTTATGCATGTATGCCTCTAGCTTTTTGACAGCCAAAGGCTTATGGCAGATGTAGTTCACTACTGCATTATGACAGTTCATGGTATTGAAACTTCTTGCAGATCAGTATGTGTTCCACTTACAGACAGCATCAAATCAGTGACAAATTTGGTCTTATCAGGGCACTTCTTCTATAAGGATATATTAAATTATAATGACAATGCTCTTATATTGATGTTTAGTGACTAAGGTATCCTTGCATGCATTGTATATATCCCAAAGCAGTTTGGAATATATACAAATAAATCCAGCTCCTAGATAATGGGATTTTAATACAAAATTTGTGAATATTTTTATATTTATTTTCTTACAAGTTGTAAAAAGGAAAAAAAAGCAAATCAGTGAACAGGCTTGACAGATGTTTTATGGACACAATGAACACTTGTCTAGCATTATGATCATCAAAAAAGAACTCTGCATTGCTAAATCTGTTTCAGAACTATATCATATTCCTTGTATATGCTATCCCACACCACTGATTGGAAAGTAAAATGATACACAGAAAGCAGATTCAGATAAAAAATTCTATTTGCCTTTGATGAAACACGAAGCTTTTCAATAGTAAAAAGGTATGTAGACACCAGCACCAGTGCCCCTAATTCACTCTCTGCCCTGATTTAATGACTTTGTGCCCCCAGACCAATTAAACCCATTAGACCACTGCTAAGACCTCAAATCATTATCTCAATTCTTCTTATGACATAGCAACCTAAAAAATTTCATTTTACACACTGAGAATAAAGCAAATAAACAAACAAAAAATCACAACTGATCAAGACATTTTAGAATAGGATATTTCTCTGCAGATTAACTTTGATGCTTGGGATAGGAAATTCCTCTGTAAATTAATGTTAGAGGGCTGTTTCAGATAACTGTCCTAGGACCTACAATCCCTCTGAGGAATGTGCAGGCTGACTGGCCTCCCAAACCTACCACCTGCTTCCTGCACACAAACTTGCATGATTGGATACAGCACTACTTTCCGTCTCTCAATCTGAATGTAAAAATTAAAACAGCTCTCTGCTAAGCCTCCCCAAAGTGACAATAGAGAAAAAATTATTGATCAATGTCATAACTGCAGAATTATTCCTTGTAGACATAGTGGTAGAAGAATAAATCTTTATATTTCACATGAACTTGTTGCACAACTTCATTTACCAGAGGACTGTAATACTTTAAGTCCTTGTGAATACAATAAATTATTTCTCCCTCCAACTATGTCCAAAATAAGAATTAAATATTTGCATTATTACTATTCCTGTTAAATATTACAGTGTTTAAAGTTACATAAAATTATAAAAAATGTCAAGTGAGGTGTCATGTAAAGCAAAACTGGTAACAGAACAATTTCAGGCTTTGATAGCTTTGCCTGTATAAAGCCTTTCCTCTATGGGTCTGTCTAGCCACTCATGCCAAAAGAGAAGGGAGGCAAAAATGCATTTTTCCTAGGTTGTTAAGTTCTTCAAATCCACACAGACAAAAAGCCTACACAAATCCTTTCCTGCTTGGCAAAGTATAAGGGAAGGAAGTATGACTACAGCCAGTTTCTGTGATGATATTGCTATCACACTGAGAAAAACTGAATGGGCACAGAGATTATTCTCACTGCTGGATGGTCTGATCAAAGCAAGGCTGAGGCCCACAGGAGGAATGACAAAAGGCCCTGTGGATTTGGGGCAGCTTCCTGCAAGGTCATTTTGGGACTTTGGGATGCTTAGCATTAGACAAAGAACTCCACAAACCCAAATGCATCTGTGTTCCTTGCTTCTAAATTCAGCAACAATCATGAATTTTTTCACCACATGGATCCACAAAAAAATATAATATTTTCAGATGTGCTCTTCTATGGTACTTAAAATATACCTAATGTATGGTGTGCACTATCTCCATAAATTTTACAGGAGCATAAATCCACAAATGGGAAAAGTAGGCATTCTACTTCCCATATATTCCTGCTTCTAACTGATTGCTCTTTCTCTGTCTCTTCAGGAAATAATGTTTTCCACCATTTCAAGGTGCTGCTACAAAGCCATTTTTCCTTGCATCCTGTGGCTTTTCACAGGTTTGGTTGTTGGTATTTTTTCCCCTTCTTTTAAGCCTATATGGTACAATAAATCATATCTAAAGCTGGTGATTAATAATGAGACACTTCATAGTGAAGCCTCTGCAAAGAAGGAAATTGCGCAAACAAGCAGAGTTATCTGTCACCACATGACAAAGTTCAAGTTTAAGAAGCTGCTTGTCAAATACAATCGACTGAACGAGTGATAGATTAGATCTTAATAGCAGTAAAAGTAAGCTATAAACCATTGCCTTCCCTTACAATATAAAACCCTCTCCTTTTAAACACTCTATGATGAAATGCAGTAAAACAAAATAAAAAATGGAAGTGGAAGAACCAGTGATATTCTTTACTTACCCACAACACAATGAACTCTTTTCATATTTTTAATGCTCAGTTTCTGTCAAGGTCAATTTAATTTTGTTGATTTTGTTATTGTTATTATGAAGGAGGAACTGAGACAAAAATACATCAAGCTGCTTTGATAATTTCTGCAAGGTTACTAATGTTTCAAAATCCCTTTAATTCTGCAGGTCTCTGAGTAGCTTTGGTAAATTTTATATAATTACTTGATACAGTTTTCACTTAGGTTATTTAAGTGTATCTCCAAATGGTATAAAATATAGTGGGAAGAGTCAGAATACAATTCCAAAACTGAATGATGAATTTAGAGAATTGGATTTCTAGTGTTTAGAATGTACATGTATTTTTACTTTATTTCTATTCTGAAATATAATCAATGGTTTTCCTCAGTTCTTCAGAAAAATGAAATTCCCCAAAACGGGAAATATCAAATCAGGCAAAATGTTTATTTATTTTTAAACCTAAGTATGTTCTTTCTTAGTTATGCACTTTACTGTTTATTGTAAATAACATGTAATGAATAAATGTGTTGTTGTGTTATGATGTACTTGAAAAAACTCTTAAATGGTCATTTAGTCTATTTGATTTCCCCAAGGCACTTTTGGTACACACTTAAAAGAGCACTACTGAAGTGGTATGTAAATATAAATTCACAGAAGGTATCTCAGTTCCTTTTTATTCCATTATTATGTTTATGATCATCTCACAAGATTTATTCATGTTGTTACATTATTTACACAATTTGTACCATTATTCTTTGATTTCACTGAAACATTAAGTAGCTACTTTTTCATATATTTACCACCAGTTGAAAGAAGAATCAACATACTGTAATTTAGATGCTGCCAATTTGAGTTTTAAGGAAGATTTTGTAGCCTAGTTTGTTCTTTAGCACTTCCGTGTAGTTGTGTAATAACTTTTGGTTTAGTAGTTAAGGCTAGGAAAACATCTCTAGGCTCTGGCAGAATGCTTGCCCCTTCAGAATGATCTTTGCAAAATGCAAGTTGCCTAATTTTGTTTGTCAGTATAGTAGAATACTGTTATTTTGTGTATAAATAATGTATGAACTCAAACTGTTAAAGACAGTGCCATCTGAAGACTGGAGTGCCAGACTAGCACTCCTGGCAGCTATTCACAGTTTTCTAT
This sequence comes from Laterallus jamaicensis coturniculus, assembly GCA_022605575.1. Lineage (NCBI taxonomy): Eukaryota > Metazoa > Chordata > Aves > Gruiformes > Rallidae > Laterallus > Laterallus jamaicensis. The sequence goes on along the minus strand of JAKCOX010000003.1, from coordinate 31,356,023 downwards.
GGATCTGCTGAGTGATGCTGAACAAGCCCCATTCTTGTGCTCCTACTGTCTTTATAATAAATAAACAAATAAATAAAATAGCTACCCCCTTTGAGATGTGTTCTAAAATCACTGTCTGTCAGTTCCCAAATTATCTCAAACAGAGCAGAAAATTTGATGATTGATTTTTTACTAAGACTTTATTGAATTGTATAAAAATTGGTTAAACATCTGGTCAAGCTTTATTACCTCTGCAGATGTGAGACCTGTCCTCCCAAGCACAGATCTCCTGAATGACACAGAAAGAGTTGCACAAGTTTTGAAGGAGAATCAGAGACAGTATAAGAAGTTGCAGGTAAATTGCTTGTGTTAAAACTGGAAAAGAAATAAAAGAACTCCCATCAGAATTTGAATGGACTTTACATAGTATTTGCTTATAAAATTCTACCTATATCAATGTTTGATAGACAATATAGGCCATTAGATTTGAATGCTTGTTATTGAAGTTTCTGGGAATGTTTAAGAAAGCTCATGGTGAAAAAGCATAATTAATACCAGATTGCTGTCTTAGAAAGGTATGGGAATTCTACACATCCTCAAGGAATTTCCATCTTCTTTGTCCTTATTAGGAATACAAGACAAAACCAATCAAAGATCATCAGATACACCCCCTTCCATTCTCATGATAAAATTTGAAATAAACTCATCTATACAGCAAATAAGTATCATTTTAAAACTAGTCAAGCTTCTTATAAAAGCCTCTGAAGAATATATTTCCAGCTTACAATTTTTTTGTTCTTCAGTGTTGAGCTCCTCTTTATCTCTGGCTTTTATTCTCTGTTAGTAGAACACAGTTGCATTCCTGCTTATCTTCCTTTTGCTGCATCATATGAGTTTCAGTCCTAAAATTGACTTCCTAAAATTACATTTGCACACATACTGAAGGTTAACTTTCTCCTTTTTTGAACTTCTACTATAAACAGTAGCTCAGGTGAGCACTTATCACTCCTTCGTGCAATAGCATTCGTGTTTTCATTCACAAATAAATTTTTGCTTGGTAACTCCTCAAACTACATTGCCCTTTTTCATTGCAACTTTAACAGTGGCAATAGAACATTATCAAACCTTCTCTATCATATCCAATTGATATATCCACAGTTATACTTTTTTAACTTTCTTGGGGGTTTTTGTTGTTCTATTTTTTGTTTTGTTGTTGTTGGTTTGGGTTTGTTTATGGTGGTGGTGGGGTTATATATTTTGGTTTTCCTATTTGTTCACAGATACTTGATCTTGTGCATTATATTCTTAAATTTTATTTGTTTCACAGGTTTCCTTCAGGCATTAGAACAACCAATAGATATATGAACAAGATGGTACTTAGTACTGAAATACATCCTTTTTGTTTCTTGATAACATCTCCAAAGTTACTTAGATGATTTCTCAGGCTTTCAGTTAAGAACCACTTGTTTGATCTCAGAGGGACAACTTGTGATACAGTTCCTTGCAAACACTGTTTGAAACAGTGAACCTATAAGCCAGATAGCTATCTCGCAATTTGGAATGCCAGGAAAAGAAAATAAAAATAAATCCAGGCTCCAAGATGCTAAGAGTTCATAAAAATCCAGATTTTCTCAGTCTGAAACCAGCAGCAATTTGTGTTCTTAAGAACTTGTGAGCAGACTTCAGAGCTTTAAAATTTTATAGATCTGTTATAAAATGTAGACAAGACCTATGTTACTGTATTATCCTTCAGATACTTCTTTCTGGGCATCCAAGTAATCACTATAAACTCCATGCAGAACATGTATCATTTTGCATTCAGTATATGATATATTTCACCCTTATCAGGAACCATATAGCAAGGAACATCCTGTTATTTCCACTTCTAGAAACGTGTCTCATTTCAGCTTCAGAGCACCCTAGCAGTACTCCATTAGATTGTCAAGGCAATGTTTACCTCTTCCAGTTTCACATGTTCATCACCTTTTTAACATCTTTAGTATCCCATCTCAGGCCATTCTAAGGAACATACATTGCTTCCAGTATGTTTAAGCATTCTTGCATGTAAAATTAATGTTTACAATGAAAGACAGCAGAATTATTTCAATTTCTGCAAACAAATAAAGAAAATGTTTCCTGTGAAATGTGTTCATGAATATTTTTTCTCTTTCTTTGATGTACCTTCCTTACTATTTTTAAGATCTTCACAAGATAAATAGAAAATTTTAAGTGATCTTCATGCCGTCAATTAGGTTTGATGACTTTCTTAATTCAACATCCGGGTTATTCTGCAAATAAACACAATAACCCAAAAACAAAGTCTCCATCTTTAAGGGTGCTTGCATCCTTTCACATATACTTTGAATATTGATCAGTGCACAATCTGAAGTAATCTTATTTTTTTACAATATAAAAATTAGATAAAAAACCAAACATGCAGTGCCAAATAGAATATAATTCCTAACTGGGATAACCAATTTGAAATACAAAACTTCTCCTTAAAATAAATAAATAACTAGATCAGGACTTGTCATGGACAGACTTTATTAACATCCATCGAATCACCTCCCAATTTATGGAAAAAGCCTTTTCCATTATTCTGTATATATTACAAATATAAGATTCCTAAACAATCTCAGTGCACATATCCCCCAACAAGAAACTTTTGATCTTTTGAGATTTCAGCATTATAATCAAAAAAATGGGGAATTATTTTTTTCCCCTTCCCATGCATTGCCTTTCTAACCTATACACCAAAACTCTCCTTTAATACCTATAACAACTTTCATTAACAAAGCAGAGAACTATACTTATTTGTTGCTTTTTCTTTTACTGTTTCATTTCTGGGAACATAGTGTGACAAAAGTCAAAGGTGTAGAAAATCTCACTCTAGATTACCAAATAAATAGAGAAGCAAAGAACAACTTTTCTCTGTATATTGCAACAGGAAGAGAAGTCTGTGCATGCTTGCAAGGTAAACAGGCAGAACCATACCACTTCTTCTAAGCAGCTAGAAACAGGATGAGTTCCACTAAAGAGCAACAGCATGCATGGAAGTAGTATTTTCAGTTGTGAACATTTTCACTACAGTCTTTCCTTATCACATCAGCTGGTAAGAGTATTTTGGCTTTTGACCTGATAGGAATGTTGTCTGGGGCACAAGCTTACAATTTCTCACAGAAATCAGTAAAGGGAATTTCCTGGAGGAAATCATTAATAGAATCACATACAGATTCTACAAGTCTAGTATGTATAAGTACTTTTTGATAGAAAAAGGCCAAAGTGTGTGAATTTGATGTGCAATGAATAGACTAAAGTCTGCATCTAGAACATCTAACATGGGTAGATTCTGCATTGGTAAGAAAATTAGTCAATAAACAAAACCAGAATAAAATTATGAAAAGAAAAAAGAAAAATTCAGAGTAGCAAATATAAGAACAAATTGAAGCTACATCTTCACACATGATTAAAACTTTAAAAAAAAATTTCTTCTCCATCAGAGGGGACTAGGACCTTGCAGGCATTGAGAACACTATTTCATTATTGCATTCTTAGGTGACACTTGCAAGAAAGCTGCCATAACGTTGAAACACTGAGTGTTTTAGGAAAGAAGGCAGCTGCAGGTAGATGAATTTACCTGCCAAAGTAATGGTTTCATATATTAAAATGTTGAGACCTTGCACTGCAGGCAAGCAACTACAAAGTAGATTAATGACATCTAAATTGCCAATTGCATGTAATTGCAACATATCTTCTTATGCTTGCTTTTTTCTCTTACAATAATGAACATGCTCATGATTTGTAAATATTATATGATAAATTTCTAGTTTCTACCTTGAAAATTTTCCTCAAATCTTTTTCTTTATAGAGTGATTTAATGTGAGCTCAGGATGTGATTAGATCAGAGAGGTTATTGCCACAAGTATAAATAAAATATGCAAGTAAAAACCCTCTGTTTGCCCTACCTCCTTACACCAGACTGACTCTGACAGAATCATCACTTCTTTCAATATTTTCTAGCTAGCTTCTAAGCTCACCAGCAGAGGTAACCTTTTAAAAAAACCCAGTGGAGTAATGCAACAGCTGGTGCTTACCTCTCTCAGAAAGGTTGAGAGTAATCTGTGTTTTGGCATTGGCTTTTGTCTCTCTGTTAAAAGTGAGTCCTGGAAAAGACAGCTGTCAGCACCCCAGAATATGATGAAATTGAGAGGGAGCCTGGACTGGAGAAGTCAGGTGCAACACAGAAAGTTACTTTACGTCTGCAAAGAGACAATTATTAGTTAGCAAGGCTTCATAAGAGATTAAAATTATGGGAACATAGATCAAAATGGGGCTAAACACATGGCAGAGCAAAGACAGAAATGCCACCTGTGAATTGCAGATTAGCTGTATGTTTGAATAAACAAAATTTATTTAGTTCAGTTTTTTGGAATATCTATTAAACTTTCTAATTGAAGAAACCAAACTTACTTAAGAAGAGTCTAATAAGCAGGGGCACTAGCAACATAGCTCAGTGAAGAGCATCCTTTACAAGACTTGCAGAAAAATCCCAGTTGTCAGGTTTTTCACAGCCAGTCTCCTCCAATCTTAGCATTTCCTTCTCTAGCATGTGGAAATAGTGTATCAAAGTCTTACAAAACATTTGAAACATTATCTTGGAAGGAGGATCACTGAAATGGGATTTATATCTTGTTAAAAATTCTTTCTGAAATACAACTATGTTTTTCATTATGCCCTCAGCATCCTAGAGCTGGCAGAGCTCTGTAGATATTAAGTTTTATCCAAATCTCCATGTGAAAGATAAAGGGAGGCCTGAGAATATAGGTATGCCAAGCATTGCTAATTGTTTTTATACTTGAACAAATATTATTCAGAAAAACAGTGGGGACATGGGATTAGAGGTTTGTGTGTATAAAAATTGGTCCTCCTACCTTTACAAAGCTAGAGCTCTGGGTCTTATTCTTCTACCCTGAACATGTAGTAACCACACCAAGCACAAACACAGAAAATGGATAATCCCAATGAATTTTAGGATGCGTTTCCACTTTAAAGCTAGAATGAAAACCAAGCAGCAAAGGACTCTTAAACAAGTCAAAAGGTATCACATGTACTGTCAATAAACTCTTTTTTACTTACCAACCAGTCTCAGGGGATGATAGAGGTGAAAGGGCTTCAGAAAAGAGAGGAAATGAAGGTCATGAATAAGTATAAGCACAGAAAAAGAAGAAACAAAACATATGGTGAAGCAATGAAGATAAATCCACACTGTAAAATAACATCCAGGGAAAACAGACAGCTGGGAAGAAAGAAGAATGTAAATATGACATTCAAAAAGAAAAAAATTCTCTAACACGATAGATGTTTGAATACTGTTAAAAAAAAAAATCAGCATTCAAGCCTGCTGAAGTCTAGTTTGTTCAATAGAGTATGGTGGTTAGGCTCTGCCAGTTTTTCCAGCCAATGCTGCCCAAAGTAGCTATATGGAGAAATTCAGAGAAAAAAATGTAGAAAAAATGCAAGATAGATACCAAAGTTCAGACATAGAGTGAACTTCCACGATGCAGATCTACGGAGTTCTAGTAAAATAGATTTAATAACACATCTCAACTTCTACATCTGTATGTCTAGACTATTATTCTGTTAAATGGGATCAATAGGAAATTTTTTTTGGTTATTCAGTCCCTGAACTTCACCTTTGTCTCTGAAGTTAGTTATTTGATAAGCGAAGTGCTAGGGTGATCTTTTTCTTCCTGTGATAATACCTATCTAACACATCACTATCAGGTTTACCTTTCCCTTAATTCTAGAAAAGAGTAGTTGACTAACACAGTGGCATGCACAGCACATTAAAGAAATCAGCCTGTCAGGCACCTAAAGGGGGAAAGAAAAAGATCACTATGAGCTGGGCCTCCAGCTGAGATCACTGTAAAGATGTATTTCACTTCTTTGCTTGCATAATTTATCACAGAAGACGACAATAAGGTAGAAATTCTGAGGTTTCCCACTAATTCTCTCAAATAGGTGATTGCAGTCTTCAGGGTGTTATTTACTAACATGGAAGTGCCAGAGTGGTATTTGCCATATTTGCAACCTCAGAATCTTAATATGCCAAACCGTACACAGATGCCCAAATATTTGTCTCTCAAAGAACTTCCTGAAATACTAGAGTGAAGCATAGCAAGGCTTAAAGAGTTGAGGTGTAGGACAATTCCTGAGAACATAGTTGAATTAATATTACTGTAACAGACCCTACAACCTTTTGTGGTATTTTCTTGCTTTATAGGAAATAATACTGAAATGTAGCAAAAAATAACATATTTCTTTTACATAAGATAAACAAGTCTTTCTTAATTTTATTTTACAATCATGTAGTGCACATAATTCAAGTTCAAAGAATTATATTTTTTGTCCGGTTATGACTGTTGTGAGATATGAAAGACTGTGAAAGTCTCATTCAATCAGAAAACTGGACTGAGAACTTGACAGTTTAGAAGGTTTGAGAAGTAATCAAGAGAAACTAAGTTATTTTACCACATGTACAAGTACTTGCCACTAATAAAATACTGTAGTATATGATTGTTTACATTGTGTCATATATTATTTACAATAATATTTAACTGAAATATAGTTATATCTATATAAAAATACACTATATAATAGTGTGATCTATAAATAATGTAGAATATATATTGTAAACACTACATCAGAAGAGCTCTTTACAAGGATAACATAAACATACACTTGTACACTTGTCTCAAGTAACTACTGAGAAACACTATAATGAAAATGAAATGTAGCACGATTTTTATTTTGGTTTCTTTTTGGAGGTTTTGTAACACAAAATACTTTAAAAGTGATACAAAATTAACTATCACAGAAGGAGAAAAAAGTTTGCTCCAGTTTTACTACTGAAAAAAAACACAAAACCGTACAGCAGGTATTCACTAGCTGCTTTCATTGTACTTTTTATACATGTAAATTATTTTCTTTGACTGGAATAAGCAAACAGTTGTTACTATAGGAGCTAAAATGTACCAGATACGCAGAAAAATATCAGTAAGTCATCAGGCTGTTACAAACTCTAGGAGTGGGGGAAGGGGTGGTGGGGAGAAAGAAACACAAAGAAAAATAATTGTAATTAATTGGTAATTTTAATATTTGGATTAAGTGTTCAGATGATTCCCTGAAGAAAATGTTCACTTTTCACTAAAACGTATAGGCATTTAAGATATTTCACATTGAAGGATGGCATGCCTCGTATTGTGCACATGTATATATGTATAAATATAGTTATATGTGTACACATAAATCTTCCTAATACTGTTTTCTTAGACTGGAAGAATTTTTTTATAACAGGAACTTTAATCTATACAATTCATATATATTAAATATACATTCATGACTGTTAAACAGCATATGTTTAAAATATGGCTAGTGAACTAACAAGGACAGACTGACTGAGGAAATATGTAATTTTCAGTCTTGTCTTATCATCCAATTTATGTGTTTTACCATAAATACTGAAAGACACATGTCAGGCTTCAAAGTCTCATAACAATTTGCTTTTTCTTTTGGAAAGCTTGTAGTAGTATTGTTGATCATAAAAGACTATATATCCAGTCTTATTAGAGAAATTCTGTTTTCTTTGCAATAAGAACTTTTTAGGCACTGGTATTTCAGTTGCAAGCCAATGTTTATCAGCAGCAAGCACAGTGAAGCTGCACACTAGGTAGGGCTAGAGTAATGAGTCCTGTGACTGGCACCTTTAACTTCCCCCGAGCTCTTTTTCCAGCTAGTACTCACTACTTTGCTCTGTCCCTTCGGCTTCTTGCATATGACACTGCACCAGTGAAGAAATTACCTTTTAAAAAAGTTGAATTGCAGACTCTTAGCTGAAAAATTTCTCTAAAGAAGTTGCTTTAGGAAGCCATGGAACTTTTTTCCTAAACACGACTGCAAACACATGAAGAGACATCTTAGATTTGGTCTAGAAGAAGTACAGGAGGACTAAACTCTATCGAATCATAGAATCATAGAATGGCATGGGTTGGAAGGGACCCCAAGGATCATAACGCTCCAACCCCCTGGCACAGGCAGGGCCACCAGCCTCAGTCCTCGATCTACACGAGGTTGCCCAGGGCCACATCCAACCTGCCCTTGAACACTTCCAGGGACAGGGCATCCACTATTTCTCTGGGCAGCTTGTTCCAGCACCTCACCACATGTTCTGTAAAAAACTTCCCCCTAATATCCCATCTAAACCTTCCTTCCTTTAGTTTTAATCCATTCCCCCTTGTTCTGCCATTGTCTATCCTTTTAAAAAGTTGAATCCCCTCCTGTTTCTCTGCTCCCTTCAGGTACTGGAAGGCTGCAATCAGGACCCCCCACAGCCTTCTCTTCTCCAGGCTGAACAAGCCCAGCTCCCTCAACCTCTCTTTGTAGGGCAGGTGCTCCAGCCCTCTCATCATCCTTGTGGCCCTCCTCTGAACCCTCTCCAACAGTTCTACATCCTTCTTGTATTGGGTGCCCCAGATCTGGACGCAGTACTCCAGGTGGGACCTCACGAGGGCAGAGTAGAGAGGGACAATCACCTCCCTGTCCCTGCTGGACACCCCTCTTCTGATGGAGCCCAGGATACCATTGGCCTTGCAAGCTGCAAGAGCACACTGCTGGCACATGTTAAGTTTCTCATCCACTATGACACCCAGCTCCTTCTCAGCAGGACTACCCTCAAGAAGCTCTTCTCCCAGTCTGTATCTATGTCTGGGATTATTTCAGCCCAAGTGCAAGACCTTACACTTGGCAGTGTTGAACCTCATTAGGTTCACCCGGGCCCATCATTCCAGCCTGTCAAGATCCCTCTGGATGGCTTCCTTTCCTTCTAGAGTGTCGACCACACCACTCAGCTTGGTGTCATCCACAAACTTGCTGAGGGTGCACTCAATTCCATCATTGATGTCATTGATAAAGATGTTAAAAAGAACCACTCTCAAGACAGACCCCTGGGGAACACCACTTGTCACCGGCCTCTACCTGGACATAGACCCATTGATCACCACCCTTTGGCTACGCTCTGTTAACCAGTTTCTTATCCACTGGATGGTCCACCCACCAAATCCACATCTCTCCAATTTAGAGATAAGGATGTGGCGGGGGACTGTGTCAAAGGCCTTGCACAAGTCCAGGTAGATGACATCGGTCGCCTTCCCTTTATCCACCAATGCTGTCACTCCATCATAGAAGGTAACCAGATTGGTGAGGCACGACCTTCCCTTGGTGAAGCCGTGCTGGCTGTCCCGGATCACACGCTCTTCCCTCATGTGCTCCAACATGTAATCCAGGAGGATGTGTTCCATGATCTTCCCAGGCACAGAGGTGAGGCTCACTGGCCTGTAATTCCCTGGGTCTTCCTTGATCCGTTTCTTATAAATGGGAGTGACATGACCCTTTCTCCAGTCCCCAGGTACCTCTCCTGACAGCCACGTCTTGGTCTAGAAGAAGTACAGGAGAAGTACACATGATGGAGAGTGGCTCAGCAACCACAGCAGCCAACTCCTTCAGGACCGTGGGATGCATGTCATTCGGCCCCATAGACTTGTAGACATTCAGTCTCATGAGACAGTCTCGGACTTGCTCTGCCCTTGCAGTGGAGGGAGGGGATTTACTCCCCCAGTTCCCAACTAGAGGTGCAGGGATGCAAGGTTCTGGGGTTTGAGAATTATGAGAATCCTGGCTGCCAGAGAAGACTGATGCAAAGAACTCAACTCATTCAGTATCTCAGCCTTCTCCTCATCAGTTGCAGTCAATACTCCTTTCTCATTTACCAAGGGGGATACATTCTCTTTGGCCTGTCTCTTCTGGCCAATGTACATCCCTTGCTAAGTTCAGTTCCATCTGTGCCTTGACTTTCCTAGTCCTGTCTCTGCAAGTCCAAACAGCATCCCTGTATTCTTTCCAGGCAGAGAACTCTTTCTTTTTTTTTTTTATTAATGAGCAAGTGCTTATGTAGAATGAAAGGTCTAGAGATATTATCTCTCTAGTGATAGAGGTACACAGTTTAAATTGTCTTTGAATGTTAAAAAATTTCTGAAGTCAGTCTAGCTACGTATTTGAAAGGGGTAGTGTGTCATTTACAAATGATTCATCATTTTATCTACCTTCAGCCATTCAGTAGTTGTTCAGTCTAAGCTTGTAATCTAAACAATTTACAGAGTCAGTGGAAAGAGCCAAGCACTTCCAGAGGGGAAGTCAGCCCTCCTGCGTAGGTGTCTAAACCAGGGAGGATAAATTGCCAGCTCAAAATACCTTGCTGTTTCAACTGACAAGAGCAAGAGATAAGTTAAAAAGCTTAGGCCTGATCCCAAATCTCGGACAACTAAAGTTAAGTGAATTTCACACTGAGTACCTGCACTGAAAAGGGACAAAGTTAAAGAATCAGTGTTGCTATGACCAAATTTGCTTAGATTTAGTTAGAGGTTTTTTTCTTCTTCCACATATCTCAAAGGATGAAAAGGTGAATATCACTTTTATTGCATTATGCACCTTCTGATTCATCCATTACTTCTCAAAACTACAAAGTTAGAATTATATAGGTTCACAGGGAGTCTGTCTTGAGAGTTGTCCACATTCACTGAGAAAATCAGATTTTGTTTTGGCCATGCAAGCTCCTTTGTTACTCACTAATCTTATTCACACATTAGGCAGGGCTTTGCAAAAGCCCAGCATTACACTTCAGAACTGCAGAGGGAAGTCTGGAGGCTTTGAAGATTTGAAGAATCTTTGAAAACATGGTCTGGTGACCCCTTTCCAGAGCCCACCTGGGTCACTGGAAATCTTTGCATGTACTTCAAAAAGCTCTGGATCAAATCACACACGCTCCACCTCTCATATACATAACTATGCTCATTTCAAAAAGAGTTTTGTAATATCAGAATTGAAGGAAAATTTAAATTGACTGCACAGAGATACTAAATCTCCCCGGACCGTCTGCTTAAGCTGAGAATATATGAGCTCCACCATGTTTCTTTATTGAAATTGTCTTTGCTATTCCATGCTACAAAAATTGTATGTTTAACATTCTGCAGCTGTCTATGCTATGCTGATCTGCAGCCAGAATGAATAATTTTAAAAGGCTGATGTTTGAACACATAGTACAGCACAGCAGAATTAAAGGTGAAAGTTCAAGTGCTGCAATTTCAAACTATTGATCAATGGTAATTTTTGGCACCCTTGGGTTAGTCATGCTGGCATATGGCAAGCAAGCAAACCACGAAGGTTAAGTATGAATCATCAGTACCAATGTAATTCACCTTCTTTAGTTTTCTTAGATCTACAGAACTGTTGCTGTTGGTTTATCTTTCTCCTGTGCTTGCTGTGTGCAACACAGCAAGGCATGTATTGAAGACCATGTCTTCTCAGCACCTGAAATTTGAGAGAATATTGGAAAGGAAAGCTTCTTGCCTCTGTTACTACCAATATGTTGGATATCCTGGGGGGGAAAATAAAGTGTACATACTACTATTACACTATATTACATCAAGAAATCTTCAGGTTATCTTCCATCTACCCTCAACCTTCCAAAACTGTCATCAAAGTTCCCTTTATCCTACAGTTGTTTTTTTTCTTATTACACCTAGAAGTTATAGAAAGAACACTGTGTCTCATCAGCTGAATATTTACCAGGCCTTGTTTATCAAACATACTTTGGTTAATACTCACTTGACAAGGTTTCAAAAAGGATATTGAGTATGTTGTGCTAAACAGTGCTGCTACGTTGATTTATTATTCTGCACTGATACATTCACTACAATGATGCCATCTATCTGGATTTCTGCAAGGCCTTTGACACAGTCTCCCACGATATCCTTCTCTTTAAGTTGGAGAGATATATGTTTGATGGGTGGATTTTTCAGTGGATAAGGATCTGGATGGATGGACACATACAGAGGGTGGTGGACAATGGCTCCAAGACTAGATGGAAGATGGTGACAAGCAGAGTTCCTTGAGAGTCAGTGCTAGGACCAGTGATGTTTAATATCTTTAGTAATGATATTGACAGTGGGATTGAGTGCATCCTCAGCAAATTTGCTGATGACACCACTTAATGTGCCAGAAGGACAGGATTCCATCCAGAAGGACCTGAATAGGCTGGAGAAGTGGGCCTAAGTCAACCTCATGAGGTTCAACAAAGCCAAGTGCAGGGTCTCCCACCTGGGTTGGGACAATCCCGATTATCCAAACAGGTTAGGAGATGATGTGCTTGAAAGCAACCCTGAGGAAAAGGACTTGGGAATGCTCGTGGATGAGAAGCTGGACATGAGCCACCAATGTGCATCTACAGCCCAGAGGCCAGCCACATCCTCAGCTGCATCAAAAGAAGTATGGCCAACAGATTGAGAGAGGTGATTCTGACTCTCTACTCTGCTCTGATGAGACCTCACCTGGAGTACTGTGTCCAGCTTTGGAGCCCTCAGAACAAGAAGGACATGGACCTGTTGGAGCGCATCTAGAGGTAGGTCACAAAAATGATCAAAGGGCTGGAGCACCTCTGCTGTGAAGATAGGCTGAGAGAGTTGGGCTTGTTCAGCTTGGAGAAGAGAAGGCTCTGGGGGACCCCATAGAGGCCTTGCAGTAGCTGAAAGGTGCCTATAAGAAAGCTGGGGAAGAACTGTTCATGAAGGCATATAGCAATAGGATGAGGGTTAATGGTTTTAAACTAGAAAAGGGGTGATCTAGGTTGGATATTAGTAAAAAGTTCTTCAATATGAGAGATCATGGGAACAGCTTGCCCAGAGACATAGAGGAGGCCCCATGCCTGGACATATTCAGGGTCAGGCTTGATAGGGCTCTGAACAACTTGATCTAGTGAAGATGTCCCTGCTTACTGAAGGAGTGTTGGACTAGATGACCTCTAAACGTCCCTTCCAACCTTACACATTCTATGATTCTATGATTCTATGACATTTGGATTACTCCTTTCTATGACATTTGGATTACTCCTTTCTGCAAGATTCTTCTTCTTTTAGAAGGCATGCAAGACCTGGGTTAGACCCATTTAAATATTTCGAACATGTTTCTTCTGCTTTCAAAAGCAAAAATATTAGAAGAAAAAAAAGTTTTGCTTTTCTACAGTTCTGTAGTTTCATTAGAAGTGGCTATTTTATCAAATTTTTTACTCTAAACGATCTATGTACATTGTAAGATGACCACTGATCTGGACTCCAAAACCAAATACCACTAATTTTGTAACAATATGGCCTGTAATAAGGTATTGTTGTACCTTATCTTTTTACTGAATTTACAAGGCTGCAGGGCTATGATTTTTCAGGCATTTTCTGTCTAAACTTCTCCTGACCTGCATGCAACTTTGGTTTACTTGGTTCATCTGTGACTGTAGTTTCTCTAATTGAGCAGATGTCTATGGTTAATTTGTTTTACTTTTGATTATCTTTTCATGTTACATAGTTTTAGATAGATAGAAATAACTCGCAGCTATTCTATGTATAATGAGGTATTTATGACTCTCACATAAATAATGTAGACAAATACAGACCTGGATACCAGGGGATTTAAGAAGTGGAGAAACAGGTTGCAGTACAGAATACAGGCATGGGATGGTAACAGATGGGCACAGGCATGCACTGGAGACCACACAGTTATACACAATCCAACCTTGTCAGTTAAAGAAATGCAGGCCTGGAGCTGCAGAAAAGTGCTTTTAGGAGTTACAAGTAGAAGACAGAAGTAATGTCAAACTTAACATATTAAAAGTCACCATACGGATGGCAAATATGGATGTAACCTGGAGTTGCAGACTAAAGAAGAAAGAAAATGAAAGTGTGTGGGCAAACATACACAAATCATAGAATCATAGAATGGCATGGGTTGGAAGGGACCCCAAGGATCATATAGCTCCAACCCCCTGGCACAGGCAGGGCCACCAGCCTCAGTCCTCGATCTACACAAGGATGCCCAGGGCCCCATCCAACCTGCCCTTGAACACTTCCAGGGACAGGGCATCCACTACTTCTCTGGGCAGCTTGTTCCAGCACCTCACCACATGTTCTGTAAAAAACTTCCCCCTAATATCCCATCTAAACCTTCCTTCCTTTAGTTTTAATCCATTCCCCCTTGTTCTGCCATTGTCTATCCTTTTAAAAAGTTGAATCCCCTCCTGTTTCTCTGCTCCCTTCAGGTACTGGAAGGCTGCAATCAGGACCCCCCACAGCCTTCTCTTCTCCAGGCTGAACAAGCCCAGCTCCCTCAACCTCTCTTTGTAGGGCAGGTGCTCCAGCCCTCTCATCATCCTTGTGGCCCTCCTCTGAACCCTCTCCAACAGTTCTACATCCTTCTTGTATTGGGAGCCCCAGATCTGGACACAGTACTCCAGGTGGGACCTCACGAGGGCAGAGTAGAGAGGGACAATCACCTCCCTGTCCCTGCTGGACACCCCTCTTCTGATGGAGCCCAGGATACCATTGGCCTTGCAAGCTGCAAGAGCACACTGCTGGCACATGTTAAGTTTCTCATCCACTATGACACCCAGCTCCTTCTCAGCAGGGCCACTCTCAAGAAGCTCTTCTCCCAGTCTGTATCTATGTCTGGGATTCTTCCGGCCCAAGTGCAAGACCTTACACTTGGCAGTGTTGAACCTCATTAGGTTCACCCGGGCCCATCATTCCAGCCTGTCAAGATCCCTCTGGATGGCTTCCTTTCCTTCTAGAGTGTCGACCACACCACTCAGCTTGGTGTCATCCGCAAACTTGCTGAGGGTGCACTCAATTCCATCATTGATGTCTTTGATAAAGATGTTAAAAAGAACCACTCTCAAGACAGACCCCTGGGGAACACCACTTGTCACCGGCCTCTACCTGGACATAGACCCATTGATCACCACCCTTTGGCTACGCTCTGTTAACCAGTTTCTTATCCACTGGATGGTCCACCCACCAAATCCACATCTCTCCAATTTAGAGATAAGGATGTGGCGGGGGACTGTGTCAAAGGCCTTGCACAAGTCCAGGTAGATGACATCGGTCGCCTTCCGTTTATCCACCAATGCTGTCACTCCATCATAGAAGGTAACCAGATTGGTGAGGCACGACCTTCCCATGGTGAAACTATGCTGGCTGTCCCGGAACACAGAGTGACAAAGGAGTAAACATCAACAAGAATGCCATATTCCTCTTGCAAAAAGACTCCAGGTGGCAATGCCTCACTGCAAAACCCCACAACCAGAATTAAAGTTCCAGCCTTCCAGCCCAGAAGAGAAGGGGAAGGGTAAGTTTATCAGGAAAAGTGGAAAAAACTATGTATCAGAATTTTAAGTACATTATTGGTATTCCTTTATTCCATAACAGTTCTGTCTGGACCAATAATTATATTTTTAAGACTTCCATTATATCAGCAATAAATTTTTGCTTTTGTTAAATGCAAATAAGTTGTGCTGCCTCTGTCCATAAACAAAATCTTGTGGATAAAATAGTGACTTTATTAAAGGTGAAGATAAATAACTTCCTGCTTACCCATTAAAAATTATATAGAAAAAAAATTATATATGTACACTAGTTACATGATTTAGCTTCTAGAAAAATTATTTCACCTTAGAAACATCTTTGATCATTTTCCCTTTGTTCACTTTAGAAAAAGTCTGTGTTGTCTCAACATAAACATGCAAATATAGTTTGAGAGAAAAATATCTTTAAACATACATAGAGTGACTTCATTTCAGATCTGCAAATAAAAATGGGAGATTTTCATTTTACCTAAACAAGAAGGATTCACAGGTTGCAATTACAAACACAAGGAAGCTCAATATGGGTCTTTTCAGCTTTTCAGCTGTAGCTTATATTTCAAATCCCATCTGGAACTTCAGGGGATATTTTCGCTATTCCAGTTCTTTCTTAAAGCATTTTATATGACATTAGCAAAGTACTGTTATCAGCTAAAGTTGTGAATGAAACCTGGAAAAATAATGCTATTCATGAAAAATCCTATATGGAAAATCCTATATGGAAAATGAAAATAGGAATGTTTTTACCCTTACACCTGTTTCGCCTTTAAAAAATAAGAATGTCTTACCTCCCACAACGGGGATTGGGGAAAGGAAAAAAAATGGAGAAAGAAAAGAGAAAAGTCACTTTTCCTATACAGAAATGGATCCTTTTATGCATTTAAATAAAATAACACTAATGGTAAAAAGAGTGGATTTTTACTGGAAATGGGGAAAGCATGGGCATCAAAAGTCAAAGATCAAAGTTTAATTTTTTCTTAGCCAATGCATTCACCATCATGTGACTACTGAAGTCTCTGGTCTGATGTGTGCTGGCACAGTGGTTTTTTTCTATATCGTGATATTAGGATTTCGGATTTCTCATAGGCATAGCTTATGTTGGAATTTCCATAAATTACAGGGTCCATTTGAGGATATTCACAAAAGCTCTGTGGTTCACTTACCCATTTGCCTAATGAATGTGCTGACCTGGCATTGATATGCTATAGATTTATCTGGGAAATAAAACCGAATCAAAACCAAACCAAAACAAACCTCACCCCCCACCCAAAAAAAGCCCCACCCCCCCCACCAACCCCCCCCCCACTAAAAAAACTCCCCACAAAACAAAAAAACAACCAAACTACTAACCCAAAAAGCTCCATAATATTAAGACTCTGCTTTCCTTGCTAGAACACAAGATAACACATTCACTGACCTTTATCATAGGCACATGGAAGAAGTAAATTAGTGGATGCTTTTCATCTCTATGGAGTTGTTCAAGACAATATTCTCCTAGCTCACGGGAAAAAGTTCCTAAGAATTTTCTTTTTCTGCTTTACTCTTTTACCATTTAAATTATTTTTCTTTTTCCTTTCATTAAAATCTTTATCATTCAGGGATTCAGCATCACAGCTTCACTCTATCTGAAGAGTGCCTTCATTACCACATTGAAAAACTCTCCTGTAGATGCTATGGACTGAGAACATGCCTGTTCCTACATCACTACATATTGCACAAGAAGTGCACAATGAAGATAAAACTGAATTCAGATAGTATTTTCTACCAAAAGGGTCCACCAAATGCTAGAGTTATACACATTTGCCACACTTCCTATTTGGTTACATTTTCCATGTAATGTGGAACGAAATCAGCTGGGACAGTTTGTTCCACTCCTGCAAGCCCTAAGGCTTGCATATACCGGGGGAAAAACAAATAAAATTAAATCCTCTCAGGAAGAAAATAAAATATTATTCCCTGAATTCTTTATTTGTGGATATCTGTTCAAGCTCAAGATTATGTCACTAAAGAAGGTGTAGGCAATTATGTGCAAGCAGCAGTTTCATGATCTAGGTGCAACTGTCAGATAGGTACATAAACTGATGCAAGTCCATATCCCCTACTCTACTGATTTTCATTTTGTGAATTCTACTTTCACACCTGAATAAGTACTTAAGCTCCTGATCAGTGTAAGGCATTAAATTTCTGCACAAGATTCTTCTGAAATATAATTCTTGGACTCAATGCAATAAAGTCTGCTTTCCCAGTTGTCTGTGCTATCTTCCCCATAAAGAATCCAAAGAAATAGATTAAACACATAAGAGTTAGCAAAGATAATAGCAATCATCTCACATTGTGTGGGATGACTGTTGAAACTATATGTTTTATTGCAACTGATATCACACCTCTTTCACTGTCCTGCAGTGAACCAAACAGTTCTGTCAAAAAACAGATTCCTGTTTTTTTCACCCTCCCACTAGGAAACAACTATAGTCAACTATCTTTTCTGTCTCTGTCCAAAGCAATCAATAGAAAGAACACAGCTTCCAATCCTCCTAGACATTTGATAGCCAATATTCATCGTAAATGTCAAATTCTTCAGAAGTTAAAGCAGACACTGAACAAGCACAAACTATAATCTGGAATATGTTTGACATATTCCTATATCTAAAGTATCGTGGAAGATTGTGGTTTTAAGGGGGGGGGGGGGGGGGGGGAAGGAAAAAAAACCAAAACATCTCAAACACACAGAAAAAAAGGGGATGAGGAAAAAAGAAAAACCTCAGTATCACTGTTTTTCTTTCCCAAGAAGCAAGAAATCCCTTAGGAGTACAATGGGAGTATTTCTGTCTGCTATACTTTACAATCATCCAGAAACTGAAGGTTTTATAAAAAAAGATGACTCCCTAGCCTTATTTGATGAATGGCTATAATTTTCCATCGGACATCCTGAATCATCTAGCTTGCCACAGCAGAGAAGCTCTCTAACTCTGAATTGAAGGTATAATTCTAAAACGTGAGACTCCACTGTGGAAGGGTAACACATTGGCTGTGAATCCTTGACATTGAAGCACTGCTGAGAAAAAAAAACCAAAAACCTGGTGTTATTTCTTTACAGAGAGAGGATTCTGGAGTGAACCTAGTCATTTTAATGCAGAGTACCAAAAAATAATTGGGGTCCAAAAGAAGATATAAAACAGGGCAAAGCACAGCCCAGGAGTGAGCAGTTCCACAGATCTCAAATGTAAAACCATTATCAAAAATATATACAGCACCAAGCAGGTAAAAAATATTGACATATATTAATAACATGGGAGTAGTTTTATGGGGCTCTAAACCCAAGGTAAGAAAATTCCTATTCAAACTCTTGTTTCATAGACAGAAGCCCCTAATTCTGTAGGTGTTCTATGTGAAATCTTTCATTACATTCTTCCCCAGAAATAGGAATTTAGAAGCAAAAAGGCTGATGTAAAAGGGATCATCTGTTATTAAAGCAGTATCAATAAAACTCTGACTGCTCAGGATGAAAAAGTAATTAATGTCTTATGTATAAAAAATTGCAAAGGTCTAGCATCAGTAGAACAAAATAATGTGAAAAACAATATTATTCCTAACTGAAACTGGTTTTAGAGATCACAGGGGGACATGCAGCTGTAACTCAGTGACAGTAACCAGACTAGACAGCAAGAATAATGACAATATTTTCTGAGATGGAAAATAAGGGTGAGGACTATGGTACTGAAAGAGTGACAAGTGCAAATGTGTAATCAAGGTAATCTTGTGAAGGAGGGAGGTGTGATATAGCTAGGGCACAGGATTTATTGAAGAACTTCATTTTCTTGCTGGAGTAGGGCAGGCTAAATTCCCTACACTTGTACAGTTGCTGAAGGCTGTGGTCAATGTCCTATGGATCTGAAGGGTGCAGGAAAAGTACAGAAGTCTTTCAGAGCTTCAGTTCCTACCTCTACAGTAAAAATTAAAGCTCTCTTTACTTTTCCTCAAAGCTGCGAGTACATCTGCAACCATGTGTGTATTTCTGGGACACATGCTCATGTTTTTTATTGGTTGTACCTGCAAACAGGAATGTGCCAGCCATGTTCCTCAGCCTAGTCAGAAGTCCAATATCCCTAAGGCAGTGGACTCCAGCAGCTGGGCAGAAGTGTCCCAGGTCAGAGCACTTGGAGAAGGCAACCATGTTCTTACATCACTTAACACTCTCTTCCAAATGAGATTTCAGCCAACACATTTGTTGATGCCAGGCAGTTCAGTGCAGAGGACTGTATGTTTCACCTTCACCATTCTAGCATACCTTTTAATCTAATCCTTACAATACAGCTTAAATCCACTTTTAATTTTTTTTTCTCAATAGCAATCATATGGTTTAGAAGACTTCAGATTACTCACAGACTTTTCAAACTAGTCAGTCATCACAACAAATGAACTTTTTCTAGTTAATAAAAATTGTACATTGGAAATCCTGAACCCATGGAAGTCATAGACATTTTTTTACTGGTGGAATCAGGATTTCACCCTCCATATAAAGTAACCTCATACATTTTCAATTGATTATTGATTTTAAAAGCTTGAGACAAACACAAAATTAATAGAGAATAAAAAAAATAAAATCCAGATTTAAGTGGATGTGAGTTATTTCTTACCAAGTATTAGGACAGTGGGCTTTTCTGACTACCAGCCAACTGGTCAGCTGTTTATTGATTCATAAAGTAAATGTCAGTTTCAGCTTGGTAAGTATTGAATGCCCCAAGAACCTGGCAGTGACACTTGGCAGATTTTCATACTCATTTTCCAAGCCCAAATCAGGCAAGTAAGAAAGCAAACAGTAAGCCTGTTTTTTTGATTGTTTTTTTTCCAAAGCACTAAACGGATTTTTAGGAGAGGGAAAGTGTTGTTTTAAATTATGAGTCCCTTATCTAGCATGTTCAAAACACAACTGCAACTAGAAATATGTGGGTGGACTGGCAAATAGTCATTCAGTTTCCATTTGAGGGCAATAAGAAAATCCTTTCTTCCTAAGTGTCAATAAACTCATGGCCAACTCTATAAATAATCACCAAATGGATTTTGTGGGATGATTTGACTTCCATTAGATTCCATCTTCAAATATCAGTGATGTCTGATTTCCCTATTTTTACTTCCAACAAAAGGCAGCTGCTATGAAATGTAGACTTTGTGAGAGTGCTGCACTTTAAATGAAAAATAAACTGTAGGCAAAGCCCTAAGAGTAGTTTTTAGCTTTTAGGTGGCATTCAAAGCTGCATTCCAGCAAGAGCCATTTTAGCTGCACTGTTGTAGCAGGGACTAAAACTGATACTCAGGTTTCCTGAAAGTAGCTCTACAAAGCATTTTAAATAATAATTTGACCCTGTATTTGCCAGGGTGTAATCAGATTAGCTTGGAAAAAATCAAGCATTATTCCTGTCTATTGGAAAGACGTGCGATTGAAAAACAGATGGACCTGTGCAGTGGATCTGTGCAATTTCTACTACAACCTGTAAAGCATAAAAAATTAGTATTTAAAGAGAAATCAGCTTTAAAAATCTACAGGGAAAACATGCTAAAACAGTGATCTTTAACACTTCAATTAATTGCATAAAATAAAGATTTTATTAAATGGAGAAAAGTTATTTCCATCACTTTTAACCATGTGCCTTTAAAGACGATAGGTAGTATGCAAAGTAGCTTACTACAAACAAAACAGTGTTGAGTAGTTTCTTGATATACAGGTTTACATCTAAAAGTTTAAGATACAGATTCCAAAATGTGCTAAACTCCAATGGCTCCAATACAGTAAAGTACTTAATAGCTTACTAAATAACTACAGGAGATCCCTCCACGGATTACTGTCAGGCTAATCTATCTGTATATTTTGTTAGATAAATCTCTCAAAAATAGCACCTTCAAGACATAGTATATTCACATCTCTCTGGAGTTGCCATTTAGACAAAACTGTTGTTGCACATACACTGAAAGTCTCCATGCAAAAATCTGAATAATACTTTCACCTTGTGTTTTCAGGTCCAAATTTATTGAACAGAACATGACTTATTTTTTAACTCTCAAGTCTGCAGGTAATACTGTGAAGAGGAACTTCTGCATTTTTGTTAATTTTATTTTGTCCATCATCAACAGAATTATTTGATACATTTCAGTGCTATGCCAGTATATTCAAAATATTATTATATATATGAGATCCTGAAGTGAAGTTCACTTAGCTCTAGTTTGAGCAGGGATCCAAACTAAAAAATACCTAGTAGTGCATTCCCTAATAAAGAAGATATCCTCAAGCTGTTGGTGAAGAAAGGTCACTTACTGTCAAACCCATTAGGCTAGGTATCACAGAGAGCTACTGCTGCATGTAGAAATCTATAGGTGGATAAAAGGTAACAATAAAAACAATAAGAAAGTAGGTAGTACAGATAGCTTTCTGTAGGTAGTACAGATAGCTTTCTGTACAGATACCACAGCAGGGGGAATTTTGTGTTTCTAGACACACAAAATGGGAAAAAGCACCAAGGGTGCCTAGAGAAACACAGATCTTACATGGATATTGCTCCAGAGCCTTCCTATCTTCAGTTCCTAAAAAGGACAATGGTACCTCCAAGGATAAACTCCAACAACACCATTTTCCACTTTTTTTTTCAACACTTCCCACAGGCAGACAGGTGTTGAGCCATCTCTAGGAAAGCAGAGCTGTCACTTGAGAAGGCAAACACCATCACTCCAAATGGCTTTCCTCGCTCTCCTCCTCCTTCCCCCAGCGGTATATAAGCATGATGTCATATGGTTCAGAATATCCCTGTGGTCAATTGGGGTCAGCTGCCCTGGCTGTTTCCCCTCCCAATTCTTTGCGCATCCCCAGCCTCCTTGCTGGTGGGGTGGGGTGAGGAGCTGAAAAGGCCTTGACTTTGTATAAGCACTGTTCAGCAGTGACTAAAACTTCCCTGTTGAGGTGGTTTAGCCCTGGCTGGAGGCCAGACGCCCACCAAAGTCACTCTATCACTCCCCTTTTCATCTTAACAGGGCAAAAAATAAATATTGAGAGGGTTAGGAGTCAAGATAAGGACAGGGAGAGATCATTCCGCAATTAGCGTCATGGGCAAAACAGACTCAGCACAGAATAAAGGAAAAGAAAACTCTCTAAATTATTACACTACACTGCACACACACTGACACAGAGTTGGATAACCAGATCTTAAAGCACCTTCCCCCAGCCCTCCCTTCTTAGCAGACTTCACTTTATTCCTTACTTCACTCCCTTCTTCTCTCCCCATTGTGTCACAGGGTGGGGCAGGGAATGGAGGTTTCGGTCAGTTCCTCACAAGTTGGTTTCCTTCTTAGCCAGGGTGGGCATTCCTCACACTCTTCCCCTGCTCCAGCATGGGGTCCCACTCAGGGAAGAGTCCTCCATGAACTTTTCCAATATGAGTCCGTTCCCACAGGGCTTCAGCTCTTCCCCAGGTGCTCCAGCGTGGGTCACTTCTATGGGGTGCAGTCATCAAATCATAGAATGTCTCTCAGTCTCTCAAGCCCAGACTGCTCCAGCCTGGTCCTCCACAGAGTCACAACCCTCCCACAGCAACCCTGCTCCAGCGTGGGTGTTTCTCTCTCATCACTGTGTGCCTGTCTCCACGGGTTGCAAGTGCTGGCAGAGGCTTGCTCCAACATGGGTCACAGCATCTCCACCTGTTCCAGCGTGGGGCCTCTCCATGGGCTGCAGGTGGGGTCTCATCCTTTTCCATGTGCAGCAGGGGGAAAACCATTCCACCATGGATTTCTCCATGGGCTCTAGGGGCATCTTTCTCTCTGGCACCTAGAATGCCTCGTCCCTCCTCCCCCCATCCCCACATCCCCACTTCACTGACCTTGGTGTCTGCACAGTTTCTTACATTTTCTGACTCCCTTCTCTGGTGGCAAAAAGTGGCTGCTTGCATTTTTTTTTTCTCCTAAATTTGATTCCTGGAGGCACTATGACCATCGCTGATTGGCTCAGCCTTGGTCAGTAATGACTACAGCCTTGAGCCAGCTGATGTTTGCTCTGCGGGGCCTGCAGACAGCTTCTAGCTGCTTCCTGCAGAAGCCACCTCTGTAGCCCTCTCACCTCCACCAAAACCCAGACACCGAAAAATACAACACCTGTGTTACCAAAACTGTTTCCAGGTCAAAGCCAAAAGACGCATACCAGCTACTGTGAAGAAAATTAACTCTATCCCAGACAAAACCAGAACAAATATATAGTCAAATAATATTGAGTGTTTTTTATTGTCATCTCTGATACATGTATTTCTTGTTCTCAGTTTGACTTTGCAAGGTGTGTATCATTTGGTTTATGTGGTAAGTCCTCAGTCATAGAATTCCTAAAATTATTTCTTTTTTGTCAGTGTCAGAGTAGAGTGGAAGGAAGATAAGATCAGTGTCACATATGCAGAACTGGATGAACAGAACTGGATCAAAATATGACTCACTGCTTTAATAGCATGCTTCTGGGCATTACAGCAGTATCTTGAAAATTTAAATGGATTCAATCAACCCTACCAACAGTCAAAATATATTCACAGTCTAAACTGTGTTACTGTGATACAGTACAGTTACAAGAGTCTTGGAGACAGATAAAAAGAAGTCTGAATACTGCTTTTCCTTATTTTATCAACAAGCCTACAGAAGTTTGCAAGAACACATGATATATATTACCTTGCATGCACAAAAGCAGTGTTGCATTTAGCTGAGAAATCCCAGATTCATGCTGGTTTAATAAAAGAAAAGGATTTGATCCTTTAAGGATCATGAGTATGGGAGATGTTTTTTTATTTCAGGATACCATATTGCAGGAAAATTATAGATTTGTTGTGCTTGCAGATGATGATTCTCAAATTGGTTTAAAAAATGCATAAATATTTCATTAAAATGGGATTTTACCAATTAGAAATTCTGTCATATCAGCTTTTGACGATGCAACTTACTGTTGTGTTATAGTCATATGAGGGCATGTGGTGGTTTAGCCCTGGCTGGAGGCCAGACACCCACCAAAGTCCCTCTATCACTCCTCTTTTCAGCTTAACAGGGAAAAACATAAATATTGAGAGGATTAGGAGTCGAGATAAGAGCAGGGAGAGTTCATTCCACAATCAGCATCATGGGCAAAACAGACTCAGCACAGAATAAAGGAAAACTAATTTATTACACTACACTGCACACACAGTGACACCAGAGTTAGATAATGAGAAGTGCAACCCGATCTTAAAGTACCACCCCTCACCACTCCCTTCTTAGCAGACTTCACTTCAGCCATGATTTTGCTCCCTTCTTCCCCCACCCTTTGCAGCACAGGGAGGGGCAGGGCCTGGGGGAATGGAGGTTTTGGGTCTCTTCCTCACAAGTTGTTTTCCTTCTTGGCTGGGGGTGGGGAGGCATTCCTCACACCTTTTCCCTGCTGCACCGTGGGGTCCCACCCATGGGAGACAGTCCTCCATGAATTTATCCAGTGTGAGTCCTTTCTCATGGGGCTTCAGCTCTTCACCAGCTGCCTCAGCGTGGGTCACTTCTGTGGGGTGAAGTTATGATTCTGCAATCACAAATCATAGAATGTCTTTCAGTCTCTCAATCCCAAACTACTCCAACCTGGTCCTCCATGGGGTCACAAGCTTTCCACCCCAGAAAAGCTGCTCCAGCATGGGTCTTTCTCTCGCTCTCTCATCTCAGTGTCTCTATCTCTCTTCATGGGCTGCCGGTGCTGGCAGAGGCTTGCTCCAATATGGGTCACAGCATCTTCTATATGGCTCCATCTGCTCCAGCATGGAGCCTCTCCACGGGCTGCAGATGGGGTCTTAGCCTTTTCCATGGGCTGCAGGGGGACACCCACTCCACCATGGGTTTCTCCATGGCCTGCTGGGGCATCTTTCTCTCCAGCACCTGGGGCGCCTCCTCCACTCCCCCTTCACTGACCTTGGTGTCTGCACAGTTGCTTACATCTTCTCACTTCCTTCTCTGGTGGCAAAAAGCAGCTGCTTGTGGAGTTTTTCTCCTAAATGTGATTCCCAGAGGTGCTATGATCATCGCCGACTGGCTCAACCTTGGTCAAGAATGACTCTGCCCTTGAATGGGCTGGTGTTTGCTCTGTGGGGCCTGCAGAGAGCTTCTAGCTGCTTCTTGCAGAAGCCACCCCTGTAGCCCTCCCTTCTTCAACAGAACCCATCCACTCAAAACTACGACAGGACATTTCTCTCTGTAGTCTGTTAAATGCCTACTCTACTTTTGCTTCAATGTAGTATGAATAACATTGCAAATACTCATGGTGGCTGAAGTGAGCAAACGTTTTTGTCCTAAAAAATAGTCAAAATCTCATTGTCATAGTTAACAGTAGAAAAACAAGGACAGAATAAAAATAAAATCACATTTAAAAAAATACATAAAATCAAATCAGTCTGAAAAATCTTAAGGACAGAAAATTCTAAAAAGAGGTCTAACTTTATCAGACCTGAGTCTTGTATGAATACGTATTTTCCTGTCTGAGGAAAACTAAATTGATATAAAAAGAATCCCAAAATTCAGAGGTAATCTCTGAGTGCTAATGACGGAGACTTTCAGAATTTTCTTCCTAGTATATTCAGAGCTGCAAAGATCATAAGAATAAAAAAGGAGACCAACCCAATCTTCATGGCAATACTAAATTCATGGGGCAGAAAAAAGCACCTTGATAAATTTTTTTCTTAGGGGATTATGATCTGAATCTGTAACGATGTGCATCTCATTGCTATGGATATGTCAGCAACTTTTCTTAAAGACTGAGGTAAGAGAATTATTAAATTGTATACAAATGCTTAATAAATATTTAATGTTCATATTGATACATAAATCAGTGTAATTATGCTATATTAATTATTTCTTTAACTGCTTTATTGGTTGTCTCTAATTTTTACTAAGACTAGACTAATTGTTACAAATTATACCCTTGTCTATTTAATTTGGAGTTAACTCTCACAGAAAAACATTTTTATTTATTAATTGTATCTTACAAATAGATTCAATCAGCTCATCAAAACATACTCCTTTTTTCAACTAATCATGACAAAGCACTGCACATGCGTGAGCAAGCTGTATTCCTCACCTTTGACTATGTGGATAGATAAAGCTATCATATTCATAACTATTCAGTCAAAGGCTTTGACTATGCAAGCAATTCTAAATTTTATAGGCTGCCATTTAAATAATTTATATTTCAGTTTTCTGGCCCATCTGAAATAATGAGAAGGAAAAGACAGAAAAACCTTAAAATCTGGAGGACAATAGGAGCAGGCATCTAGTAAGATTGTCTCTTCTATAAAGAAGTAAAGACAATGTATGGGACAACTAAAATTTGCATGATGAATTATGCTCCTACTTCACATGGAAGATTTTATGTTATATAAAATAAGGTGGTGTTTCAATTTATTTTTATATGTATCTGTTCCCTAGTATCCGTCATTTTTCAATGAAAATAGGTTAAAACTAGATAGTGCCCTGGAATATACTGATCTTCAGAAACCTTGCCATAAAAATTCCAACATCCATGCATTCTGCTCAGTCTAGTAGAAATTTTATGTCACTGATGCTTTTCCCATGCATGCCACATGCTTTCTTAGGCAATCAAACCTGTTAGCATAGAGGAGCTAAATTTGTTGCAAAGGTTTTATTTGGGTTTTTGCTTTCTCCCTTTAAATTAAGAACACACTGGATTTCCTGCCCATGTGAGTATGGTAGAAACAAATCTTGCTCCAGCTAATGCTAACAAGTGTGACACTGCTGACCACATTGGCCAGTGCTGGCCTACAAGGGAAAAAGTCTGCTTTAAAAGGGGGATGGGTTAAAGCGAGAGAGCACCTGGAATACAGGCATACAGGAAGGTGTGCTCATGAGAGTAAAAGAAAAATATATATTAAATACAAAGAGGACCTGTTGTATAGTTGTCAAATTTGGGTTTGTTTTATTTTCTTTTGTTCTATTCTTTTCTGAACTGTCTCAGCAAACTCCTTTTTGAAAAGTATCATAATGCTACAAGTGATATTGAATCCCTTACCATTTGGAGATACTAGTTCAAAGACTATCTGGGCCAGCCAATACTGAGACCCAGTACACACAAATTCTTGTTGGTCCACATCACAGAATCAGGACTCTGTTCAGGACATTTGGTGATGTCTGCTCCATTGATAATCAAGAAAAGATAACAGGTTGCATTCAAGGGCTGTATATTCGCATAGATCTGTCACAGGCTTGGATGTTGGTTGTCTATGCTACTTACGACCCAGATTAGTGCTGCTTTCCCACTACTTTTGGGAAAGTATATTCAATGAAGAGTAATTAAAGAACAAGCTCTGCTTATCTGTAGCTCAGTGCTGCATTTGCTAGCAACTTCTCCGCAAATTCATTTTAATAGGAATGTGACGTATCTCTTAGTAATTTGTATGTGATACCTCAGGCTGTTATGAAACACAGCTCAACCTGTGAATCTGAAAGCCAAAGTCACAAATAGATATGTTATTTTAATATCATCAAACTAAATATGAGAAAAGTTGACTGAAAGTCTTATTTTCCATTGTTAAAAAAAATAAATAAAATCCAGAATCACTGTGAGGGCTAAGGAGAGGGAAAAAGACCAGCAAGAATTATAAGGGTTTCCAGCAAACAGGAAATATTAAAGTTGACAGGAAAAAAAGGTGCAGATTTGGGAAAGGGTGGGGGGGAAGGTGTGCCTTTTTTTTTTTTTCTTTTCCCCTCTTTCTAAGTAATAATAGTGCGGAGAAGTTATCCAAATAAAATTAAGCCAGGGTATTTTCACTTTCAAGTTTCAAATTGCAACAGCATTTTCATGGGCTTCTAAGCATCAGACTTCCCTCTTTAGTCTAGCTTTCTGAGTTCTGCACAGCAGACTACTTACTCATGGTCAATATTGATCTTCTCATTGTGCTGCTTCTCATTTTTAGTTTTGTTTTTTTTTCCTGAGTGGGTGGGGTGAATGGAAAAAACCTTACATTTCTTTAATCTGTATAGAATCATGGTCACACAGAAGTAATTTGTGTCTATGGTATATTCTTATGCTTCATCCTCAGATAATAGTTTACAAGAATCAAAGAAGAAATTATATCCAAATCCACTCCTCATTATATATTTAAAGCTTTTATGTGTTCAAAAGGGATATATATTTCATGTATTGTATTTTTTCATGTAGATATTGCTTACATTAAAAACTTCAATATATTTTCTCCTTAAATGGCTTATCTGTATCTTTGCCTTCTGAGACTTACCCATACATACACTGGTTTTTGGACAGATACATAAAATATCTGAAATAATTATAATTCACTTTATGCTGAGATGTTTTATATAATATTTTTTCTCTCTTTTTTTCTAGAGGGAATCAATGCCATCCAGTCTCAGGCAGGCTTGAGGGGCATGCCCATGTGAATCTGATGAAGTTCAACAAGGTCATATACAGGTTCCTGCATCTGTGTCGGCATAATCTCAGTATTATAGAATCATAGAATATATTGAGTTGGAAGGGATCATGAAGTCTATCTCATGGCTCCACACAGGGCCAGCCAAGTCAGAGCATGTGACTAAGCGCATCGTCAAGATGCTTCCTGAGCTCAGTCAAGTTCAGTGCTTTGGCCATTTTCCAGGGGAGCCTGCTCTAGTGCCCAACCACCCTCAGTAAAGAACCTCTTCCTAATATCCAACCTAAACCCCCTCTATCATGGGAATCAATGCAAACTGATTTAAAAACCAATTGAAAACAGCCCTGTAAAGTACTTTTGGATATTTGTGAAAGAAAAATTGGACATGAGGTGACAATGTGTAGTGACAGCCCAGAAAGCCATCATATCCTGGGTTCTGTGGCCAGCAGTTTGACTTTCTTATGAGACCCCCACCTCGAGTAATATGTCTAGCTGTGGGTACTGCAGTACAAGAAAGACATGGAGATGTTGGAGTGAACTGAGAAGAGAGCCATGAAAATGGTTAGAGGATTGGACCACCTCTCCTATGAAGATGGGTTAAGAGAGTTGGTCTTGTTAAGGCTGGAGAAGGGATGGTTCCAGGGAAACCTTGTTGCAGCCTTTCAATACTTAAAGGGGACTTACAAGAAAGATGGAAATTGAGGTTTTACCAAATGATAGGACAAGGGAAAATGGCTTTAAATTGAAAATGTTTTTACAGTTAAGAAAACTATGCTTTTCTTCTTACCTGATGCTGAGCAAGATAGACATTACTAAGCCTAGTCAACTTTATCCTCACCCTTCTGATGATTATCTCCAGGTCTAACACTTCTGTTGTTAGGACCTACCCTCAGCGAAATGAGGACCACTATTCTCTGCCTCCACAAATTCCTTTCCACATATACTTTAGAAAGCATGATCACTCTCAGACTATGCTAAAAATGGTAAAATTGGCTTATTTCTCTTAGTCCATTGTTAAAGTTTGGAAAATCTTCTACAGTTAATTTTGAAGGTCAAAAAAAAAAGTAACTTTTAAAAATAAAACTGAAGTGAGTAATTGTTTGCATTCCAAGTCAATAAGTGAACTAAACAAACAAAATGAGAAAAAACCTCACCAAAATAAAACCCCAACCCAAACCAGAAAACAATAAAACCCTATAGTAGTTGCACATTTTCAGGTACAAATCTTGTAAATAAATTTTTAGAAGGTAATTTTCTGAGAGTTGGACTCTCCCACTGGGAAAAAAATATTTTTAACTGAAAATCTTGAGACTCAAACATCAGATAGAAATCATCAGAACACAATAGCCCTGACTGGCCTTCAGTGTAGACTTTAATTTTTACCCTTTCTTTCTGTTAAGTAAACAGTTGAGTAATACAAAGTGAAAACATAGGAGAAAATATATCTTTTATGTAGTATACCGGGTGCCGTATGTGAGTAGTAATAAAAATTAAAATTCCCTCCAGATTACTTGCTTGATATTCAAATATATACTTGATCATAATAGAAATCTAAATCACTGTAGGCATTATCTACCTTAGCTGTGTATGGTTTTTTCCTAACTCATTTGTGGGCAAAACCTCTGATATATATATATGCTCATTGTGACTTTGAAATCAAGGAAGAAACATCACACCATCTGAAAGCTTGTCAATGTTAAAAAGTACTGGCAACTTGAGTTAGAACCTCAAACTAATGCATAGCATCCTCTGTGGTCCTACCCAGCACATGGGCCAGTGTAAAGAATAAGTATGCAGAGTTGCATTTAGGAACCAAGGGGTTTCTTTTGATAGATAACATAAAAAAGAAGGGGGAAAAAGTGATTAAATTAGACCCCTTCAACATAGTTTGATTGCTGGCCTTGTTCAACACAGTTCTGTTTTTTACCTTTTGCACATTGCCTCTCTTGAAAAAAAGCATTTTTTGTAAATGATCCTATTACTTTAATAGTCTCCATTTACATTCAGAATTTTCATTGTGTCAGTTATCCAATCCCATTTAAATGGTGAAATCTGTGGGCCTCATGGCTATTTTAATGTGATGCCTTTCATGTCGTAATTGAGAGGAGTCTCCGATGAATAAAATAAATGCTTTCAGAGGAATCTCAAGCCCTCAACAGACATCAGCTAAAATGTTAAGAGTGCCTCAAAGTCCCTCTGGTACTATATTTTCTAACCATGAAAGAAATGTCATTATTGTAAATTCTCAGCCTTTGTCTGAAAATCTTGTACCAGTTCCCTTGAGCGTCAGTTCAGTTAATTAATTCAAACAATTTCCTCTCTAATCTCTAAAACATTTTCATATTTAAGACAATAAATGAGACACTTAAGGGGCTCATTCGTTGTTGGTCATTAATATGCCATGGAATTAAAAGAATTATTGCTGGCCTCCAGTGACATGAATAATTTTCGTATGGTTTGGACCCATACAAGGTTAAAATTATGACCTCTCAGTGCTCAAGCAAATGAATATAATGAAAACCTTTGAATAGAACTTGCCACTCCTTTGCCTTTCTTGATATCTAATTTGATACTTAACCACATGATTTATGCCAATTTTGGGATCATATTATTTAATGATAACTTTAAAATTAGTAATTAATTTAGCAGTAGATTGATTGCATTTCTCTTGAACCAGTGCATAAGGTTAATGCAATAGGAGTCTGATGGGTCTGGTAACTTTGACAGTAATTGGTTATTATGTTACATGTTAAGATAAGGAGTCAGCAGTTGAGAATCCCCATGAGATTTGCAGGAGACAGAGCTGTGTGTTTGCAAATCTCTTTTCCTCCCTTCAAACACTTGGTTTAAATTCATAACAGAGTTATTTTTGACCTTCAGGGTGATGTTTCATAAGGCTTAGTTCTAACTAATGTACAAGATCAGATTAGAGCAACGCAGCAAAAATAATTCTGTCATAGGAAGATCAACAACGCAATCAGATTTCCTTTTTGTGCTCATTTTCGTGCAACTGTCAAAATAACATGCTGCCACCATAGAAAGCTATGTTTCTAGACACTGTCTGATGTTCAGATTAAAAAGCCTGCACTAAAGCTCAAAATATTTCAATATTCTTGGTCATTATTTAGTGGCAACCTTTCCTATAATTTTGACTTTTATTATTCATAATTATAAAAACCTGAATAAATAACTTGAAACTGCTCAGTTGCACTGATTACCTCTTTTAAAAATTGAACTTAAGGCAACAGAATGACTGAAATATTTTTCTGCCCTTAATATGAAAAATGTTCATTTTATGAATAATAAACATTTATCAATAACTTTATGTAAAGTGTCTGCACACAGTTCAAAATATTTTTTCAGAAAATACTGAGAAGATAATAGGCAAGGATAATACAGTTGAATCAAATATATTACCCAAGACTCTTTTAATTTATCTTCCCTCTGAAGCCAAATCATTAGAAAGCTTTTATGTCTTCTGAAGTGATTTGCTACACTCACTGAGTTCTTAAAACACCTTACAAGTATGCATGAAAGAAAACTATGTGGAGTATATATTTTTATTCTGATGGCTACATGAGCATAGTTTATCACAGCTGAACTACTGTAATTCTAAAGATAAAAAGTAGTCCATTTCTGAATTTCTAAAATATTCCTAGAAGATCGGTTCAGATGACAGCATTAAAATAAAAAACCCATTAAAATCAACTGAGGTTTCTGAAAATTACCAACTTCAAATATGTTGTCACGAGGGACAAGGCCCTAAGAAAAGTTCACAGTCAGGACAAGACAAATTAAAGGAAAGGGTGTGTGAAGATATTACATGGCATACAAACTCAAAGTACATCTTCTGAAGGTCATGTTTTCATGAATTAGATTAGGCACTGTCAGTTACTTCTATTTCTGAGGCATAGCATCAGTCACATTGCGTTAGACAATGTGGTACAAAATGACTTGACATGATGCACTGGAATACACAGCACTTCAACTGGGAAATTTAGAAAGAGTATTTGGGCATTTTCCACCTGTCTGAACCACCAAACACCTAAACATGATTGCCAGTCTTTGCTTAAAGTTGGTCCCAAGTCTTTGAATGTCAAGAGTAGAGGAAATTTGGACTGATTTTCATTGTCAGACCTACGTGAGGATAATTGTGTACTATCTGTTTTGGAACAGTGCTTTCCTGTCAGCCAGAACCAGCCATTCCCCATTCCACTAGCATCCAATTGTAGCTCAAAATTGTGAATATACCTAAGATTAGGAGTTTATGCAGCTATTTGGATTTTTTCCTTTTCTATTAACATTCTTCTGCAACTGAGTCCTGAATAGTGAGCCACGTAGAATTGGGTAGGGGAATTTTAATTTCCCTGGAATAGAATTCACAGCATGGTTGAAGGTAAAAGACACAGTTACATTCTTTTAGAAATATCCCCAAGTGGATCTGAGCTCACTACTTGCTTCTGTCATGAGCACCTGGCATGAAATGAACAAATGCAATACTACAATGAAACACTGAAAAAAAAGAAAAATCATCTATCTATAATGAAAAAATTCAATCCAGAGTTGGAGTGTCTGTCAGTTTGAAGTACTTTTCTCATTCACGTATATAGAATTATAAATACAAATGTAACATATGACCAACCTATCTTGAATACGACTTATTATCCAACAAAACAATCTAAATTAAGAACTTTATACATATATTTTTTTCTTTTTTTCAAAAACTGTCTCCTTATGTATACAAATGTTCCTATTATTCCCATCACCAATACAGCTGAGAAAAAAATTTAGGCGCTTTGAATACATTGGCCACCATTTTCAATAAATTACACTCATATTTTGACACTTCTTTACTGAGGTCTGATAGTGTTACAGACACCACTTCTTGACTTCATGTTTGAAAATCCTAACACCACTGAACAAAATTAAAACAGATTCAAATAGTTATCTTAAGGACAAAAGGCTTTATTAACCTACCTTAAAGTATGCTATTGTTTTTCCTCAGATCAGGATTTTATTCTAAGTATATAGATCTCTCACTATGTTCCAGAATATTAATACTCATGTGGAAGTAAATGCATTCCTATCCTTAGGTCTTATACTCCCTACAGTATCACATTTTATTTCCTGGCTTATGCCAAATGCTTTTCTGTAAAGGCATAAAGTAGAATTTGCAACCTCAGACAATATTTCCTGATCCAGAGGGCTGGAGCCAAAATATGGCAAACAAGCAACTTCTGCTGCTACTCAGCACTGTTTCAGAGGAGTCTGTCATCATTAATTTTCTGAGACTGTACATAACAGATAATCACAAAGAATATTTTCCTTTCTTCTCTTCTGCCTGTGTTGGATGGTAATTTGTGGGATTTCTACTACTGCTGAATTTCTAAGATTGGTACAAAAGTTAGTGCCACTGAGTTATCCTAGAATGTCAAAATGAAACTGAATATAGAAAATCATCTAAGTACTATAAAAAATATCTGAAACATACAGACTATTAAACAGATGGCATTCTTTCAAAGGAAGAAAAATCATTTCACAGAATCACAGAATCGTAGGGGTTGGAAGGGACCTCCAGAGATCATCGGGTCCAACCCCCCTGCTAAAGCAGGTTCCCTATGACAGGTCAGATAGAGAGGCATTCAGGCAGGTCTTGAATATCTCCAGAGAAGGAGACTACATAACCCCCCTGGGCAGCCTGTCCCAGGGCTCTGTCACCCTTACTGTGAATTTTGCACTGGACAGAATGCACAAGAGTATCAAAATAGCTGTAAAATGTGAAGATAGTAGATAGAGGCACTACTGTAGATCTTTACCATCTCAAGCTTATAATAATTTTCTCATTTATGACATGGAATTAATAAAGCATCGAGTATTCCAATGATGACCAGAACCCACCAAATTTTTAAAAGGGTGAATTTAATTTTCATAGCAATTCCCATGATGAATTTGAGGTTAAATATTTTTGTGTCATAAACTGAAGTCAATCCTTTTTGGTAAACACTTAAAACTTTTTTTTCCCCCTACTAGTGCATAAATAGAGGACAAACTGTCAACTTCTGTACTCAGAAATCTAGCTTCTCTCACCCTGTACTGTTTGCTGCTTTTATGATTTCCTGTTAAGGTTTCTGCATCACAAGCACACAGTCATATACAATCTTCCTGTTTTCCCACGACATTTCAGAATTAATCTTCTGCAAGGCATCTGGCTAATTTTAAAGATGGTTGTCAGCTTTTGTTATGGTTGACTAGAGAAAAGCAAAATTGTATGCTCATTCACCTATAATGGCAACGAGGATCGTAATTCCGTTGGGAAAGTTGGTCCAGACAGCAAACTGGAAGGGGTAAGAAAAACTGTTGGAATATATTCAGCAAAATGCTGCTTTAGTTGATCAGATGTGTGGGTGAGCTAAACATTTACCGTTAGACATCAGAAACAGCTATCTCTGCCTCATCAGCTGAAAGGTTAAGTACTGTAGCATTAGCCAGTAGACCACAGAGATGAGAAAAAGAGGAAAACATTTGTGAAGAGAGGGTTAGAGTCATCAATGGGATTTAGGCTCTGAAATCGAAAGGAGTCATCAACTGTCTTAACTGTAGCTGCTCAGCTGTCCTCCCTACCTGCTCGTACTCCAGCAAAGACAGACATTCCATGGCTGCATACTCACATGGTTGTTGCCTTCGCAACGGCGGGGCGGCCTGTTTCAGGAATGGCACATCGACCAAACCCAGGTTGCGCGGACCACCTGCTCACAGACATCAATATGATGGATGGCAAATGGCGTTTATTAACAAGTAACTCGACCTTATATAACTGAGGTTCAGAACGTCACTTCCGCCTGCTTGCTATTGGCTATTAGGGGAGGGGCCTTATCTACCCGCATATCACAT
The DNA here is from genome assembly GCA_022605575.1 of Laterallus jamaicensis coturniculus. Lineage (NCBI taxonomy): Eukaryota > Metazoa > Chordata > Aves > Gruiformes > Rallidae > Laterallus > Laterallus jamaicensis. The sequence continues at coordinate 31,320,437 of JAKCOX010000003.1, read as the reverse complement.
GATCTTCTGACCGCCAGGCCCTAACTAGCAACACATGGGTGAACAATGAGCACAATTCCACTCTTTTCAATTGACCCTGTTTGGAACAGTGGTCTGAAACTGTGTCTCCTGCCTTCCCATTAAATCAGACAGCCACTAGGATGCCCAAAATACTCCTGCAGTTTTTTTTCTATTCCTTTCCAAAAAAAAGTTAATTGAAATGAGAGTGGAGACACCCCTACACATGACTACATTAACCACCATTGTCCCTGGTTCAGTGATTTTTCAATGACCCAACAACGTTTATCATATCTTTTAAGCAAAAAAGCAATTGGTGTTATCAACCTAGCTTGAGGTCAGAAGTCATAACTGAGAATACAAACCAGAAATGCCCACTTTAGTCCCATATAGTTACTAACTGTCTTTGAAGAAGTCTTCTTGCGTGCTTTTTATTAGAATCTGTTGCTTTGGTTGCAATGAGAAACCACACTGCTTCTCATGTTGCTATTACGTCACAAAAAGTACTCAAGTTTTCTTGCATAATGCAAACAAGGGAGTAAGAAACTATTATTTACAATTTAGCAGCTCAGAATGTACTCATGCAGGACAGCAGAAAAGTATTCTTTGATCTGAGGTCTTTCATAACCATCAACCTCTATGTTCCGACTGAAGACATGACATTCTTACCAATAGTAAAAACCATTTTTTTAGAATGAAAATGGTTACCTAATTTATGCAAGAAATGGAACATTTCATCTTTAGCAAACAAGTTGTCTCTCATTTGCTCTCCTTTTCTGTTTTATTATATTGATTATTATTAGCTAGTTTAGTTTTCCTGCTATTCCTGATGGCCCCTTGCAAATACCCCAATCTAAATAATGAATGAGAAAGAATTTTTATACTCACCCTTACAACTTTGCCAACACTCTCCTTTTTGTTTAGCGTCTCACTGATGCTTTAATTACTGGCATGTAAATTTAATTTTCTGCCTTTTCTTAAATTTTTTCTACATCGATTTTGTTATCACAAAATATTAATGTATGGGAGCTTGTTTACCAGATTATAGCTATTTTCCCAACATTTCAGTAATAATTAATGGTATTTAATACCGCATTTAGTTTTCTTTATTATACTTCTACTTTTAGAAACAAAAGCTTCAGTGTCTTGCCTGTCTAACATGAATGCTTGTTTTTCAAATTCTCTACTTTCTCATTTACTTGTACATTTAGACATGACTTCCAGGGGTTTTTTTATAATTCATGTAACATTTTTTTAACATCTTTCCCCCAGCAGCTTTAAGCCTCCATCCTGTTGATACTGGTTTTGTAAGTCCTTTAACAATATATACAACATCTTCTTACAGGATGGCTGTTGAAAGCAAAGATGCCATACTATAATCTGAGAAAAAAAATTCCCTACAACATTGATATAAGTTCCAAAAAAGCTTTCATATCACTCTAATTTGCTCTTGTATCACAAGCATCTCTGTGAAGGTCACTTGCATTGCCCCTAGCACACAATGGTTTTTTTGGATCCATAAGAGGTTTTTAATAGTATCAGGTATTTTTGCTTTGGTTGTTCACTCACATTACAAATATTTTCTTTCAGATATCCAGTGGCATTACTGTGACATCATGTTACTTATATGCAGAAGGCAGAATATTATATTATTTCCTTAATCTAAGATTCAGACTTCCTCCCTTAGAATGTTCAGCTAGTGGTCAGTTGTTCTCTTGACTTCATTGTGTTCTTTTCGAAATTTATTTCACCAATTTAGTTCCAGAAAAAAATGGAGTTTGTGAATACCAAGGTTAAATTATAACATTTCTTTCTTTACTCTTCCTACCTCTTTGTGCTCCCTTACATCATTTTCTCTCTCCTTATCGTTTCCTTGTGTCTGTCTTGTAGAGCTTCCCCTTTAAAGATTCTTTATCTTTTCTTACAAAGCAGAAAGCACTTTGCATTAATTATTATGCTTTCTTAACAGTCTTCATCCATAAATAGGAGATATATATATATATATACATTTCTCATGAAGTTGTCTTCCATTTTTCAATAGCAAACTTAACAGCACAAGTGTTTTACAAGTGTTTTTCTGCATATTAGAAAGCTGTTAGGAAAACAGTTTGGTAAGCCAAGATCTCCTGTGGTTTTAATCTCCTACTCACTGTTAGATCATGTAGATATTATTCATGGAACAAAACTTGAAAGGGACTCCTGCTTCTCTGGATGCATCTCTTGATGGCACAGTTGTAGGTTGCCATCAAGATATTCATATCCCACCACATATCTCTGCAAGAGCTTGAATTCTTTAATCCCTAACTATAACATTAAGTAGCTTACTCCCAGAAGTATATAGGAAAACATGAATTTAATACCATCCCACCTACTGTAATATACCATCCCTAGTAAATTCCTCCTTTCACTTCCCATTGACCAGCATTTATGGATTTCTATTCAGGTTGTATTCTTTTGTGAATTTTCCTTTTAGACATAGAACTCCTTCAGGGCACTCTGCAGGCGCTTTTTTTCAGAAAAGCACATTGATGTCAAGCATCACAAGACTTCTGTGCATTTACCGCACAATTGCTTTTCTTGATATACTGGAGTATGGACCGTGCCATAATTACTACCCAGACACGAACGCTTTGCAAGAGAGAAATAGCAAAAAATTTCCTTCTTGTAGGGAATATTATGAACAAGCATGTCAAAGTGTCCCATATCATAAAATATTATCTTATTATCTGTTCTACATGAACACACTGCGTCTGTATAACACTGGAGCATAATAGTGTCAGCTCTTAAGGTGATAAATAGCGTCAAACTTTATGTTTCTCTTGAGAAAATAAGTTATATCACATTTCTCTTTGCCTAAAGGAATTTTGGATAAACCAGAGAAATGAAGAGGAGGTCTGGAGAACTTGGTGATAAAGGAATGCAAAATGAATGTTACTTTTTTATTATTACTATTTTAAATTATTTGACTGAACATTCATATTTCATGACTGTGTGGTTCAGTCAGCATAGAAGCATTTTCACATACTCAGTCCTCCAAGGCTACTCATTTATTTAAGTTAGAAACAACAACAGTTTAAAATATTTTGATCTCAGTAACTGTAAAGGAAGGAAATAATATTATACTTTCACAAGGATTAACTAACACTTCACCAATAATATTTATTTACATTCCTTCAGGGAGTCTTTTAAAATTGACCCTTCTCTCATAAAACAAAACAGTAGATGTGACAAATAAGGCTTATGATGGCATCACAGCAACACATTCAATATTCTGTGACCATACTTTTTCTTGCAATGCAGATATTTCATCAATTTCCTTCATTAATGAAGGGGGGAGGAGGAGGGGGGGAAAATGCTCATAACTACTGGAGTATGTTGTGTATTAATCAGAATGCATAATAAACATTTATAAATGTATATTATAGATACAGCTCTACTATGTGTAAAAAGCGTCTAACTTTGGTCTGAGAGTAGAGCTCAACATGAGATGGCAAAGGTAGTTCTTGACAAAGTACGAAGTGAAATGCTAACAGCAGCTGTACAGTAAGGGAAAATAACCCTGGTCTGATCTCTGTGCCACAACTTAACAATCCATGTGATGATTTCTTTCTCAAGAACAAGGACAGTGGTCAGTTCTGGAACATCAACCTTTACAAATAGTGATTATACAGCAGTGTGTATACAGAGATACTGCCACACTTCCTTTTGCACTAACTGAAAATAAGCATAATATCACATAAACAGTGAAGTGGCATATCAGTAAAAATTAACTTTTTACCTAGAACTGTGGCAAGGATAGTGTATCATTTATAATGGAACTCTCATATTGAAAAGTACTGAAGACTTGTCTCCAGCTATTGGATAAGGGAACTGAGTGTGCACTGAAGTGATTTGAGAAGACAGCATCATGTTTTGAGGGTTTAATCATTCTCTGCATGTGGAATTGTAATATTGTGAAATTTCTACCACCCTGATCAAATTTAATGGCAGAAAACCACAGTCAATTTCTGTCTTCCTCAGGACAGAGAACAAGCAACCACTCTGTACTCTTTTTTCATTAAAGAAATTACCCAATCATTATAGATTGTTCATAAAAATTCTCAGAATGTATAGCCAGGATTTTAACTCTCTGTCTAAAACAAAGTATTTGGGATAAGTACTAACTCCTACTTAATACCATATAAGAAACAAGATTAAAATTTTATTTATGAAACTAGCATGGAGATTGCAGTCAAGCGTTCATAGTGCAATGCTGGCATACAGACAGCTACACACACTGAAAAAGGCAAAAAACATTCTTTTGACCAATAAAATTGTTACAAACAGTAGTATTTCTGAAACTAAAGGTAGGACAGTTTCTTTTGACCCTGCACTGGCCATCATGCTGCTGCACCAGGACCGGCCACGTGCCTTGGTCCTTCCTACCCCACCATGCCAGCAAGGTCAGAGGTCAGCCACCTTCCATAGGGGTCTTTGTGGGGCAATCAGAGATCCAAGGGGCTCCTGACACCATCAAGCCCAGCACCAAATGCCAGGATGGGTGTCCCGGGTGTGTGTCTATCCTTGAGATATTTTGGACAAGCACGACTACCTTCTTCTGTCCAAACAGTTTCCCACATTACACCATGTCAGACCCCCAGCACTTGGGTATGGCAGTGCTCATGACTCAACAGTGTCCTGTCTGCGTAAACAAGGACCAAAACCCCCATCTCAGCATCAGGTGGCCTGACATGGCATGATGATTATTTTTTTTATTGCTATAATATATTCTGTTTAGAAATATTCATAATTCCAAAGTTCTGCTATTATATTTCAATTAACTATTATTTAATAAATGAATGCTATTAACCTATGATTGTATACATTATATTTTTTAAATTTTTGCACTTTAAATCACTTCTCAAATTATTTGATATTATGGTCGGTTTCATTACTTTCTGGATTTTCCTTCACTTTTTGTCTTTGATTAAATTTCATTTCCAGTTTTGTAGGATTCAGGGTTCCTTTTAAAACAACGGTAATTTTTGCACTGAGATGCTTTAGTGATTTATTCCCTTTAATTGAAGGAAACCTATTGTAATTTTGTTACAAGAGCACAGTGGCTAATGCTTTGGTGATTTAATAAAATAGATCCAAACAAACAAATATATCAAATAAACAAGGCACAGAAGTTTTAGTTAAAACAAAAAAAAAAGAGCATGGATCAAAGGAGACATTTGAAGATTGTTCTACCATAATTATAAATAAAACCTTCTACTGTCATGAATTGCCATGTCTTTACCCAGATAAAGGCTATTTCATATGTTTGTTAATACCTCAATAGAGACTAAGATAATGGCCAACTTTTTTAAAAAAATACAGAATTAAGACTAATTTTTCCTAAATTCAGAAATCTATTACATTAAACATCTGTATTTGAATTAGGTGTGCATATTCCTTTTTCTGGCAATGTAGAGAAATACACTTATCTGAATTACAATTAATGTCATTTTAATATCTTCTGTAACTGGTAATAAATTGCTGCTAGTACAAGTAGCACAAATGTAGGTGCTTACAATATAACACTTAAAGTTAGTTAAGATAAATTATACACAAAGAACCTAAAGTTTGCTGAAATCAGATAAATGTTGTACTAGTAGACTCCATTTGTAAAGGGAAAATTGGGGCAAACATTTCACTCTAACTGCTGACATTACTTTCATAATATCTGGTGTACTTACAGAACATGATGAAGAACACTTTCCAAGGATGTTTCTTCTCTACACGCCTTTCTTATAGCTGTACCCTCCAATCACTGCATTGGTCCATAAAGAAAACTTCCAGTGGAAAATTTTGTTTATTTGACACATTTCTCAACAATAATGATTGCATCAAAAGCAGCCAAGATGGCCTTTTGCTTACCAGCCTAATGTCCAGCACTTTTAGAAGATACAAAGAAGGGTTAACATTCCTGAGCAGAGTCTATGAGACCAGTATGGTCATACTGACATAGTACTGAAGCCAAGGTGGTAAATTTGGCTGGAGATTATTGTTGTTCTTCCAGATGAATGAATATAGCTCTGTGTGACTCTCTGTTTCACTCACTGGACTTACTGGCTTAGTTCAATGTTACTTTAGAGATCACAGTGGAGAATCACAGGTGTTTTGCCATTAATTTTTCAAGGTTATCACTGCACAAACAACTGATAAGAAAATGAAAACAGTAACAAAAGAAAAACTTCCTCTCACACCCTTCTGTGTTATGCTGGGAGGAAAATATAATATTAATCCTCTAGTTTATTCCTACTGTTGCTCCCATAAGAGCACCAATACTTCTAAAAATCTTGGTCTTTCTCAGCAACTGTTACAGCCTGGGTATGTAATTTCAGCTGCTTATTGGAGTTTGAGTAGAAATAACAATGCTCACTCACAGCCACTTAACTTTGAGATGGCACCAGACAGGTTCTCCCTCTTGTTTTTCAAGACTTTTGTTCATGATTCCTTATAACATTCAAGGACACGAAATGGAATAATGATTTATAGACACTCTTCAAGAGAGTTCTCCAAAGTGATACCCACATCTAGATTCCTATCCACTTTTGGACAACTCCTAAAAAAACTAGGCATACATTTAGCCTGCATACCAATTCAGCATGGGTTTTTTTCTATGTTGATTACAGCTCCCCATAGGGATGACATGAATTAAACCATAACAACATTTCCATTACCTAGTTTAATACATCTAGCTCTGTTTATATGTATATTCTAACTTGAATTTATACATGCTTAAATTGTGGATTACCTTGTCCTTGTCAGAAAAGTAACACATCATAGTAGTTCATGTTCAAATTTTTGTAACCTTCTTGGTAGTTTCGAAACCAGCCTGAAATCTCTATGCAGATGACAGAGAGGATTGTGTACATCTATCCAGGGATGGCTGTTTATTCAGAGCCAAAATGGCAGATTTAAAATTTTTCAAACTCTAGATTCAGGTGCAATCCGAAAAGGACAAGCCTGCCATTAAAAGAGTCAGTTTATGTGGAAAGAATGATTGTGCTTGAGGTATGTGATGATGCAGTGTTATGCATACATCGGAAACATGATCCATAATGCTGCACAGCAGCCTATACCATTGCTAATCCCCGTGTTCCATTTGTCACACATCTCCTTTGAAAGACCTGACAATTTACAGCTACCTTCTGTTTATTATCTTTTACTCAATCATTTACACAAGCAGACACACTTCCCAATTCCACCATTCTGCTTAAGTTTCCTAAAAGCCTTTGATAATGGAATTTAGAAAAATCTTATTGAAAGCATATAAATGAAATTTCCTGATCTTTAAAAAACCCACACAATCCAAGAAATCTGTAAAGCAGGAATTTTATTCATAGAACCATGCTGATTCTTTCACAGTAATTCATATTTTATCCAGTTGTCCACAAATTCTGCCTTTTTCCATTTTTTGCTTAATTACCTTGCATAAGAATCAAGTTTGCAGGTCTTTTCCATGGATATTCAGTGGAAGATTTCTTAATGCCTGTGCACACATTTGACAGCAGGTAGTCACTATGTTCTGAGGAAAGTTGTTGTTAGAAAACCAGATTTTTAATACTCTTGGCATTTTCAAGTAAAAACTACCGAGAAATCTTTATCTATTATGACAATTTTTGCCATGGTCATCATAGTTTCAGAAAGGTTTTTCTGTTAAGCTTCCTCCAAAAGACCTCTGGTAAGGAAGATGTTTCATACCCTAGGAACTTCTCAAATAACTAATACCAGTAAGTTAAGTTCATTAAGAAATGTTTCTTTGTACCATGGTGAACAATACTGTGGAAATATGTCCCTGGACAAAAGAGGTACAGTTCCTGTATTATGGAATATATCCATACAAATATCCCTCTGAAACACCAGGAATAATTGTCTACTTTATCAAAGGCACAAATCTTGTCATTTTAGATAATGAGAAGCTTAAAAGAGATGATAGGGACCAGAGTCAGTGTGGTTTCCAGTAAAAAAGTACAGTAATAAAATTAAACCTTCACAAAAATATCTAAAGTAAAAAACTTAGAAGTTTGGTTTGTTGGTTTTTTTAATAAAAAATTTCTGAGTGTAGATCATGACGATGGAAATTAAGGTTTTTTTGAAAGGTATCTAAAAGTTTGAAGGGGTACTGGATTTTCTCCCCAGCCTGCTTATAAACCCATGGAGAAAGGTTTTTTTCATATAAGAGTTGTCAATGACATATTAATTAATCTGTTTTTCTTTAAATCTGACAAGGTTTAGCATCCAAAAAATTCTCCAGGTATGAAAACAATTTTCCTTCTAGGTCCTTTTTTCTGCCTATCTGTTATAATTGCCTTACAGGGATCACAGAATCACAGAATCACAAAGTTGGAAAAGACCTTTAAGATCATCAAGTCCAACCATTCCCGTCCTATATGAAACCATATTCCTAAGTACCTGGTCAATCCTTTTTTTAAACACATGCAGGGCTGATGACTCCACCACCTCCCTGAGCAGCCTGTTCCAATGCCCAATAACCCTTTTGGTGGAGAATTTTTTCCTAATGCCTTATCTGAACCTGGAGCAGTTTGAGGCCATTCCCTCTCTTCCTGTCACCTGTTGCTTAGGTGAAGAGACCATTGCCCACCTCTCTACAGCCTCTCTTCAGGTAATTGTGGGCAGTGATAAGGTCCCCCCAGCCTCTTCTTCCCTAGGCTAAACAACCCCAGTTCCCTCTGCCATTCCTCATATAGTTTGCTCTCCAGCCCCTTCACCAGCTTGGTTGTCCTTCTCTGGACAAACTCCAGGACCAGAATGTCTTTCTTGTAGTGAGGGGCCCAAAACTGCACACAGTACTTGAGGTGTGGCCTCGCGAATGCTGAGTACAGGGGCACAATCTCTCCCCTGGTTCGGCTGGCCACACTGTTTCTGATACAAGCCAAGATCTATTGGCCTTCCTGGCCACTTGGGCATGCTGCTGACTCATATTCAGTCGGCAGTCAAATGTCTGGATATGAGTCACATGTTATGTCCCGTGTGCAGCACTCTACACTTGACATTATTAAACCTCGGCCCATTGGTGTCAGCCCATTGGTCCAGTCTGTTCAGGTCTCTTTGAAGAGCCTCCCTACCCTCAAGCAGATCAGCACTTCCTCCCAGTTTAGTGTCATCTGCAAACTTACTGAGGAAGCATTCAATCCCTTCAGCAAGGTCACTGATAATGATGTTGAACAAAACTGGACCCAGGACTGAGCCCTGGGGGACACCACTCGTGACCAGCCTCCAGATGGATTCTGTTCCATTTACCACCATCTTTTGAGCTTGGCCATCCAGCCAGTTTTTAACCCAGTTGAGGGTCCACCTGTCCAGACCAGTGGCAGCTAGTTTCTCAATTTTCAAATATTTAATAATAAAATAAAGGATATATGCCTCTCTTTAAAAGGATCATTTGTAAGCAACTACAGTAGAATAAAGGCCAATCATAAAACATCTCTATGAAATTTGGGATCTCACAGTTCCTATAGGCAGAAGTCACACTAAAGGCAATTAACATACCTTAAACACTGGACCATGAAACATTTACCTCTGCAATTATTCACAGAAGTCAAAACTGTTAGAAAGTGTTCATCAGAGTACATCACAGTGAGTAAAGGTTCACAGTTTGCCCATGCATAAGAAGGCTATTGGCCCTGCTTAAGGAATATGAATGATCCATTTAATTAATCCTAGTTGTACAATGAGGAAGCGGCCGTGATATATACTAGCAAAACATTTATGCTCAGGTCAGGGTCAGGACCCAACGGCATTGCATTTAATTATATATCTCTCTCCAGATTTCGCTGAGTGAAAAAATGTCTAAAGATCTGTATTGCTGTAGCTGAACAGACACTTCCCTATGGGAAGAATGACAGAGGAGCTTTCTGTGCAATGACTGAAGTGTATCTTCAGAACACAGTAAGCCTCACTACTGTTCTGATGCCAGCAAAAACTACATTCAATTCAAGATTTCTTCAGGTCATAAGAAGCCCTTCTCTTCACTAAATCATCCAGGAGGAAACATGAACCTGATTTCATAATCAGAATTCAATTAATTAATGGTAAAATGTTTTTATTTTATTATTTTATGTTAGTAAGGTGAAGATATTTTATGTCCCTGAGTTGTTCTGTACATTGTCACTGTAGTTTCTTGTTCTATGTTTTTCTAAGTGTATAGAATAATAGAATCACAGAATATACTGAGTTGGAAGGGACCCATAAGGATCATCAAGACCAATTCTTAAATCCACACAGGGACACCCTAGTTAGAGCATGTGACTGAGTGCATCTTCCAGATGCTTCTTGAACTCCAGATTTCCAGATTATTTTGTTGTTAGTTCTAAGTTCTTGCGCTAACAAAAAGCTTAGATGGATAAAAGATAGAGAACTAGTGGAATTAGTAGACATGAATAATATATGCTGGAATCAACATAACATTTCCATTCCTTCTGAGAGCATGAAACACTTGGGTATCATGCTATCTATACTTAGGACACACTGAAACAAATATCTTTCAAGCTCACTACTGAAAGAGAAGGTTTACAGTAAGCTGTCCCCATCAAGCTGGCAAACGTCATGTTTCTAGAATGAAAAGAATTTTTTAATGTAGGAAATATGCTGTGTAGACTCATGATTCCAGTCAAAATGTAATAAAGGGAATAATTGCCCAAACATTGTTTTGTAATTATGTTCTAAAAAGCTTTCAAAACTACACAGTATTCAATATATTAAGAAAGTCACACCATGAAATTATATCCAAAAACCGAACTGATATAAACAAATTTCTTTCTTTAAGAATTTATTTCTTTAAGCCATTCATGTTTCTGTCTCCTTAAATAAAGGAAATAACAGAGAACCCAAGTCAGCAGATGTGTTTTAAAATGTGACTCCTTCTCAGGCACCTGCATTCCTATTGAATTCACTATGTAATGTCACAAATTACATTCAACTGTAAAGCCTGCAAAACAAACTTGCTCATTTTGCTCAAATAAAACAAGTGTTTGTTCCTACTCATCTTAAATCCTCACTCCCAAATGTAGTTTTTAGTTAGAAGGATCTAGTGAGTGAGAAATAGGTTAAAGTGGTCAAAGGTAGGTGACTGAACACCACTATTTTCTCATCCTTCAAATTTCCTGTACCATAAAGAGCCACTTTCCAAAGACATCTGTACAAAAGCTTTCATGTATGTCCTTGAGGTGGGTTGACCTTGTCTGAATGCAGGGTGCCCACCAAAGCTGCTCTATCACTCCCTTCATCAGCAAGACAAGAAGGGGGAATAAAATAGAACAAAAACCCTTGTGGGTAAAGATAAAGGCAGTTTAATAAAGCAAAAGCAAAGGTCACAGGGAAGCAAATGAAGACTAAAGATTTACTCTACTTCTCATCAGCAGGTTATGTCCAGCCCCTTCCCAGAAAGCAGGGCTTCAGTACATTTAGCAGTTGCTCTAGCAGACAAATGTAAATAACAAATATTCCCCCTTCCTCCTCCTTTCTCTTAGCTTTTATAACTGAGCAGGTATCACATGGTATGGAATATCCCTTTGAATAGTTTTGGTCCTGATTGTGTCCCCTCCCAAGATCTTGCCCACCCCCAGCCTACTGGTTAGGGGGGAATGTTGGAAAGACCATCTTGACACGTGTCAGCACTGCTCTGCAATAGCCAAAACACTGCTGTGTTATGAACATCTTTCTATCTTCCAATACACAGCATAACACTATGAGGGCTGCTGTGGGAAAAAAATCACTCCATCTCAGCCAGATCTCATACCCTACTGTTGGACCTATCATCCCTTTGATCCATACAATCATCAAACTAAAGACATGATTGTAAGGGAACTGTAGAGGTAATCTAGTCCAACTTCCTTAGACCTTTATATGCCTGGAAGGGTATTCCAAGACCTTTCCAAGCAAAGCCATGAGGCTGGCCAGGTTCCCCAAGTTTTCAAGTATTATTCTTGGTATTTTTAAATATGAATGTAGTTAACCTATTTTTTTTTCTTCTCTTTTTTTTCCTGAAACACCTCTCAATCCTTATGTTGTTACACAGATAATTGATATTGTCCTTGTAATCATATCAACCAACTCTTTCAATGCCCTCATCTGGATCTGAATCGTGATAGCTTCTCCAAGTCAATAGGAGGCCAAAGAAATCTTCCCAGCTTCTCCATAGGCAGTGTATGCGAAAGTTTATGTGTACCTCACATACAAGTACATAAATACAGGCAGGTATTGGTGTACAAATGAGTTACTCTACAGGTAAAAATGTTAGATTGTAAACACACCAAAGAACCCTGTAGCACAAGACATATAAAGAACTAAGGCAAAGAATAGGAAAAATACCAAAACAAAACAAAGCCCAAAAACAACAAATAAAGCACAATATCAGCTGGCAAGAATTTTCCATATAACTGATGAAGAGAGGTCTTGTGTGCCAAAACTCTGTCCCCTACAAATCTGCTCGCTGTGCTAAATGGCTGCTATTGTTGGTATATTTCAGATACTTTCCCCATAAGTGAATTTCATCTGGCAACAAGTAAAAATGCCTATTCTTTTTTTATGAAGCTGATGACATCCTTAGTACAATTACATCCACAGCTGCTGTGGACAAGTGACGCTTTGCCAAGTGCATCCCATGCTGTCTTGTTTCGCTTTTTTGTGCTGCACTGTTTCCTTTACATTCTCTCTCCAAAAATAATAAAAGAGAAATTACCAAAGTTGAATAAAAAAGGCTTGTTTGTTCCCATTTTTTTGCTTAGGGACAAAGAGAGCATGAGCCCGCCACCAAGAAAAGGATGGCAACAGACATGCAGCTTTCCTTAGAAGAGCCTATTCAGGAAAGAGAATGACAGTAAGGGACTCAAACTCTTTAATAGCAAGCCTAGTGAGGAAATAAGGAGATTATGGCATTGCAATATACTTCATACAATATTATACGCAGTTTGCTGCCACCTTAGGATAGGTTACTTTAAGTCAAAAAAATAAAATAATTTGGATATTGATATGACTGGAGGAGTTACTCATGACTGCCTTTTGAAACACTGAATTAAGCAAAGGAAGTCTGTACTGATAGAGATGAAGATGAATAGTTATAGTGACCTCAGTTAAGTCAGTATTTTCTATAAAACCCATTAAAAAAAATCACCTTTTCTTTTATAAAGCCAGTTCTGGTTTCTTGACCTTGTTGAACTTCCCCAGGCCAGATCTCTGTGTCAGCTTCTCATCTTTGATGCCATTTTATAATCCTATTAGTTTACCAGGGAATAATGTATACCATACGATTTGTTGCCTCTAATATTGGCCTCTTAACAAAAGTGAGCAATACATTTAAAATAACAATAATAATAAACAAGTTGTAACCCAATAACATTAAATCTTTTGCTATAGGCCATTGTTGTGGTTTTGTGTGGAAAGGTTCTGGTGGAGGAGTGGGGGGATACAGGTGTGGCTTCTGCAAGAAGCAGCTAGAAGATTTCTGTAGGCCCAAGAGAGCAAACACCAGCTAGGATCAAGGCTAGACCCACCACTGATCAGCGATGGTCATAGCATCTCTGAGAATCATATTTAAGAGAAAAAAAAAAACACACTAGCAGCTGATTTTTGCCACCAGAGGTGGGAGTGAGATGTAAGAAACTTTGCAGAAATCAAGGTCAGTGAAGGAGGGGGAGGAGGTGTGGCAGGTGCTGGAGAGAAAGCTTCCCTTGCCTAACCACCTAATGGTGATTTCAATATTAGGTTGGATATCCAGTCTGTTTCAATATTTGATATAACACATGCATATTTCCTCTCAAGATACCTGATATCTCAATAAATATAGACTTTATCAAATCTGTAAGAGGTACAGATCAAAAAATTCTCAGGAAGAAGAAAATTAAATCACTGCTTAGTTCTTACCAGAGTGAAGAGTCTTAATTTCTAGGTGAGAGAAGGTAACATTGTATCTGAGATTCTGGGCTTGGATAACTTTTCCAGTCAACACTACAACTCACAGCTTCAACCCGAATAGGGATACGATTTCACAATGACTGAAAATTCATCTTAGGGTGAAAAAATAAATGTCTGGTTCTCGAAAGGGTAGCCTGCAGAGACTTGGAGCCCATACCCACAAAGAATATCTGTTTAGCCTGCACTAGGTGGCAACTGAACTGGGTTGGGGGATACTTCAATGGAGCAAGCAAGTGGAAGCTGGAAACAAGTGCTTTTCATGTCTGATCACATTAGCAATGATATATGCATGTATGCACCCAGGTGTGCATAGACATATACAAAAAGTGTCATAGTGCTATTTTGAAATTATGCGGACAGGTCATTTCACATTTCATTAAACACAGAAGAGGGGCATACAAAATAAACTTTACATAACGCACAGATTTTTTTTTAGCAAGTCAGTAGTACATAGTCATTTCCTATACTAAGAATTTAAAACAAATTACAAAGTTATTCCCTTGGGCACATTGAAATAATATAAGCATCATTATATAGAAGATAATGTGGTCTTCTATTGAGTTTCCATGTGCTTCCTGAAAGGACCATAATTATTATTCAAAGGAACCATTATGTAATTAACAAAGAAATTTTGCATGATCTTTCTTAAAACCTCCTATAATATTAGTAACTTTGTTCCAATGTTCATCTCTTGCATAATTTGCCCAAATCGAGTAAGTTTGTTCCAAAAAAAGTATTGATGTCTTTAATGAAAGGCATCTTCATACTCTACTCAATTTCTGCTACAGCTTTAAGAAGTTTTCAAGTCAAAATATATGTATTTCAAGGACACAGGGCAAGAATACAAGTTCAAACAGTCAAACAACAAACAGCTAGCCTAAGAGAGAATTGATTTTAATGTCCATAATTCAGAGGACTAGAAAGCCAGAAAGCGTGTTATGCAATGACTGCAAGAAAGGTTTACATGAATGTTAAATCATCATAATAGCTGTTCATACTACTGTTCCAAGGGATATCAAAAGTGGTGCTTTAAAGTACAACTTTTGCATGGTGTTGCAGCTCTGTAGTCCAAACAGCTGGCACTTAGACACTCATGGCCTGTTTTCTCCATGGGTATTTTAAAAACAATGGTAGTCATCAACAATCACTGTATTTAAATATAAACATGATAGATATCAAGAGATTATTAGCACCTCCTAGAATCTCTACTGATCTACTTGAACAAAAAGAAAAACCCGATTTACCATATTATGCTCAAAAACTACCCCATTGCTATACATGTGAGAGTTACATAAAGTTATCTCAGCATATTTCCCATTCACTGTCTCTTATGAAACACACTTTCAAATAAATTTAAATAGATAGGTAGTAATGCAGAGTTTATAACATTTAGGTCATTAGAGCTCAAGTCAGTTCTTTTCTTTGGGAAAATTCTAATATTAGCAAATAAATATACATAAAAATAATATTTTGTTAATTTGGGTTTCATCATATGTTCCACTATGTGTAAAGTTTAAGAGGTGGGGAAAAGATTGTCTCCCTAGTCCAAGAGATATTTGAAATACCATTTCCAAGCTAATTAACAAAAAAGCTTTGGTGTTTGAACTTTAACTGGAATGCAATTTTCCAGACAAGCATTGAAGGATATTTTTCTCATTCATATTCACCACCGCATATATATCCCAGAATTTTTTTCTCAGGAGGTCCAGACAAGGATTCTTGAGACTACATTATGAAGTAAGTGTCTTCAGTAAATCATTGCCATCTTTTGGATGGACCTTGCCAGGTCTAAGCCAAAATTATAAGACATTCAAGATAATGCTGGGTATCTTGCTATATGCCAAATTCATAATTTCTGGACAGAGAAAGGTATACTAGCTGACTCTTGCATTAATTTACAACCTAGCAGAAGTTTTTGCTGTTGCACATTAAAATGAAATACATTTAAGATGTACAAAGATGTCTGTCTAAATATCTGTTTCATTTTTCTATAATAATAAACGAGAATCTGCCAGATTTACCTCCCTATTTCAGCAGGGAAGAACCTCAAAGGACACAGGTGAAGAATGGGACGGTCTATTAACACAATCACATTTCTTTCCAACAACTTGGTGAAATAGTAGTAAAAAATGCATTAAAAATGCATTCCAACTTCATGCTGGCAAATAATATAAAGGGTGTGCTTCAGTTATATGCATAGTGGTCAATGTTGTATTGGAAAGAGCATTGGCCTTGCACTGGACACTGCACAACTTCATTAAATTACCATAAAAATTAAAATATTTCTGTAGTTTTGTACTTTACTTCCATGAGGTGATGAACTGAATTGTCTTCCCACTGCCTCTCACTACCACTTTTGTGCAGGAATTGCTGTTCACTACTTGTTTATTACAAATACACTTACAATATTAGTGCTGGTTTAGCACTATTTATTACATAGGTCACTGTGAGAAGATCTCATTGTCCATCTGCAAACAGAACAAAATTAGTACTTCAGGCCGTTAGAGATCCTACGTTATTAATATTATAAGGAACACCAGCACTGGATTCATGCAAAGAAAGCAATGAGCACAAGGCTACAACAGGACAATACTGATTGTTGTCATGGTGGTCTGTAAAACATCATATGGGATTTTTTTTTATTTTCTCCAAGAGCAGGTTATTAACAAGAAAAATAATGAATAACACTATGTTGTCATTCTGGATATTTATGGCCATCTCTTGCCAAGTTTGTGAAGCATTGCCAAAGAAAACAGAAATGTATTTGGTTGATTGCTGTGGTATGCCTCTAAATAAGTTATAAGCTGTAACAAAAAAGTGATCAAACAATTCTGACTCAGATTACTTATTGAAATCCTTCCTAGTTATTTATTTTAATAAGTTTGTTAGAAATAATAAAATTTGAACAGAAGACTATGACCCACCATTTCTATTTATAAGTTGGATTTTTAGCTTTAGCAATGAAGCCAAATATGCAGCATTTGCATTAGGTTAAATTGATACATTTCTTTGTAGATGTATTGCTAGTTTTCTGGAGGATTTTCCAAGCACACATGTGATTTCATAACACAGCACTAAAAGTAGTTCTGTTAAATCATTAAATAACACTAATTCCAGTTGAGCATTCAAGAAAGATAGAGATTTTAAAAAATATGTCTACATGCATTTTTGATTGGTGCTAAATGTGGTGCACCTCATAAATATAATATTAATCGTACATCATTAGATTTGAAATTACTTTATAGTGTTCAAGCCTTTTATTTCTCTAGTATGTAGTTTACTTATTATGAATTTAAAATAATTTAACCATAAATTGATAAAAGATCACCTTCTTGTAATTTTTAAAAGAATGAAAGTAGCTGCAATAGCAAGTTCTTAGCTAAAAATCTACTGAATTGTGATTTAAATAGAATTTGTGTCTGCTAACATTCCACGAATGCACCAGTTATCAACAAGTTTCTGCATTTCAAGAGACATAACAGTCTTCCAAGGTTTTTTGGAATACAATTCCATTATTTTCATAGTATGAAAAAAGATTTCCTATGAAACTTGTATGTGATACACCCTAATGCAATCCAAAAAACAGACACCATGAATGTTGTTGGTGCTACTTCTAACTCCGAATGCTCATCAACCCGTGGTACAGCTGCCACATGCAGTGGAATAAAGGCCAGTAGGTATCAGAATGGAATGAAGCTAGCTGGACAAAACACTCTCCCTCTCCCCTGCCTCAAAGCCCATTTCAAACATTGCCTTTATCATTTACTACAATTTGAAATAACTATTATGGTCCTCCTTTATCATATTACTTAGGTAGATGCCCAAAAAGTACAGTGGAAATAAGCCAGGTGAAATGTAAACCATCTCTAGTTTATCTTGTACTAATTGTTCTCTTTTCAACTTTCCCACTTGGTATGGAAGCTACAAGTAGCCTACACCTCCTGGGGTTTTTTTCTGTTAATTTTCATTTCACGTTACTTTTACTTTGGCATGAAAACAAATCTGTAAAGTGACATGTAAATTAATAGACCCATAAACTGTTTTCATTATTAATAATTATAATATAGATATTATTATATTATAATATAGTATATACTTAGTGATAATATAGATATCTATTTTTTAGTAAATCACGGCCTTCCAAGTCTTTCCAATTCTAGATATAAAGGGAAGCATAGCCAGTGTAGTAACCAAGTATTTATGACTGCAGACACTGGCCCAGCTTAAGGCAGGAACAGTACTAATGTCTCCAGGGGAAAGCAGTATCTTGTGAAAGTGGATACAGCCACAAAGTTACAGGATGGATGCTGATATATTAACAAAATTGCAGCCATCCTCTCCTGACTGTTAATGTTTTTGTGCCAGCCTAAGTGCCAGAGTGGCGAGCCTTGATGTCAACAGCAGCAGTCTGAGTGGGACTCTGTCAGGGGCTTGTGGGCTAGGTGCAATACTCACTGTGCATCTCTCCATACAAACCATGAAGTGCTTCTTGATACAAGAACACTCTGTATTTTATACTTATGTTTCTAAATACAAATTAAATTTAATTTTAAGATGTAGTTAATACAATAAGAGTCTTCAATCTCCAGTTCGCTTAAGACCAGAGACTTTTTTTTTTAAATTAAAGCAAAATCACTATTTTTTCAAATTCTCCCTTACCTTTCTGTGCTAACAATACCTTAAATCCCCTAATAAATCGCTTGTGGTTGCAACAGCTCTGGATAATGCCGTGGTTTGATCAGTCTCCTTCTTATTTTGGAAGTATTTATTTTTCCTCAACTATTTGTATTAAATTTTATATTCAAACTTGATATATTTTTTTTTACTGTCATGGGAGCTCAGACTAATGTTTAAAGGCTTCCTTATACTTTCATTTTGCATAGAATTGGGAAACACATCAGTTTTCTGCATACATCTATCTCCTTTGAAGAAAAGGAATGCTGCAGGTCTCCACTCCCACTTCATTCATTGTTACAAAAATTGGTATTTAGGCATGTCAATTTATATCTTCTCTGTAGAGTGAGAAATGTAAAAATCCAACACTGTGGTCTGAAATTATATCACAAGACCATCTGTTGTTTGATAACCTGTCTTTTAACACTTGGTGTCATTCTTCTCCAGCTGCTTCTTCTCTGGCTCAGAACCTGTTCCCAACTCTAAGGTGAGTGACCTCTTGTTCAGGTACATCTACTTCTTTCAGACAGAATACAATTACTTTGTACACATTGTTCTACTTTCAACCACCAATACTCCTGCTTGATTAAAAAGTCGGAAATGTTAGCCATCATAACAGGCTTCCTGTCACTTTTGAATTTTATTTATCTCCTTTAGCCTGAAATTCAGAAGTCTGCTTTTGACCTCTGTTGTATATCCACTGTCACTACCAACTCTGGATTGTTGGCAGCCATTATCCACACTCTGCTTTGCTGACAGTACGGTGATCTTCACGCCATCTACTGTGACAACTGCTTTATGGAATCCATGAACAGTTCCTCATTGCTGAAATCCCCTCTGGATTCCTTCACTGCACATAGTGTTTTATTTCTTCTGGGCTGAATGACAAAATGTCTGTGCAGCACCCAGCTTTTTCTAGTTCACTCAAATGTTGGATAGTACTATATTAATTTACATCCTGCAGGATCATGGGGTCTCTGTCATTCTTTGTTCCTCCCTATTCTTGTTGTGCCCTTCCTTTATACTCTCTGATCAGTTAATCCATATAATCTGTGGCTCAATGATTTTACACCATTTCCCAATTCTTTGTTCTAGATATATATTAATTATTTTTAATAAGAAACCAATAAAAGGAAAGTACTTCTTTCTTTGCAACAATGAAGACTAGAAGTCCTTCATTGATACTGTTTCGTATCAGCTGACAGATTCAGAAAACATCCTACTTCCATTAGATTTTAAAATTAAATATACTGTTGTGAGATTTAGGACAATATAATAATTATTGGCAGGAGCATGTTAGTATTTATTAAAGGGCAGTATGTGTCCACAAAATAATCCCTGTTTTGTATTTACCAGCAGTTTGCAGACCATATTGCAACCCTGATGAGGAGCACATGCAAGCAAGGGCTGCATCAAGAACACCATGAGGTGTCTACATCCCCAAAGCAGAACTGACCAGTTTCTCTGAGCCAATGGTACTGCCAACCCGGACCAGAATTTGTAAGGCACAGCAAAAATCAGAGTTTAGGGAATAAATACACATCCATGTTCTAACTTTCTGACCAAAGCAAGAGTACAGCAAGGAGATATTAGGTTTCTATTCATTAGAAATAAAGTCTAATGAAAAAATTTCTGCATGAGGTTATTTATATTTTAAGGAGCCAAAGAGGACAACTGCTACAGATTCATATAGCATTCATTGAAGGAATACAAATTCTTATTAATTCATTTAGGAAAAATGTGTATTGTTCATCATTCAAACAGCATATAAGTAAAATGGCTCTTAAAAACTGTTCTTTTATTTCACATAAGTAATCAAAGGTTAGTTGTGACTACCTAGAAATATAACATAATATTCATTACACCAGTTATATATCAGAGATCCTTTATAAATTCCATACACCTTAATATTCACATTTTTCCCATAGTTTTTAATGCTTAATATCATAAGTATCTGAAAAATGACTTTTTGCTTATGTAGATGATAAGGTCTGTTCCCTGAGGACCTAAAACTGAATTATTCAGTGCTCTCTGACAACACTCAAGAAAAATTAAATAAAACAAAAATGAATCCTGATTACTTTCCCCTTATATTCACATTTTAAAATAATAAGCCCTGACAAAAAAGTCATTTCCATCTCATATCGCCCAATTAGGAGAACTAAAGACTTGAGGCCATATTATTTGCTATGGAAAATTCATATTGAACTACATTGGAATGATATGCCAGAAGACTGGCTATATTCCCGGCCTTAAAACTTCTGCACACAGATTTGATAGTCTGGGAAGAAAAGATACATGTTTCAGAAATACTTAATAGTAAAAATGGTGTGTGTGAGGGGGGAAGTTGTCACATTTATCACACAAAATAATAATAATCTGTGCCCTATTTATGCTCGAGTTAAGCTTAGTGATAGAGCTGGTATAAGGAAGTTCACTCTTTCCCAAGGTCACAGCTAGTCAGTAATCATCTGGGATTTAACTGAAGATATTTCTGGTTTACCTATTTTTAGTCTGATTTTATTTATACTACTTTTTAAAATCCTGATTTGAAGCTCCGGTTCAACACTTATAAAATGTTTCAAATTTTATATGGGAGAAGTATAAAAGAACAATTTCGTGTCAAAAAGATTTTCAATGGGAAGATAGCTGTCACATTTGTGTTGCTGGCATTAAATGATCAGATTGAACATTACTTGAAGGCCTTGTCAACAACATGCTTGTCTTCAAGCCTAATAAATAATCATATACTTAAATATCAGTCTTTTAATCAATCTAATCATTTATAATAGTCAAACAATAGAAACAGTAGGGAAAAAGACCTATTCAACTGCATCTTTTTGTGTGTTAAACAATTTGAATGAAAACACAATTTCCAGTCATATTATAAAAAAACTATTTTTTCATATATTTTAATAATAAATGAAAATATATTAATATTTACCCATGTCAGTCTCATTCACCGGTTTTAGTAAAATGCAATATAACTTCAATTTTAGAGAATTTGCCCTGAATAACTTAATGTAAACAGACTCCGCAAACACTTGTCACAAATATCAGACATTCTGGTTATGCATGTGACATAAATGAATACTATAAGTCAGAGGGAAAATCAAAACCAATAAAAGTGCACGTGATGCTATTTGGGGTATCATTTCTAAATGAGTAAATTTTTATTTGAGAAGTTCGTATCTTAAAATGTTTCTCTCATTGACTGCTGACTACAGATGCTATTATGTGTTGCTTATCCTGACACAGCATCTTCCTGTTTTTAAGTACCATGTAAAATCATAATCACACTTATCTCTCCAGTGTTTGCAATCTAGAAAGGAAAAAAAGCAAATAGAGTTAAAAGAAAGCATTCATCGGAAATGCAGCAGAAAGAATTAAAAAATTTTAAAATTCTCATTCAAATACCTTACAGTCCAAATATCTCCAAGAAATAAATACTGGATTTCCCTCTTTCATTTCCAATATATATGATTACAGAGTTTACAAATTTTCTGGAATTCTCAAGTAAACTTCTGTGTGAGCAGCAAACTAATTGTGAGTATGGAACTAAAATCCTCTTATCTCAAAAATGTTGTTCACATTTATAAGGAACCCAGTAGGGTAAAAGGAAATTTTCATTCTGTTAATTGTGTTTAGTCCTCACTAAAATTCTAACAGGGAGAAATGTCATAAATTTTCTTTAATAAAAGCAGCCCACAATATTTTATAGCTCATATCGTAACCTCAACACTGAAAGCAGTAAAAGGAAACTGTTTAAGAAATTATAGCAATCCGATATGGAGGAACAGCCAAATGAAGCAGTTATTTCATTAGTTTGAGTATTAAAATAATCAATTAAATAAAATTAAAATAATAGTATAAAATTAGTTTAAAATTAAAGATTCCCTCTTCTACCCTTAGGTAGACATCTATCAAAATGTATTCAGGTTGGAAGCTGAGGAGTCAAGCTAAACAAGGATATCTCAGTGTTGAAAAAGACAGTATGTATCTCAGAGATTAATGTTCTTATTTAGCTTTCTGGTAGATATATTAGAGGAAGCAAATTATTTCCAGATATATATTAAAATCAGGAAAAACTAACTTAGAAATTGTTTCTTGGACAATGGATCATCGTGAATGAACACAGAAAATAGATTTCTAATTTGCTTCCTCCTTCTGTATTATGTCCTAACAGTTTACTTCACCATTAGTTTTCTAGAGAACTTTGTTCCTATTAGTAGTAGGACCAGCAGTAGACCTAATAACACTGCTAGCAGAAATGGCAACTTTCTAACCTGACTAAGATTTTAATTTGTTACACAAAGTCAAAGATTACACTTGTGCCTTAAATCTCCACATGTGAGACAGTGCTATGTCATTAATGAATCCATAAGGAACCATATGTTCTCCAGGATGATCAGGACTGTACTTAATATTTAAATATTATTACAAGTGTATCTTCCATATACATTCAATTTTTTTTTTCATGTTTTAAATATTTACACCACACAAGCCACTTGAGCTTTCATTATCCTGTTAGAATTTAAAAGTGAGCTTAGCAAAAAACATCACTAGGAAAGCCTGTCCCCCTACCCGACACATTGTTTACCACTAATTGAGCACCATCTTATATTGAACTAAATCTTCAATCAACCTTGCCATGCCTTGTACTTCTTGAATAAGTGATCTGCATACACAGATAGAGCAGTAAACTCTGAATTTAGCCCCTATTGCTGAATATTACCAGCAATTGAATAAATTGATAGGTGAACACCTCAAAGATATCTCCTTGTTAATACATTTTAAAAATGGGTAAAGTCAAGATATGACATCCTAAAAATCTTTAATCTGCAGATCCAAACAACAGGAGTCAAAGGAAAGTGGAGAAGGCTGCTGAGAATACTAATTCAATGAAAAACTTAGATTATAATTGCTTTAAAATAATCACCTCACACATTACCTGAAGCCATATTAATTTCTTCATCATCTTACAAGATCCATAAAGGGCAACCTTTGTTTAATAGCAACATCTGACATTTACTGCTATGCCTCAGATAGACAATGTCCCTTTCAATTTATGAAGTCATAAGTGCATCATATCTCTTTTCAGGGGAGCAATGTATGGAAACTGAGTTTGTTTTTCAAATACCAAAACGATGTTTAAGCCGCAGTAATGTAGTTACACAGTGACTGACACAGGGGATTTTCCTGTAGTAAACAGACTTTTTGGTATAACATATCTGAGTTCGACAAAAAGAAAGTACTGTCTGCAAAATAAATCCATGTGATAAAGGAATGTAATCCAAGCTTTTCATAAAGACAAAAGCTCAATTGCTGTATTGATTCTACTAGCATCTGTTGCAGTCAATTGTGTCTAAACCATGGAACTCTGGACGGACCCTCAGTCATATAGTTCTTGACTTGGGTTTTCATCAGAGGATTGGTTCAAAGCAATATTTCATCTAGTGTTTCAACGCAATATTGAAAGTTCCTGGCTTTCAAAAGTTATAAAAGTTACATAAGCTTATAACTATCTTTAAAAGTCATAAAATCTTATCAAATTATATCTTTTGCATTTGATTCATATATTGTTGTCACTGTTTTAATAGAATCACCTTTCTCTAAACTGATTTCCATTTAAGATTTCTAAACAATCTATGTCTTACATTAAATTATTAAGAATTGGTGATAATGAATGAATAGTAGCACCTGTTGAACTTCCAGCAGCGTCTCGACCATGTGCATTAAAGCTAGCTCAGGCCTGGCAGCAGATCTGCTGTCTTTGCCTTGATACTGCCATAGATGTCACACAGGACAGGTGTTAGGCAGATGTAAATGCAAATGTGATCGCAGCAGTTTCCAAACTATATATCTTTCTAAGTGGGCTGGCACACAACAATCTTCAGCAGCAGACCTTGTTCTGCACAGCTCTTGCCTTCAACAAGCCCTGCTGCTACAGACGTGGAAGAAGCTCTCAGTAATGCTACCATTCTCAGTCAGTTTATTCAGAATTATGTTAATAATTCTATTTTTACAAAATGGAGATAATTTTACATCCTTTTCATGGCCCACAATTCAGTTAATTGCGCAGGTTTATGCTTACTTGATGTAATTTCACTAGAAATGTGAAGTGTCAAGTATTTTTGCAGAATTTTTACTCTCCTTTTGGGTCTCGTAATGACCTCTTGAAGATTTAATCGCTGTCAATAAGCAATCTTTTTTTCCCCCCCATAGTTTTGTTTTTCCAAAATTTAGAAAGAAGCTGAAATTGAAACTTTTTTGCTTAGCAACCGTTTCAAATTATACAATGTCTCATGCCAAAACAATCTTTGAATGATGTTCATCAAGCTCAACAAGATCAGCACTGCTACAGGATTATTGTTGTTAGATAACCATGGCTTGCTGCAGGCAGACAGAGCACAGAGCATTGCCCATGCAAGCCTGGTAGTCATCATCACTGTTTTGTTTAGCATGTTTCGTTAAAGATTGCATGGAGGTGAGTAGAGCATGAAGTGGCTCTGGGAATTTGGAGATGACAGCATGCAGAAACCACAAAATTCATGCTGGCATAGACAGACACAGAAGCACAGCTGAGCTGTGGCACTTCCATTCACTTCAATGTATGCATCACATCTGGTAGCTGCATATATTTTTGATTAATATAAGTTTTATTCTAATTTAGATGCCTTAAATCAATCATAAAAATATTTACAGACAGAATGCTATATTTCAACCAGAAGTAAATTTAAAAATCTACCTTACTGGCCAGCTCCCCTAATACCAATTCTGGAACAGAAAATATCACCTAATTTTTTATTATATTAATAAATGCACTGTTACCTTCACTCAATAGGTGTTGAAGACCTCAGAATATATTCTTACCCTACTTATCAATTCTACATAGCTCCTTTCTTCGAATTTTTCAAACTCCCTCTAATTTTTTGCCTATTTATGCAAATTTTACAAAATATTAACAATGCCTGAAAAAGCTGTTTCAAAACCAATTTAGGTATATCCATATGTATATATATCTGTATGTAGTCACAGTGGCTACAGTTACAATACCTTCCTTGAATGGAATAGATTACATAATCACATCTACACTATTTTCTCTTTTGCTTTGCTGTTAACTTCACATAGCATAACTTTCATTTGGTCACATGCCACCTTTACCTCACCACGAATTCAACTAGCCAATGCCTTGAATGAGAACAAATACATTTCTTGGAAATCTCTTTCAAAGTTCTTCCTTCATTCTGCCTGCTACTTCTTTCAGACTCAATCTCACTTATTTGTATGGTCTTGGAATAGCAATTGCTTTCCAAAATAGTTTTAAATCTTTGCTGTGTATTTTTAGTGTGGCACTCAGTACTGCAAGAGTATACACTGTTTATATCAGATGTGAAAATGGGTAACATCTCAAAACTAAAATAACTGGCTGCTAAACTTCAGTAAGATTCACAGTGTGTTTACACCATTATAGCCCTAATCACTTAAAAGTGCATAAAACACAGGTTTTGTTTGCCTGTCTGTTTTTCAAGTTCATTGGAGTTGTTTTGTGGGGGGGGGGTTTCCAGCTGCCATCCTGAAGTCAGTGAGAAAAAGGTTGAGATACCAACATGTACTGTAACAGGAAACAGTCTTAAAATGCTAATCCTTTACCGTGTTAATGCATCATTATGAGCAATGAAAAAGGATGAAAAAAACCCGAAAATTTGTATTTAATGTATTGATTATCATTTAGCTTTTCTTGTAGAATTTCCAAGAAAGCTGACTGCAGAAGGATGGAAACACAGCATTAGCACCTGACCCATCTAACTGGAGCATAAACGTCACAGTCTCATACAATCTGGATGCTGGATTCCAGGCATGGGATATTTTTGGGAAAGAAACAGCTCTGTCATTATAGAGTGTTTCCTTCTCTTCTTCTCTGAAAAGGTCAGTAATGACAGGCTGGCCTGCAATTGCATAGTCTATTTCCCCCCTTGCCCTTTTCAGAGGCAAAATCCATGCAAAACTTCAAAAATACCATGTAAGATTGAAGAAAGGGTTAGAATAGGTTTGGGAGAAAGTGCTGGTTATCAAAGTCTTTCAAGTGAAACATCATTGTAAGACAAAGGCTATTATAAAAATCTTTTCAGTGGAGAAGTTTACTCTCTCTTTTTAATTCACAGTGAACTTTGCTTCATATGAGTCAGATTTTCAATGTGTGTAAATCATCACAGAACCAGTCAGACAAGTAAGATTCATTTCCATCTGTATTTTTTACTTTTGGTTATATCTAATTATTTTGTATAAGCAAACTTTTTACATACAGATATTAAATTGATGTTCATGATGGGAGGGGAAGCAAGAAAACCACAACAGGAAGGAAATGACATATCAACATATGGTTTAACTTTTACATAGATGGTGTTAATGATAGAGTATAAAAAGTATAAGAAAGAGAGTTCTGAAGATACTATTGCAAATAAATCCCCCTTGTAACTTTAGACCTTGCCCCAAGACAAGTAGTTACCCTGAGAGTAGTAATTGAATATAACTAGGGGTGTCAGAAGCATGGAGAGAGAATTTTTACTTCTAGAAAATGAAAATGTGTACAGTTTAAACTTGTTGCAAGACTTTTTATTTGCGACATTTCTTTTAGGATATTTGTTAATAATCAAGCCAAAAAAAGGATGGTTGAAGATGAAAAAGGAAAGAAATCAAGATTTTATTTCAGGTTGCTATGTAGTCACAGAGAACCCAAGCCATATTACTATGCACATCACATAACCTGTAAACACAAATCTTTTTTTTCCTCTCCCATACACAGGTAAAGAACAAGAAGCCTCTATTCCTGTTTAAATCCTGCCCTTGTAATTAATTACAGGGTTTTTCTGGTGTAGGGGTGCAGAGAAGGGAATTATTCCTAATTTTAAAAGGGATAATAGAATTCAAATAAAATCCAGTGGAGAATGCCACCCCTTCCTCCAAAATGTCATCTGTTCTGACAAAGGCAGCTAATTCTTAGTATCCCAGACAAGAGGCTGTTTGTCTGATGGACTTCATTTTTTTCATTAACTGCATTACAAATTAGGCTAACAATATACAGATGAACTTTATAAAATATAATTAAAATTGGTGTCATTGTGACACCAAAAAAAGAATCTAATTTAACTGGCAATGGATGCAACAGAGCTATCTAAATGTCAGCAACTGTTCAGAGCCACAAGATCAGTACATAAAAATTACATATATAATGTTTTCAATATGAATGTGAGACTGGTGTGCTTAAAGACACTTCTAAAGGCAAGACAGAAATGACAATGGCATTGTTAAAAAGCAAGAAAGCATTTTGCAAGAACTTCTTATTACCAAAAAAAAACATAAGAAAGAAAAAGTAGAACACGAGGACAGGTAGATCTAAAGAAATCTTTTTAAGTTCCTCATCCTCAGTTAATATCACATGAACCAAAATTTAGCAGGATTCTATAAAACCAATATCTGCCACATGCTACCAAACGCTTCCCATTTTCACCATTGACAACAATGATTTCTTGGTTAGATAGGTCTCTAACTAGTGAAAATATTTACCTCTTGTCATTTCTTTTAATTTGCTGTATGGAGATAGCATACTTCTGGTCCGTAATAGCCTGAAATAATGGTTGAACTTTGTTTTCTGTCTATACAGTCAAACAATTTGCTTTAGCTGTAATCTGAATTTTTATACATAGCCTTCTCTTATCTTTCTGGCGGGGAAACACATATACTGGGCTGTGGAACATGGATGTGCTGATGTTAACCCATTTTTTCACCAATGATGTTACTCTGACACTGAGTTCCTCTGATATTTTCCATCTTTATATCAGACTGAAGTTCCATTTTCTTCTTATGTCCTTTTTCCAGACCTCACACAACATCCCACTTGTTCACTTTTGCTCTTATTAGTTCTGTTTTAACAAGTAGCTATCATTTTTCTGAAGCATCTCTCAAGGAACTGCTAAACTTTTTATGCTGAGCTCATGGAAACGATCCTGCCTTGACCTAAGACACTTAAACCCACTTGTGTTTTCCAAAAGGCAAACTTAGCAGTACAAAAAATAGGGCATACATACAAACTGGGAGGTTTTCAATATGAATATAGACTTTTGCTTTCTTGGACTGCTTTGTAGACAAGTCTGTATATCTCAAAATGTCTGGAATCTCTAGGTGCTGAAGATCTGTATCTACTACATATCTCTTTTGTTCACCTGATATATACCTGTTTTGTTTTTATATTTGTTTCCTGCATCACTATCTTTCTGTATGACATATATAACCTGTAATCTTACTCATTTAAAAATATTTACCTGCTGCCAGCAGATTTCTTTCTCCTCATGAAACAAAATTGAGCCATCATTAAAACAATTTTTCTGCATGTGTGATCCTGTAGAAATATTTTAGTGTTTCATAGCATACAAATCAGAAAAGCAGAAAAAAATTTTCTCCACAAAGCTATGATTTTTCTTCATCGCTGCCTGTGTTTCCTTACATGTATCGAAACAATGCTTCCATTTTCATAGTCTGTATTTTCTAAACTTTTTAACTTACTACTCTGGTTCAATTTTTCTCTTTTTCAGGATCTTCTGAGGAAAATGTTTTCAATATTGGTTTTACAGAATTTACTTATCTTCTACCTTTATCCCACTTTCTGTCATTTATCTCCCAGTAAATACATGCCTAGCTGATGCTGTAAATGTAACAACTGGGTCTACAGCCTTTCCAGCATGCATATTGGACTATGAATTACAGCCTAAGTTCTGATGTCCAGTCTATTTTAATTATCAACCTTTATCTTTGTTAGTGTTTACTGTGCTACAGGAAACATGTCCTTTATTTTCATAATTAAGATTTTATAGCTACCTGCTGACTCTTCAGGTCTACTAAGTCAAGTTCCTCATTTTTTCCTCAATCATTAAATCCCCGTATATATTCATTTCATGCAATGAGAAATCCTAAATGTTTTTTATTGAATTGTTTAATGACAAAATAAGTTATGTCATATTGTCTCTAACAGTACATGGAGTGACACAACAGTCCATAACCGGGTGTAACCTTTGGATTTGAACGAAGGATTTATATATTCTTAATTCTTTATTACTAAAATAGTGAGGATTGTGGGTAGATGTGAAACAAATTTTCAAAAGAAAATGACATAGGAAAAATGAAGTGCACTTTCCAGAGTACATTTGTTATCAGGCTGGTATTACATATTCCACTACTCTGCAGTTCTCAAAAGGGAGCCATAACTCTGAAATCAATTCATTCAATATATCTGCTTATTTTTATGTGTGCTTAATGCCTTTTAAGGGTACAATATTTACTTTCTGATATCAAATGAAACAGGTTCTATGACATCAATGACCACACTGTCCCTGCCTAAGTATTTCAGGTTAAGCACCACAAAAGTGAGGCACTTGACTATCAGTTGCTTTCTCTGAAAGGCAGCCTCAGCGGTACATAGACCAAGCAGAGTAACACTATTAAATTATATACTACTGCTGCTCCATGCATCCATTTCCTGACTTGAAATAGTGAATATAATTTGTGCAGCAGTTTTGTGTCAGTAAAGACTTGTTAAAGGGACATGGGTGACTGCAGGAGAAAGACAAGGTTTCAATCAGAACTCTTTTTTGCCTGGCAACTTGTGTTAAACATTTTGTCTGACTGATAAAGGGGTAACTTTACAAAAAGACCAGTTGTTCTTTGAGACATACCATGAGTTTGGAACTTCTCTGTGACTAGGTATTATGTTTCTACAAAAACCTAAAAATTTTAGAAAAACCTCAAAAAATCCCGTAGAATTATAGAATGGTTTGAGTTGGAAGTAAACTCAAAGATCATCTCATTCCAATCCTCCACTAGAACATGCTGCCCAAACCCCCATCCAACCCTGCCCTGAACACTTAGAGGGAAGGGAGATCCACAACTTCTCTGGGCAACTTGTTCCAGCACCTCACCATTCTTTCTGTAAAAAACTTCACCCTAACATCTAATTTAAACCTTGCCTCCTTTAGCTTTAATCCATTCCCCCTTGTCCTGCCATTATATACCCTTTTAAAAAGTTGATACCCCCCCTGTTTCTCTGCTTCCTTCAGGTACTAGAAGGCTGCAATAAGGTTTCCCTGCAGCCTTCTCTTTTCTGGGCTTGTTCAGCCCAGAACAAGGTAATGTATATACGTACATAAAAATACTTTTATCTCGAAGGAGATAAAAATACTTTTTATCTCAAAGAATGGTTTTGACTAACTGAAAAGGATCTGGGCATGACATAGATGATAGAGAATGCAGAATGGGTATTCTCTGGATTTCATCTGGGATGCAGTTAATTTTCACAAGATGTTGGGAGGGCACACGCCAAGACAGCTCCCCCAAACTAGTGAAAGAAGTACTCCATACCATATGATGTCATCCTCAGTCTATAAAGGGGACTAGCCATGAAGAAGGGGCCACAGCTCAGGGCTAAGCTGGACATAAGGCTCGTGGGGTAAGCAAATTGCATTATCACCCACTTTGTGTTTTCTAAATATTGTTCATTTTTTCTTCTTTCTTTGCCGTCTGAGTAAATTGTCTTTATGCCAACCCACAAGTCTTTCCTTTATCTTCCAATTCTCCTCCCCATCCCATCGGGGGTGAACTGAGGAATGAGCAAGTGACCACGCTGTGCTTAGCTGCTGCCTGGGGCTAAACTGCAACAAGTTACCACTTTAATTTTCTTTTGAGTCAGTGAATCTCAGGCTTCTGACCAATCTGACTAGAGCTGATGCTGCATAGAAACTGAAGAAGAGCTGTACAATTTATAATCAACAACATGTTTAAAGTGTGAAGATGACAGGGCAATGAAAATGCCTTACAACTTCAAGGTAAGATCCAAAGAATGAGACTAACTTATGCTGTTCTACAGCTACAAACCATATGAAAAAATATTAAAATCAACAGGTTCATGTGTTTTAAAGGCAGAAGAGACTGCTCTGACAATCTAATCTCATGTTCTTGATAACAGAAACCATATAGTTTAATTTTATTCCCAAATTACTGCTGTCTGATCTGTTCTCAGCTCCATAATATGAGACCTAAGTTGAATGCACTTAATAGCAAGGCATTCCTTGGTGAGTCTAAGATGTTTACATCAAGTGGCATCCATTTCTTATTGACAACAAAAGACTAAACTAAAAGTTTAAACTCATAACATTCAGGTGCATAAATTCAGGTGAGTACCTCACCTTTTAGTGTCATTCAGTTGTTTTTGCTAATGTTTGGAGTGGGCCCAGATACCTATATTGGACAGGATCCTAAATGTCTTAGCTGTCTGGAGTAGGACTCACATAAGCAGTGTATAACCTGACCATGCCCAGGAGTAGCAGAGTTCCTCAGTGAGTGACCTGAGAGATCAAATCCAGGACTATATATTGCTTTTCAGCAGAACAAAGGATTGTCAGGCTGTTTGAATTTTTATTATATGGACATTCAAAAGCCTGTGACATTAAGTAGAAGTCACAACAGAGTATTTGTCTTTCGTTTTGGTGGAAAAATAAAGAGAAGGCAACTTCTACTTATTTTTATGTGATAGTTGTTTTTCCTTATGTAACATATTTCTCTTTTAAAATCTTGATAGCCTGAATATAAGTAAGTAGTTAAAATCACCAGATGAATACAGAACCTTACCATACAACAGTTTATTACATACATTTATAATCTTCCAGTTACCTCTTCTGAGGAAACAATAATGCATACTGTATCAGAATATACTTACTACTATTCAATAAATTTCTAAAATTTTACATATAATTCTTTGTGTCACGTTATAAACTGTTAAATACAATCCTAGTGTATGATACACTTTAATAGCTTTTCTGCACTGAGATATCTCCATTTATTCTAGTATTTGTGGCTATATAATTGTTTTCTGCATGTCATTTATCCAGCATTCTGATGGGTCATGATGTAAGTGGACATGGGGATAAATGACAATAACAGGGGAAAGAAAGCTCATTTTGTATGCTGAGTGAGGACACATGTTTAGTTGTGTTTCTCCTGTGCTGGTAATCAGGTAGGAAGCAGCACGCCAGGACTCACTGTCCCTTGAGTGAGATACAGCAACTGATGACCCTGAAGACAATGGCAGTGCTGCCGCTGCACTCTGCTCTTCCTTTCCTAAGTGCAAGAAAGCAGTGCTCCACAGGTAGGGAGGGTACTGCAACAGGTCACTGCATCGGTCAGCATTACCTGCTCATTTCATCCTGGACCTAGTTTAGGAAGAAAATACCAAGGAATAAGGGAAGACTTCTCATTTTTACAAGCCTATACTATGTCATATTTTCTTTTCAGTTGTTAGGTACATGGAAGGTTAAGCCAAGATGGCTCAGAAAAACCATACGGGGTATTTGGCTGTTACAAAAAGTAGCATAATAATTAAAAAATAGCTACTGTTGAAGTCCCATCTCCAGAAATAAATCTGATGTATTTTCATAATAATTTGGAACAAATAGGTATAATCATGGAAATGTCAGATAACTTGTTATCTTAGATGATAATTTGCACACACCCCCCAAAAAAAGAAAGAAGTTTTCTGATATATTTTACTAAAACATGGTGGAAGGACATGTTCTTTAATTAATAAAATACATAGAATACTGGCTTCCCAGTGCAATGCAATCAAAGCATGTGGGAAATGTTCATTATCCTTTGACAACTCCTTCTATTTAAAATTAAATTATTTGCTGTTAGAAACATTAAGCAGACTTAGGATATTTTACAGCGGCTATCAGTCCTTGTCAGACAATTTTATATTACAGGGTGAAAGAGGGGATAAAAGCTTCCAGGCATATCTAGCATTGTGGAAAGTGAGGTGAAAAATTAGAGATCCTGTAATAGACAGACAAGTAAAATTTGTCATTGTTCTATGCACAGTGTCACACACTGATTGCTTACAGCATACTCTTGTTTGCACTACTGTTTCAAATATTAGTTTGTATTTGAACAACAACCTTTTTCCACTTCTATAAGCCATGGAAACACTGAAGAAAACCTACATGAGAGTCAGAAAGGCAAATTTACTAAGTGATCCTTAATTCTCAGAGATGAGTTTGGTTGATAAAGCAAAGTTGATAAAGGCTAACCCTCCTCTGCCTTACAGGGACTATTTCAGGTGCATGGAGAAAGATTCCTTCAGGGAAGATTATCTCTTCAGGGAAATATATCCCCCACTCACAGGTAAAATGCCAAGATTCCTCAGTGTGCTTGGTGTCATGCTGGCTCTTCACCTGCCCTCATTGAATCACACTCTGAAGGACAATTGAGTCCTTCCTTTGTCAGGGGCAGCCAATGGAGCCAAGGAGGAACCTATGCCCTGTACCAGGCAGTTAGACTTCCAACCAGATCTCCTCCACCCTGAGCACAGCAGGGAAGGGAAAGTTCACTCCACAGTGGCCTGACTTTCCCATGGTCTGATACCACCTACAATGGCCAGATCCCAGAAATTGTCTTCATTCCATTTGACTAGGTTAATTGAAACAGTAACAAATAAACATGCCATGCTATTGTCTTCACAAAGTTCACAAACTAAGTGTAATCAGAGTGGCAGAGGTCAACTGATAGAACAAAATTGCTCTTCAAGTACTTTCAACTGAATGCACTGATCAAAACTAAACTCTTGCTTTCTCTCTTGCTTTTCCTTCCTCTTCCTCTTCACTCTTTCTTTCCCCCTCCCCTTCCTCACTCTGCCTGTCCCTGTATCACAACTGTCAAACCTCTAGCTCAACTGTCAAATAAATAGAGATTGCTTTCAAACATCAATGAATATAACAATGAGTTGCAAGAAAAACCTGAAATTATGGTAACATTCTCTTTCCTTTGGTCCTGGTTTTGGCTGGGATAGTTAATTTTCTTCCGAGCAACTGGTGTAGTGCTGGGTTTTGGGTTTAGTATGAAAAAAGTGCTGATAATCACACTGATGTTTAGTTGTTGCTAAGCAGTACTTACAATGAAATCAAGGACTTTTCAGCCTCTCAGAACCTGACATCAAGGACGCATGAGCCTTCACAGGGAGGTGAGGGGGAAAGGGGCACAAGAACCTGTGAGGGTGCACAGCCAGGACAACTGACTCAAACTAGCCAAAGG
The DNA here is from genome assembly GCA_022605575.1 of Laterallus jamaicensis coturniculus. Taxonomy (NCBI): domain Eukaryota; kingdom Metazoa; phylum Chordata; class Aves; order Gruiformes; family Rallidae; genus Laterallus; species Laterallus jamaicensis. The sequence continues at coordinate 31,285,673 of JAKCOX010000003.1, read as the reverse complement.
GATTTTCCATTTCATATTATGTTGTGCTCAGTTTATAAGTTGGGGCAAGCTTGCTGGAGGAAAACATTGCTTCAGAACTAGCTTATCATTTGTCAGTGGTTGGTGAGCAATTGTGTTCTACACTATTTGTTTGTATATTCTATTATTACTATTGTTTCTGTTATCATCATCATCCTCTTCCTTTCCTGTTCTATTAAACTGTTTTTATCTCGACGAATGAGTTTTACTTTTTTTCTATTGTCTCCCCCATCCCACTGAGGGGGAGAGTGAGCAAATGGCTGTGTGGTTGTTTTACCTACCTCCCAGGTTAAACTCCAATATCTAAATATTATAATTTCTTTTATCTTCACAGAATCAGATAATATGCAGTTGCTTTACATGTGATTTGACAAAAGCAATAGTAAAAGATATACATATTTAATGCAAATGTCAAGTTTTTCATAATCTAGGTTTTGGTAGATGAAATAAATCAGTACAAGTTACTCCTGGGAAAATTCTGACTGGACACAAAAAGAAAATTCTTCACAATGAGAACAAGAGAATAATCTCCCCAGGGAATTGTTGGAATCCCCAGCATTCAACACTTTTAAGATTCAGCTGGACAGGGTGCTGGGCCATCTTGTTTAGACTGTGTTCTTGCCAAGAAAGGTTGGACCAGATGATCCTTGGGGTCCCTCCCAACCTGGTATTCTATGATTCTATAATTCTTTTACAGGTTCAGTATGGGTGAAATTCTGATTCCAATTGAGATATTTATGATTGACATCATTACTTCATCAAGAGGGTAAAATGGTTTTAGTCCTTTAAAAAGAAAAAATTTTATGAAATGCAGATTAGGACTGGTTTCTGAATTTAAATTATCTGGATTTTCTAATTAAAGATATTTTACAATACTACTTCTTTTTGTATTCAGCTCAACCCTAGGTTACATCCATAGCCAGAACTAGAACTAACATGCAAAGTAATGTGATTGAACTGTGAAAAAAATAGATTAAAGGAAACTTCAGTTCTCACAGGAGAAAAGAAAATGATAACCTGAGGAAAGACTGCAGTTTACTCTATAAGATGTATAGTGTGTTGGTTTATCACTGTAAATCAAGAGAGACTAGAGGGTGTTTTTGTGTAAAAATAACTATTTGCTATTGTAACTTGGAAAAGAATAGGTATACCAGTAAAACTATTGATTTATGTTCTGCAACCTTCACACTACTAAACGGGTTATTTGCTTTACTGAAGAAAATATTAATTTACTTTTTTAAATTATGAAAAGAAAGACTGTGTTCTTTTGATTTGTCTTTGGAGGTAGATAGCTATCCTCAAACTCCGATTTTGCTCATCTAATTCAATGGCAGAGTTACTTTAGCTCAAGGTGCCTTAAAAGGTACTTAAGGCAACTGGCATGTGTATCTCTGCATAGCCATCAAGAGCAGCAGAGTGGAGAAGACATAAAATAATTTCACTGACTTAATAAAGCTTCCCTCAAAAAGTTTGTGTGACCTCTAGCAGCTTTGCAATTGTAAGAAGGAAGCACTAAGCTTGTAAAAACATAAGAAAACAATGGTAAAAACTTGTGGCAACAGCACTACCAGAACATGTTAGAAGTGAAGTAATGTTTTTTGCTATATAACTGACTTCAGTGTCAAGTTTAAGATAGGTGGAATAACCAGAAATAAAGGGATTTCTGTAACAGAAGCAAGGCATTAGCATTTCAGGACTGTGCCAGTACTCAAGTTCACAAAAACAAGAGTCCTAGTTTCATTTGTACTCTCCTTCATATTTCTGCTTCTTCAGGGTTCAGAGAAATAGTTGTAAATGTGAACTGTACAACTGATTTATGTTTTCTTCTCTTGAGCATCTGAAACTCCCAAAGACTGGGAAACTGCCCCATTTATCATAACTCCTAAAGTCTGTGCAAACCAATGAAGAATGTGTCTGCAGCACAGGGGATCCCACATGCCATGCTGTTTTAATTTGGCTTTGCTAGGTTTGCACACAGCTAAAGAACATTATTTTCTGGCACATTTTAGGCATTAGTTCAAGAAATAGAAATCTAAAGGAGGGTAGGAAGTATATGAGCAATTTAGCAAAATCTATATGCATTTAATATCAAGATAATTATTTCACTCAAATCAAAGTCTATAAAAAATTAGCACACACTTTTAAGCACTTTTGCTTAAACAGGGCAGAAGGAAAGTTTCTACCTTAGAGATAAGAAGAGTAAACCTCTGAGATATTTAGATTCCCTAACTATATTTAGAGCTGAAGGATATTTCAGGAGTGACAAACTCATTTAACTTTCCATTTGAAACAAGAAACTTACAATTTGTATGATTTTTAAAACTAATTTTATCTCTTCATTCATGCAAAATTTAAAATCAGTAATGAGTGACCAGTGATTGTACAAGCTATTTATTGCTCTAATTCTGTTTGAATACAAATAAGGCATATGCTATACTTGTTGGGAAAACATAAATTAGAAGAAACGGTATTTATTAGATAATCTTCAGCAGGCTTATTAAAAGAATGCTCAACTCTCTGTCCCTATTGTAGATATCCTTAGCCCAAGCTGTCAATATGAGGTGTAGTATTTAAATAATGCAAAATAGGTGCATATTATAGTTGATTATGAAAGAGTGTCTGACCTCTGATAATAATAGAAAAATAATTTTCATATATCAAGATAGAGCAGCCATCAGTGTCTCATTGCTCTTTAATTAGGGCCTAGGTTTGTTAATATTCACTCACTTGCTGTATTGATTTGTATGCAAGCCATAAAATAAAATCACTTAATTTAATGCATTAATGTAGTTGTATCGCAATGGGTGGCAAACAGATTGTGGAGATTAAATAACATGTTTTATGCAGCACGGCTTAGTTTAATTTGTTTGACAGCTGAGTTTTTGTACTTGTAATTGCAGATATTGCAAGTGGAGCTAAACAATGTTATGCTGCCATCCATGTATATGAGACCTAAAACTGATGTGCAAATTCAAGACCTTCAGACTCTAAAAATTATCAGGTTGGCTTTTTTTAACTTCATAAACAAGATTACATTTAGATATAGTAATTAAGACTGAATGCTACAGAAAGAAATCACACATGCTTTATTGAATGGATTTCTCTGTTTCTTTTATTGAAATGCAGTTTTACCTTAGTATAAGCCTACATGACCTAGTCCTAATAAAAACTTTACAAATGATCTTATTAGAATAAGTAGTAAACATTTTTTTAGGAATTGAACTCTGCAGAAAGTCACTATAGGGGGAGTCTTCCTTATACAACTATTTTTCACTTAATGTAGTTTTTTTTTCAAATGGATCTGAGACTATAGACAAACAATAGTCAGAGGCTGAGTTTTCAGTGGGGTATTCTATATAAGAGATGAGGTGTGACAAACTGCGATTCTCACATCAGCAAGAACTTAACAATTAAATCTCATAGGTAGCTAGTGGGATACTCCAAAAGGAAGCCCAGACAGAAATTTACACACAGTATGTGTGCTGAGGATCCTGGAGTATAAAAAAAGGACCTAGTAAGCTAAAGTGACAGTGGGGACTCGGAATGGGAAACTGATCTGCAGCCTTTCACAGAAAGATAGGGATATTCTTGCTTCTACAGGAAGCAGAAACTACCAAACTGTGCTGGATTTTATACGTAGTACAGAGTTTACCATGAAGTAGGTGATCACTAAAAATTTGCTTCTTTTGACAGGCACCTAGTTTTGGAAAACTTACACTTCCTGAAGATCCCTGCTTGAATCACCAATGGTGAGTTGAGGAAGGCAGGCAGAGATATATATATTCCTTTAAAGAACTGGCATTGTAACAGGCCAAGCATTGTTTTCTTTAATGAAAAAAGCAGCTACAGGGAATACCGCTACGTAGTGTCCCATTCAGAGGTTAGATAGCACATAGCTTTAGCTCTTTGTATTAGTCAGAGTTCTGACTAAAGGGTACAATCTCTCCTGTCTTCTTGTAGGTCACTGAGAGGCATCTTACATCCCTACTGTCTTTTCAGTTCATTAGGCATAAAGAAGGTTTTAGGAAGATGTCTCTCCACATCAGCATGGCACTGGTGATAGGAACAGTTAGCTCTAAATGTTTTCTTGTCGCCTGAGCCCAGACATACCCCTACTGAAAAGAATTTGTAATTTTATTCTTGCCGTATTAGATCAGTAGATATGGCTCATTCACCATGAATACTGCAAATAATATAACGCAGAAAATATTGAACATGAACCAGGAAGATTCTTCAATCACAAAGCAAAGAAAGGAAAAATAAATCAACAATTAGGTGTTTCCTGGAAGTTAGGAAAACACAGTTAAATTCCTTCCTTTACTCTGTAAAATGTACACTTTCAGATATTTAGGTGCCCTCTACAACCACTCAAGAATAAATTTCCCCATGGGAGTACAGATTCACTACAAAGGGAATACAGATGACTAGTTTAAACCAGGTATCATTTTTCTATGCCATAAAGGCAGGTGAGGTGACCACCTGCAAGGATTTAAAGACTTATACAATAAGGTATAACATTTCAGTGCAAGTAAGAGTGTCCAGAGGAGGGCAGTGAGGATGGTGAGGGGGTATGGAGGGGGTCTTATGAGGAGAGGCTGAAGTCCCTTGGATTGTTCAGCCTGGAGAAATGGAGACTGAGGGGAGACCTCATTGCTGCCTATGGCTTCCCGATGAGGGGGAGCGAAGGGACAGGCACCGATCTCTTCTCTTTAGTGACCAGTGATAGAACTGAAGGGAATGGTATGAACCTGTGACAAGGGAGGTTTAAGTTGGATGTTAGGAAGGGGTTCTTTACTAAAAGGGTAGTTGAGCACTGGAACAGTCTCCCCAGGGAAGTGGTCACAGCACCGAACTTGACTGGGGTCAAGAAGCATCTGGATGATGCGCTCAGTTACATGCTCTGACTTGCCTGGCCCTGTGTAGAGCCAGGAGCTGGACTTGATGATCTTTATGGGTCCTTTCCAACTCAGGATATTTCTATGTTTCTATGATACTATGATTCTGAGAGCAGCTAAAATTTATAATATAAGAAATGTGTCAATTAATTCAACAGATGCCTAAATATGAGTGTAATGTGCTACAATATAAACAGTGCTGAGACTGTCCAAAGTACCAAAATTGTCCAAAGCACTTTAATTCTAGTCAGGCCACTGGAAGAAGAAACATAAAAATGATTATAGAAAGGCTTCTTTAATGATCTAATAGAATAAATTAAAAAAGAAATATGCAAAAAAATGGTTTGGGATTTTTAGATCTTTCATCTCTTCATTCTTCAAATGAACAAAGGGGCAGTGTCCCACCAAAGCAAAGAAATACTGAAGAAAATTTGTTTCTCTTAGCCTCCCCTGACTCAGATGAAAATCATGTTTGAGTTATATTTTATCTCAGTGTTCAAAAGAGCACATGTGACTTAATAAATAGACAGCTATAGGGGTTGGATTTTACAACAGATGTGACAGCGGAAAAACTGTGGAATTATACCAGGAAAACAATAGATCCTGTACATGTCTCTGCTAAATCACAACACGTGTATTTTATTTTAATTGCTCCTTCTCTCTTGTTGCTGGAATTGTACAGATTGCCATGGCTGAATGAGCTGCAAACAACCCTCTGAGGGCAAAGCTTTCATTTTTGTTTAGAATTTTCCACTCAAGCTAAGAATAAGCCTCGAGACAGCAGCTAAGTATAAAGAGACAGAGGGGCAAAACAACTGATGAGTAACTTTTTTAGAGTTTGCTTTTATTTTAATTAAATGCTTGCTATTTTGCTTTTTTTTTTTTTTTTTGGCTTGAAACATACTGGCTTCTCCCCCGGTTCAACAATATGAGTTCTTTTCTGTGTCTTTGGACATAACTGTGACATTTGTTTCTTTGCCTTGCTGAAACCAAGACAAGAGCTGAAGAGTATTCCCACAAAGTGCAAAGTGAAAGCACCCATCTCATTTCTACAAGCTTTCTTACAGGCAGCCTGCAGACAGTCTGCCAAGACAGCCACATACCTTTGGGTGTTCCTAGCAGGCTCCTTTTGACTCTGGAGTATGATGGGGCCTATCGTTGAGGTAAATGCCCAGTCTAAACGTAGTGCAGTCCTTAAGATGCTGCAAGACTGTGCTGTGACTTGAGTTTCATAAGTGTTGCAGGGCAGTCTTCCCAGACACCTTCAGCACAAACTGCCTTGTACACGGGTCAGTATAAATGCAAACACAAGCTAAAGGAAAATGACTGCAAATATGAGACTGTAGCTCTACAGTGTAAGAATCCTACCTCAAAAGTGATCAGAATTAGTAAAGAAAAATAGATTATACACAGTTCTTATACTAAGGGCGGGGGGGGGGGGGGGGGGGGAGGGAGTACTCCACAAAAACAAACAACAACAAAAAAAGAAAATAATACACAAATATTATTTCTGTATCATCATGATAGAAAATCCTTGAACTTATATTTTATCTTAGTGTACTTCCACTTACAGCTTATTACATATTAATCTCAGGTACAGAACATGTCATTTTTCTGGAACTTCTATGAAATAATGGTTAATCTGTGCAGCACTATAAAGAGACAAATCAGTAATATTTTTTTATCTTCACTAGGAAACAAGAAGAAAGTCTTCCTGAACTCTTATCTTCCCAATGTGCTTTCTATACCTACTTACCTCCTGATTCTTTGCAACTAAGAGTAGCTATCTTAAAGTTAGCTATCTAGTCTAAGTAAGGCATCTAAATTATTTTTTACATAGCATAGCTTGCTATGTAATTGGTCATCTTACAACAACCCCTTTTTTCTTTTCACCCTATTTCACATTAAACTCCTTCCTATTGCTATCTATGATTAGCACCTTTGCCTGCATGCTGATTCTATCCTCAATGTCCTTGTTCCTTGCATTATCCTAGCATCAGATTACTCTGCCAGGGTGACCTATTAATGCAACCATTAAATCTTTCTTGGAAAAAAGTGTTCTTTAAAGCTTCTGCAATAGAATCAATTTTGCATGTTTAAATGAGGAAAGAAAAGCACATCACAGAACAGTTCCAGAAGTCTATCAGCTCTGCAAGCCTTTTAAATGAAGTTGACAATCATGGCAAGTTATAAAAGCAGACAGACAGGTTTTGCAATATATTTTTCCGCTGTTGCACCAAATTTACAGAAAGCAATTCAGAGGCACCTGACTTCCATCCAGGCTTGTGAGAATACCAGTTCTGGAAGGCCAATAGTCAGGAGCTAGAGATTTTTCAATGTGTACAAAAAATATGACTGAAGTCACTCTGAAGAGTCCAAAAGTCATGTGAACTAATCTTATAGACCAGTGCTTCCTAAAGGGCTGCCATTGGACAGTAGCACTCCAAGGAAACAGTGAATATAAAAACTATCAAGCTCCACCTGTGCGCATCTAGCAGCCAGCCCTTGCAGTGTGGCTCTGGGCTATGAATGAGCAGGATGTGTTGTCTGATTTGATAGAGAGCAACCCTGCAGAAAAAGACTTGGGGGTATTGATTGACAAAAATCTGGACATGAGACAACAAAGTGTCCTTGCGGCCCAGAAGGCAAATTGCATTCCATGTTGCATGAAAGGAAGTGTGATGAGCTGTTCAACAGAGGTGATTCTTATTCTCTGCTCTTCTCTGGTAAGACCCCACCTGGAGTACTGCATCCAGCCCCAGAGACCTCAGCACAAGAAGGACATGGACCTCTTGGAGAGAGTCTAGAGGAGGGCCACGAGGATGATCAGAGGGCTGAGCACCTCTAATACAAAGACAAGCTGATAAGAGTTGGGCTTGTTCAGCCTGGAAAAGAGATGGCTCAGGGGAGACCTCACAGCAGTCTTCCAGTAGCTCAAGGGACCAACAGAAATGCTGGGGAAGGACTGTGTGTAAGGGCATGTAGCTATAGGACAAGGGGCAAGTTAGAGCAGGGTAGGTTTAGATTAGACATTAGGAAGAAGTTCTTCACTATGAGGGTGTGAGGCACTGGAACAGGTTACCCAGAGATGTGGTGGAGGCCCCATCCCTGAAGGCATTCAAAGCCAGGCTTGATGAAGCTCTGAGCAACCTTATCTGATTAAAGATGTCCCTGCTTTACTGCAGAGGGATTGGACTAAATGACCTTTAATGGTCCTTTCCATCCTAATGCATTCTATGATTCTATGATTATCAGCATAACAGTCAGCCACAGAGATGGTATCTATGCCTTGTTTCTTGCTCCCTTGTTTTTCATACTAAGAATGTTTCTAAAATCCTGGGTATGTATATTCTTTAGCTCTTGACTTTTTATATATCTATATAAAAAGCCTTTGTAATAGGAAATAATTTGCTATCACCAAGAGGAGGGAAAAAACTAAACTTTCAATTAAAGTCTAAATCAACTTTACTGATTTTGAAGTCATCTGAATTGATCCCTTTATGGTAAAGGATTTTGATGACATTTTAAATAACTTCACAGAAAAGAGAATTTTAAAAAAAAAATCATGCTCAGAGTAATTTCATGCACCCAAGGCATTAACTGCACTGAGTAAGGATATCCAGTAAGCTTTAACAGAGCAGAAACCCTTCACTGCCTTCCAAGTACTTGCTGCTTTTTTGAAATTTGTGATGTAACATTAGGAAGCTGTAGCTTCAATTCAGATCCCATTAGATTATATTGCTTCATATTATGTAAGCACTACTAACAAATGAAAATTCAGCAATTTGGCTATGTGGTCCTCAACACTGGAAAATTCATTAACTAGCTAAATACTTCCATAATACGCACATGTCAAAACACACAGAATTTGCTATCATTAAAAGCCTGGATGGAAACCTTATTAGAGTCTATGGGAGAAATTTCCGGATTTCAGTGAACTGTGTAAAAGAAATTACAGTTTGTCAATGGTTATCCTGCTAGAACAGAAAAACATACAGCAATATCCCAGGTAAGCTAAGTTGTTTTTTCTAGAATTGAATGGTAACTTTGAAAACAACTCAAAGCAATCACAGGCCAAGAGAAGGGAAGGAAGAAAACTGTGGGTATAAGATGTCCATGTGGCACATGCTCCCCCTCCAATCTGAGAAGCAAAGGGAGGCGCTGGGAAGTAGGAGTCTTACCAGTCCTTGAGCTCCTGGACCAAGTACGGGAGATATGAAAAGACCTGCTCATTGCCAGAGTTGTGTAAATTGTAATACCTGTGCATTTTATTTAATCTGAGCTACTAAATGACAAAAAAACGGAAGACATTAAAGTTGGCCAACCATTTCCAAAGGAAGGTTTCCTTGGGTCACAAAATACTGCACTAGAAAGAGCTAAATTTTTTAAACAGAGAAGACTCCAGGTTTTTTGGGTGAGAAAGACTTAAAAGTTCAGAAACAAATGTCTTCCTCATTGATCTTGTCCTTGAAGAAGTGGTCTCTTTGCTATGGCTTTACGCCCAGCCCAACAATTTTCAGTGGTTTTTTGGGTAGCGACAAACTATACTACAGCCATTCCTGTAGATGTTAGGGAAAATTCATTCTTTCAATAATTTCTGAAACTTTCCTTTGAGTTCTCACAGATTCCATTCATACCTCAAGAGCTTTTTCCGGGGCTCATTATCTTTACCTGCTGCCCCACTAGCTGTCTAACACAAGCAGGAAAAAAAAAAAAAAAATCTAACAGGCAAATCCTTTGTTAAAGGAGGTGGGGGAGCTGATGCTGAGTAGCTCTTTCTCTCTAGACTGGCAATTCAGGCTGCTTAAATGTCACTTGAGGAGGAGGAGTTCAAATGATGCGGGCGTGCAGAAAGATGCTCAATTAAAACCACAGTATTTGTTCAGTACCTTTTTCTCCTACCGCATTTAAGTACAGCAGGACTCCCCTGATAATCACAAAAAATAACCAACAATTAGAGAGCAAGCTCAGATTACTGTTAGTGTTTTATAGCTTGCAACACACTCTTTTGTTTGCCCACCTTAGCAGAGGTGTTTATCATGTCCAGACTTCCACACTAGCAAGCAAACTCCTGCTCATGTTATCTCTCATATAAGAGCTTTATACGCATACAGCTTTGTGTAACAGTCTGCATCAGGAGCTCTGAAAGTCATGTAACAAAAAATATAAAATAGTGAAGATACAAAGTTATACTATTTTTCTGCTCAGAAAGCCAAAAGGGCTTTAAAAAAAAAAAAAAGTTTTTACTAGATAAAAATGTTCTAAATACAAAGAGCTTGGTTAAAAATTTAGAAAAACTTATTTAATCTAATAATATTTGAATTTTAATAATGAATATAAAAGAAAATTACTTACAATGAAGAAAAATAGGAGGTTCACCATAAAGAACATTTTCAAAATAGGTTTTTCAACTTCTTAAGTGAATTATATAGCAAAAGAAGAGCTGTTTTGCAAAAAGCTGAAGTGCAACATCTTAATCTTTCTCCAAGAAATTTTTTTTCACAAAAATAACCTCCAAAACCTCCCAAAAAAAAGTCTGTCATTTATTCTAAGAGATTTCAAATGAGCCAATAAAAGAACTATGAATAACCCCTCTATTGTGCATACAGCCCACTATAAGAAAAAATGCATTGCAGCACAGCATATAGAATTTATTGTCACCTGAGCTTTCTTGCAATAAAAAGACTGTTTGAAACAGGAATGCAGACCAACTCAGCACCTGCTAGTATCAAATTATTTTAAAAATTAGTCTTAATCCTAGTCTTTTTTAATTGAAACTCATGCATTATTATTTAATTGTGGCAAGAGTCTTGTAATGTAGAGCAGGAAGTTGTGTAACAATATGTTATTCCTTGGTAGCAAGGGATAATAATTCAGGAGGTGTAGGCAAGTACATTGATCTTTGCTGCCATCCAGAAATGAAATGTCATGTAGAGCAACTTCGTCATTGCTATTCCAATCTACTGCCTGTTCTGTGGTGCTGTCCTTAGATTTTAAACCAGGAATTCTCTGTGATCTCTATAAAAATTTGGATTGCCATAGATCCCATAAATCCATCACTGTGATGAATTCCCATTTTTCTATTGCTTGATGACAATCCACAGATAATTCCATATAAGAGGCACCAGGTAGAAATCTCTTTTTGGTGTGGAAAATATTTTCTGTTTAGCTCATAGAGAGCTGAATCCTGTATTCATCCAGAAATCCACCCAGCATCATTAGGACTTCAGGGACATTAGAATACTAAAATGTGTGCCTTAACTTTCATAATATAATCTCCACTATGGTTTCAAGTAATCAGAAATCTACTGAGCTTTCCTAGAGGTATTTTAATACTACCTGCTAGCAACGTATAATAAAATCCATGCCAATTATCATTGTGATAACAATGATGCATTGGATGGATCCACCAACACTTATCAACCTGCTGCAGATGAAAGAGGTTAAGTATAATAGAGAAGGTGATACGGAAAATAGGAAACGTTGAGTGGAATTTGTTCCACCTGACTTCAGCCATCTGAAACCAAGCTAGTACCCAATAGCCTCTGAAAGAAAAAAAAAAAAGTTTAAGACATATGGGATGAGTCATACTTTGGAAGCTATTTTCTTTATCAAACATAGAGGGAATCTCTATAAATAATTTTCAATAAATATCTAACTTCTGCATGGACACACTTGCATGAGAGTGCATCTATTAAAAAGGAGTTAAAAGATTTACTTCAGATGTGTGCACATGTGATCCAGTGCTCACATTCAAAATAGTCCATATTATTTGCTTACACTGACACATATCTGGACAGACTTCCAAATTTTATCCTAAGTTCCTTGATCATCCTAACTATCCTTTTTTTTTTCTTGTAGCCTGACACAGAGGAACTTCCACCCATACACTGTGACAACCATCAGCTTAGCCACCAAACCTTCCAAAGATGCAATGTTTATGAAACTACACTTGGCTGTTGTATATGCAGGATTTTCTGATCATCTGCCTCCCTCCTACCATGCATGCACTCAAAAACTATTACACCTTTCCAACCACTACATCCAGAATTTCAAACATATTACATTTCAATAAATTACTTGAAATTGTGGGTTTTATTAATGTGTCCACTGATGAAAGTGTTGCAGTCTGTGCTCATTGCTTACAAAATACAAGGATAAGCTCAGGAAAGATTTCAGTCAAGACACGTAACTAATAAGGATTGGGACAAAGATACTGGTTTCAAACTAAATTTCAGTAGAAGCATTTCCCAGAATTCTGCCACATTGGGAATTACATAATTCAATCAATGATTTGTCAATAAGAAAGCTGGAAAATGTAATTTTATCTCTTATTCATGAAGGTGCAAGAACTAAACCAGAGGAAGGGATGAAGGAACTAGCCAATATACATACTCGTGACTACCTGGGGTTATGTATTAGCTTTCTAATGACACTTCAAAGCTGCTGATGGTGCAGAGTGACAAGAGAAATACAAAAGAAACAGTGCACCAAGAAAAGCGGTGTTTGTCTTTCAGCTATTCCATATAAACAAAGAAAAAGTCGTTTTTCCCTTCCATTAGTTCATTACAGGGAATAAAAATAATAAATTGTAACTAACCGCATATGCACCACAATTCTGTAAATATGAATACCAGGTAAATTAGAGGGAATCCAAATAAGCTCACTGCCATCTCACAAGCCAAGGAGGCCAAATTTGTTCAGTGAACTATTTGATGCAAATTATTCCCCAAATCCTTCTAGGAAAGTAATAATCCCAAATTATTCCTTTGCTTAAACACCATTTACAGATTGGGTACTTCTGTAGTTTTATATATGACTGGCTTTTTCTGTTCCTAAAATAAATTTCCTATCATATTTAGAAAGTGAGAAATATTCTTATAAAAATCATTTAAGTAGGATATAGGATTTAATGGAGTATGTTTTCTTTCTCTTTTTCTTTTTAAAATAGCCATTAATGACATTTTATTGTTCTCCTGCTATGGAAACATCTGAAATTTAATTGATGGTTTCTGTAGTAAAGTACTGTTCTGATAAATTACATGAGATTCATCCGATAAAAAGTAGGAGATTCTGCATAATTCACTGCACGGTGATCAGCTCTGTCTGACCTAGGTGGTATGCTAGTTTGGACAACAGCAAGGCCTGTGATGCAGCTGAGCTTCTGATTCTTTTCAAGAAGAACATACAAAAATTTATTGTACAGGACAAAACATTTCCAGGCACCAAGCTAGGTAATAAGTATGCAGAAAAGGCAATCGTTCTGGCAGAATGTGGCCTTCTAGCCGTGTAGCTGTGCAGAGTATCTTGAATTCGAATTAGGTAGCCAAGAAGATCACTTTTGTCTGTTTGCATATCTGAATTTGATGAGCCTGCAAGCTTCTTACAGGGAAGAAGGGGAGAGAAAAATGGAATAAACCCCTGTGTCTTGCTTTAGAAAAAAGCATGGAAGTGAAATATTCTTCTCATTTAGTGTTGCATAGTTGAAACACAGTAATTATATACCTTCTGTACTACTCTATTCCTTAGTTAAGATAGCAATCTATTTACCTTCATGTGTTTCCTGCTTAATTTTTATGCAATCTGATTATATTGTGACAAAAGTGGTTAGAATAATACTTATAAAGACTGCAAGTCCAAACAGAAATCCCTTTTCTACTGGTCAAGGTAGTTAGATACGTACTTAAGATTTTGCTTTAATGAACAGGCAACCACTTTGACACGTGCTAAGAGCTGAGCATATCCTAAACCCTCTGAGGTTAGATTCATCTCACCTGCCTATAGCTTTTTTTAAAAGTGATGTAAAAAATGAAAGGCAAATTATATAGGATCATTCTTTCAGATGTCTTCATACAGGTTCCTAAACTAGTCTTAAAACCAGCTTAGACTAGCTGTTTGATTTTTAGCTAATCCCACCCTGGGATATAATTGTACAGGTCTTCATTGTATGAATAAAAGCTTCTAAAAGATGTAGGAAACCAGAAAATGCTTGGATACCACATGTACATTAACAAATGTTGATTTCTCTCTTACATGCCATACACTATTTTCTAAGCAGCAGAAAACATTTCTATTTAATTTCATCATAAATGATGTGCAGGAGAGGAGGTTGTAAGATGCAGTTAAATATGTATGCCACTCCTTTGAACATTTGCTTTTCAGTTTTCAAGTTTTTTTTTTCCCTCAGGCATGCCCTATTAGAAGCATTAATATGTCTCTACTTGCTTGGAAAGCCATTTTTCTATCACTCACAGACTCAGATTTAAACAGCAGCTGAGCCTCTGCTGATGGTACTCTTCCTCCATTTTTGCCCTATATCTGTGATCTCAGGCACAACCAAAGTTTCTCAAACCAGGAGGAGAAAAACTTTGAGCAGATATAAAAGAAAAAAAAAATCTCTTTCCCCAAACAACCAGTAGGTCCTACCTTGTTCTTGAACAAATACCGATTTGGAATTGTACTGATACCTGCTGAATTCTCTCTGGAGATAAAGTCAAATGAAAGACAGTTTCTTTGTCATCCTACACAAGGACCATGATATCCAACCCTATTATAGGCAACTCTACTTATGCAGCAGAGTTGATGCAGGAGGCAGTGTCCTGCTTTTCAGGGAAGGATGTGTCCAACCTGAATGGATACTCTTTTTTTTTTGGAACAAAAAATGTTTTATTGAGTAGGAATACTATGAGAGGATTGGCTAGAGCACTGAAACACTCTATTTCTTTTGGTCTGGGAGTCTAAATTCTACTTCCTTCTATCATAAGTGCCAACGAAGGTGGTCTGTTCAAAGTCTTGTATTGGCTCTGGGTCCATTTGAGAATGAAACATTCATGTAAAATAGTATAAAGTAACAAATTATACAGGAAATATAAATTAGACTTTCTGACTTTTTCTGTTCTCAGATTGCAAAGTACCAGATTTATCACAACTGAAACATAGCCTATGAAAAATTTATAAAATTATAATTAATTTGATAGCTAATACATATAAAAATATATATGTTTTTTCTATTGATCTAATTTAGGAGGACCAAATAATATTTTAGAAAAATATTTAAAGAACACAAGGTGGATGAAAGAACCATGCAGCAGTCGAGAGCATTATGGAGGCTAGTCACTATTAAATGAAATAAAATAATTTCCTGACGTTTCATGCTTTGGAGGAGACATTATGTTAGGTGCTTTGGAGGAGACACTATGTTAGTAGAAATATCTGTCAGTGGAGGGTAGTGTGCCATCTTTAACCCTATGTTGTGTTTTTGTTCCAGCTGAGAGCTGAGCACCACGCAGCCGCTTGCTCTCTAAGAGGGTGTAAGGGGAGGGAATTTGGGGGTGGAGGGTGGGGAGAAGGGCAGAGGAGGAAAAAGAAGCTTAAAAAAACCAACTTAACCCCACAGGTTGGGATAAGGATAGTTTACTGGGACAGCAGAGAAAGAGAGAAATAACAATACTAGGAATTTATAGCAAAATATGCTAAATTGGTGATACACAATGCAGTTTCTCATCAAACCGCACAACTCAGATCACACAGCTCAGAGTTTTGCTGAAGCTGGACCATCTCCAAAACCCACATATCCTGGAGACATACACTCCTACCCCCACCAGCTCCCCTTTATGCTGAGCATGATATAATTGGCATGGAATACCCTCTTTGGTCAGTTTGGGTCACCTGTCCCAGCTGTGTCCCCTCCCAGCTTCTTGGGCGCCCCCCCACCTTCTCATTAGCAGGGCAATATGAACAAATGAAAAGTCTTTGACTGCTTGGCAATAACTAAAAACATCAGAGCGATATTAGCACTGCTCTCATCCTAACTCCCAAATGTAGTATTCCACTGGCTGCTAGAAAGAAATTAACTCTATCCTAGCTGAAACCAGGATACCCTAAGGAAGAGAAAAATCTGGTTTTGCAGTATCTCATGCTGGTCTCTGTCAGAAAGAGTTCTGCCTTTGATGGCAGATGACTCTCATGATATAAGTAAAAAGGCTGCATTCCTGCATCTATATTGGTCTCCTTGTTTTGCTATGTTTTTATTGAGTTTTTGTTGGTTTGCATGTTTTCTTTTCTAGTTGCAATGCTGCTTCTCTAATGTTAGTTAAATTATTGGATTAAGATCGAAAAAAACCACCCTAAAGTGTGTAGCCTTTTGAATAAATCTCTGGATAACTTTTGTAAAATCACAGATCTCTCCTTTGTTTGTTACAGAAAGGGTTAATTTGAATTATGTTAGACATTTCAAAGTATGCAAAGCTCGTCTAACAAAACAGAAAAAGTCTGTTCTCTATATAACTATCCATGCAGGTATTTTTATATGAAGGGATACATTTTCAAAGCACTGCAAGGGAGGTATGTGCTAAAATCTGTTCATATATAACAGGATTTGTGCTAATACCACCTACACACTACTTTGAAACTCTACCCCTCTCTGTTTTTAATAGTTTCTAGCCATGGAAGGGACTGTGGTTTGGAAGAAGCCAGTATTTGTGAAATAAAAAAAAGCCACTAAGAAATTAAAACTACAATCAAATTGGCAAATTTCAAATAAAATGTACACTTTGATTATTACTATCATTATAATACTTTTTAACTTGTGAAAGTATCTTTTATCTGAAGATCATAGTAGCTTAAAAAGTCTTCAATGTTCCATCACCTTCTTTGAACATGTAAAAAATCGGGCTGATGAAATTTGTTCTGGAAAATTATACAGATTCTCAGTGTATAGGAAGCAAGGTAATGGTATTGAATGTGATAAAGCTACATGGATTTAAGAGAATTTCAGATTTGGTCTAAAACCTTAACCACCTCTAATTTCCTAACTCTTCAGACGAAGATAAAAGAACTGATTCTTAGCACTTACAGTGTAACAGAACAAATAACAAGTCTCTCCAAGGATATTTCTGGTTTCTACTTTTAGTGTTGTGCTACATGCCAAACAATTTAAAATTGTAAAATGATAAGATTATAGAAGATACATATGTGCATATATTTGAATTCATATCTTACCTATAAAAATATGCTATTACGTAGATCACTCTGACTCAAATTTATCACTGATGGGTTCTTCATTCTGACTCATCCATGACACCAAAAGTCATCATTGTCTTAGGAAAGGAGGCCATGCATCTTTCCATAAGGCAGTTTCTGTGTAGAACTGGGATTCTGCTCTGCATCTCAGCCTGGAAACTGGGTAGAGGAACCTTACCACACTTAAAGCAGGAGCTCAATCAGCTCTTTGATTTTATTTGTACAGAAAAAGAGGGCCAAGCCTTGTGCAAAGGTCAATTACATGAGCACACAGCTTCTTGAATACTACTCTCGCATGCCTTTGAGTGTGAGGAAGACTTCAGAAGGAGTCTTCAATTTATAATAGTCTAAAGGAAAAAGTGAGAACTAAATGGCTCAGGGAGTGGCACTGAACAACATAATCACTGTCACCCCATGTCTTATCCTTTGGTGAAGCTGCTACTGACCATTCAAAGACATGCAGATGGAAAAATCAATGTAACAATGATACAGCTGAATCTCATGTAGAAATATCAGCAGGATGGTCACATCAGGTGGCTGGATTGAGCACAGTGCTAATAGAATGTGTACTTTATGTATGGTAGCTCAGGTATGCAACAGAAAATGAAAAAGACTTTGAAGTGAAATAGTGCTTACACAGAAAATACCAAAATATATTCATTGTAAGAAACAGAAATTGGTTTATTACATCCAACACATCACTACAACTTGTAACATACAAACTCATCACTTGTTTATGTTGAGCAATGACTATCAGTTACCTGAGGGAACTATTAAAGTGTTTCTTCTAATAAAATCTGAGGGAAAAAAAGTACACATTTTAAAATCTTTGCTGTTGTCGTTAAGTTAATAAAGCTTTTATGCTCAGACCAGTTGTAAACTCTGTCAAGCCTGTATTTCCCTTTGGGAAAAAAGCTCTACAAGTTTTTACTCTCTCTTTATTTCTGTACATACCCTTCTCATGTTTCTCCTTCTTATATCCCAGAGTGTGGTTGGTACTTTTGCCTTCATTGCTCCAGTGAAATATCTGTGGGTTTGGTTTTTTTTTTCTATCCAGCTTCTTCTGGAAAGTAACATATACCTCTTAGTTCTCCTTCCCATGCATAGAACCTGTGGGACATGTACACATTTGATGCACCAGGTCACATGATGGGTCAAGAGATATAATGTTATGCTAGAGTAGAGGAGTATATTCTTATATCAGGATACCAACCAGTTGTGTTTATTACTTCTAGCTGGAAAGTGAATCAGTGACATATTATGCTACAGACGTGGGTAGGATGTGTTTCATTGCTGGAGGGAATGTGGAAAGATAAATTAATGGGACATAAAAGCCTTGCATAAGATCCTTGCATAAGGTTACATTTGCAAAAATCTTTCAACGCAATAGCTGTAGAATGACTACCAAATGGTTGGTTTTTTCTTCCTGTATTTGATATAAAACAGAACAGCCATCACATACAAAGTCAGGGGGTAGCAGGAATAGAGACTGAGAGCAAGAAAGAGAGAGAGGTGGGGGTAGAGAAGACATTATTTTCTATGTCATGTCCTCCACTCAAGGAAATTCAGGTGCTCAGCTAGCTAAGTTCTGTGAAGTAAAAGTGGAAATAAAACAATGTATGACAATGATCATGCATTATCCAGAGCTGGTTTTTGACACAGGTATGTATGCCTTTCCAAAAAACATACTGTAGCTCAGGTACAAATCACTGACCTTGATGGCTTAACTTGTGTGCATGTATGCAGTATGTCATGACCGCGTTGCATAATATGAGATGATCATAAAGGCTCTTCAGGGCTCCAAATTTCCATGGAAGGAACAAGAAACAGAGATAGATTCACATAATTGTAGGGGTTGGAAGGGACCTCCAGAGATCATCGAGTCCAACCCCCCTGCCAAAGCACTTTCTGTAGGACAGGTCACACAGGGAGGTTTCCAGACAGGTCTTAAATATCTCCAGAGAAGGAGACTCCACAACCCCCCTGGGCAGACTGTTCCAGTGCTCTGTCACCTTCACCATGAAAAAGTTCTTCTGCATATTGGTGTGGAATTTCCTATGCTTCAACTTGAGGCCATTGCCCCTTGTTCTGTCTCCACAGACCACTGAAATGACGCTAGGTTTTTCCTCTGTCTCCCACACTTAAGATATTTATAAACATTAATAAGATCCACTCTCAGTCTTCTTTTCATCCCAGTTCATTCAGCCTTTCCTCAGACGGGAGGTGCTCCAGGCCCTTAATCATTTTTGTGGCCCTCTGCTGGACTCTTTCCAGGAGATCCCTGTCTGGTTACAGTGCTCCAGGTGGGGCCCAACCTGGTCAGAGTAGAGGAGGAGGATCACCTCCTTTGACCTGCTGGCCATGCTCATTTAGTGCACCCTAGGATCCCATTGGCCTTCTGAGCCACCAGGGCACACTGCTGAAGGCAAAACTTTATCCACAGCACACAAGTTAAGTCCTACATTGTTTTTCCCTTTGCTTTGAAAGAGAGATTTAGGTAGTTATAAAGTTACCATTTCAGATGTCATAAATATCTATTAATCCCTGTTTTGATATTGAAGTAAAAAAAATTGCTAATAAAGCCTTAGAAATCACCTATATTATCAACACAATTTGAACTGTTAAATAAGTAATATCTAAGCTCAGTTTCAAAGCTGATTTATTACAGTTTCCCACTTGCAATAAATGGACCTGTCCAGAAAATAGTATTGCACCAAACCGCACAGAGTTCAGCAAGATGCTAAACACAACATATTTAGTGTTATCACAAACTGACATACTTGTATCTGGATGTGGGAGTAGATTGTTGATCCTCATTTTGCAAGTATGCTGTTAATAGTCATCCAATATCTAACTTTAAAATTGCACCTTTTTCACTACCTGTGAATGCTATAATCTGTTTCTAAGTTAAAGTTGCATTTCTTTCCCAAAATGAAGAAGAAAATATTTTTTCATCAGCATTATCTGAAAAATATCTGCATTTCCCTCAAAAAAAGGATCCGGTAAATACTGCCTCTGTGAGGCTGAAAAGCATTTGCAATACATTTTATATCTTTGGTAAATAAAAAATTATAAACATATAATGACCAATATCCTGTCAATAGCATATTTCACTCACCAAGGTGAAAAGATCCAAAGCACAAACACAGCCAGGTATAGGTGTGGAAATGCTGATGTGACAAAGACTAGCCCAGTACAGGCTTTCAATGTAGTATGCTGCCAGGCCATGCTGTGTGGAATACAATTGCACACTGTGTAAATTTCCCATCCACTTTAGATGGCACAATTCTTTTGGTTTTATTTGTCATGTCCTCACACAATGTTGATAAGCTGCAGCAATTTTATTCACATCTCCCATGCAAGACTCAAGAATACTGCCAAATTGGCAACTGAAATCAAATAATCGTGACTGAGAGCTCCCTGGTTGATCAAATCACGGCCTGTCTTGGAACTCAGCTTTCTAAACTGTGGTAGCCATAAGGATTCATAGGCTGGTGAGGCAGAATTTATACATATACTGCTATACTGGAGTGTGTTGAGGTATATGGTGGAAACCTCCAAGGCTATAAGTATATGGGCACACCACAGACCTTTTTAAAAGTCATTGCTCTGAGCTAAGTATAACAGCAAACCTGGCATCAGCATTTTGCCTTAAATCAGTCAGTATTTTTAAACTATTTGATTCTTTTCCAAGTTCTTAAGTAGGATTATGACAACAAAGTGCAACTGGGAACCTGATTTTTTTATACTGGGTTGGGGATTTTTTGCTAAAATAATTTGCATTGTTTTCATTATCGTTCTTATACATGAGCTTTGTTATGAAAATATTTATGAAATTTTCTGAAAATATTTATTGTTTGTGGGGCAGGTGGCTGATTTCATATTTCACTCTTTAAGCAAAAGTTGAACTTGTCAAACAGACTGTCCTTTTTTCTCTTCTATTTTTTGGAATGAACACAACTGATCATTTTAGGTTCATATTGAAAATTCTTGTTTAGACCTTTTATTTTATTTTCTTACATGTTACTGCAGAAAAATTGCATGACACAGCTTTTAGCAGATGATGCTGCCTTCTGCTTGTACCATAGATGAAACCTTTCACCTATGGACTTGAGACTGGGCTGCTGTTCTATTGTTTTCACACAAGCCTCTGACAGGAGATTCATGCTTTCTCTAAACCCCTTTCTATATCTCTAGTTTTGTAGGTTTGTTTATACTACAAGAAAAGGAGGCCTAGTGAACAACATAGGAAAGCTCGTGAACAAAGCATTCTCCAACCACCCCCAGCAGCACCATGAACAGGATGGAGCAAAAACATGAAAGTAACATGAATAGGTTCTCCAAGTGGGACTCTGGCCATGCCTGTGTGAAAACTGTATAGTAGTAAGGAAAAAATATAGTTGAGGATGTCCTGTGGCCCTGCAAATGACACTCATGAGAGTGCACTCTGTAACTTTAATGTCAAATTGGAAGCAAGTTTTCGATGTAGCTTTTTTCCACTCTCTCTTTCCCTTGTTTTATCTTGTTCTGTTTTGTTTCATTTACCGTGAAAGTAAGCAACCTTTACTTAACATCTACAGTCAATGTATGCAATGCAGTGGACCCCACAAACAGCCTGTGCTGTCATCATTTTTGTAACAGTACTTGGAAGAAATTCGTCTTATCTAGGCATTAAAATTAATTTAATGCCCAGCCTGTAAGTTTTCATTTATAACTATACCACTAGCTTGACTTACTACTTTAAGAACCTGCAGACTTGAGGGTCCCTCCATCATCATCCAGACAAAAACCAGAGCATGGCACAGCATCTCTCAAGTCCATACAATCTGCCTGGGCTCTCAACTAAGTGAGTGAATAAGCAGAGGAAGCAGCACACTCGTGTAAGAATACTTGACATGAACTGTTAAGAAATTCTGAGTTATACACCAAGCTCCATCAGAAGAGGGGTGGCCAGCAGGGACATGGAGGTGAATGTCCCTCTCTACTCTGCCCTCGTGAGGCCCCACCTGGAGTACTGTGTCCAGATCTGGGGCCCCCAATACAAGAGAGATGTGGAACTGTTGGAAAGGGTTCCGAGGAGGGCCACAAAGATAATGAGAGGGCTGGAGCACCTGCCCTACAAAGAGAGGCTGAGGGAGCTGGGCTTGTTCAGCCTGGAGAAGAGAAGGCTGCGGGGGGACCTCATTGCAGCCTTCCAGTACCTGAAGGGAGATTGTAAACAGGAAGGGAATCAACTTTTTAGAAGGGCAGATAATGGCAGGACAAGGGGGAATGGTTTAAAGCTGAAGGAGGGAAGGTTTAGATTGGATATTAGGGGGAAGTGTTTTACAGAAAGAATGGTGAGGTGGTGGAACAGGCTGCCCAGAGAAGTAGTGGATGCCCCATCCCTGGAAGTGTTCAAGGGCAGGTTGGATGGGGCCCTGGGCAACCTTGTGTTGATCCAGGACGGAGGTTGGTGTCCCTGACTGTTGCAGGGGGGTTGGAGCTCTATGATCTTTGGGGTCCATTCCAACCCTTACCATTCTATGATTCTATGATTCTATGATTCTCAGAGTCAGCTCACTTACCTGTTGTTAGTTACAACAGTTGCAGTACAAATTAGTGATCTGAACCTCTCTTATAGTCAGTAAGGAGAGACAGGCACCCAGAGAATATTTCCACCTGTCTTAAATACCTACTTTAGATTCAGATGATAATTTAAGACATGATGATAAAAGTTTTAGAGGGCTAAAATGTAGCTGGATGAACCATATCTAATAGCAACAGTGAGTCCCCAGGAAACAATTAAGCTCACTTTCAAATTCTCCAAGAAAAATCTTAAACAAAAGGTTAGATTCGTTGAAAGCTTCATATTTGGACTTGTCTCATTAATTTATTTATTTGTTTCAAGTCCTTCATTCATTTTTTAATGAAGTAAGACCTCATTTAGATGATGCATTTAAGCATCAAGCTTGCTGACATGAATATCAATATTTCCTTCAATACAATTAGTCAAACTACATTAAGTTACATTCAAGTAATGTCAACTTTGTCACACTGCCATGGATCATACTATCAATGTTGTCTGCATTTATTAAAAATACAGAAAAGAAGGCAGACTGCATTTTTAAATATCAGTGATCTTTTCTGTGTCCCAGTCCAATCATGTATTAACAGTACGTGAGGTTCTGCTTCTGTGTTAAATGAAAGTAAAGCAATGCCACAAACCAAACCCACACAGTCACATGCTTTGCAACAGCCAAAATATCATGTCAAGATTTTAGTTGTGTTTCCTACTACATGATTAATCTACACTGCCCATTTGCATCCAAATTAGTCACACAACAAAACTGAAAAAAGGGGGACAGGAACAGATGGGGAGATTTCAACACCTCCTAGCTTCTGACTATAAAGCTTCTAGAGTATTCTTTAAAATAGTTCTTGTTTACACTTACCTCATCTGAAATTTTAAAGATGGAAAAGAAAATGCATAGCTGATGGACTGGTGATATACAGTTAAGATATACTGAGGCAATATCAACAAATATCTAGATTGTATTCAAGTTCTATATTTTCTACCTCATCTTGGGTGTCTCAAAGAATATGTCCATTATATATTTCTTTGTTCTTTTTCAAATAAAAGCTGAGACACAACTTTTTCTTTTTTTTCTTTTCTGCAAGTGTAGTTAAAAAAATAAAAATAATGAGACAAAGAAGACAGAGAATGAAATAGTCAGTTGGAAATTTCTATTGGTCTGTATGTTGAAATAAAATCTTATTGATATTTAAACCCAAAATGGCCAAAGAGATATTCCATACCATGTGACATCAGGCTCAGTTTTAAGGTGTAGTGAAGTTGTACAGGATGCAATCACTACTCAGCAATGGGCTGGACAACAGGTGGCAAGTAATTGCACTGTGAATCACTTTTTTGGGTTTTTGTTTTTGTTTTTGTTTTTTTTTCCTCTTCCTTTGCTATCCTATTAAACTGTCATTACCTCAACTCATGAGTTTTGCTGTTTCTTGGTTGGTTTTTTCCTCTCTTTCCAATTCTCCTCTCCATCCCGCAGCTGGTAGGGGTTAAGCAAGAGCTGTGTGAGGTTTGGTTGTTGTCTGGGGCTAAACCACAGCACATATAAATTTGGTCAAGACTACAGAAATAGTTGTCAGAACACCCAGTCCAATATGCATTTGCTTACTTTTACAGATGTCCAAAAATATCTTGCTTGCTTTCCCCAGAAGTGCACATTATCACAATAAATTTTTGGAAATCAATAGCTGGACACTTTCATAGTAGCTCTGACATATTCCAATCCTACTAACTCACCTAACACTTTCAAACAGCAGTACCTCCAGGCTAAATAAGCTTAATCACATTTTTTTAAGATTGTGTTCTGAAACCTTAATAAACACATGCAGCATTACACCCTTCCCTCCACCATCAGCTAACATAGCTCAAGGATGTTTTTACCACCACTTAAAAACAGCTGGATTTTGACACAAGAATATTATCAATCCCCATTGAAACCAACAGAATTAGAGGTAAATTAGTAACTTTTAGGTTTTGTGTCTGCACAGCTAGATTTTGTAAGGCATTATAATTGAATTAAAGACAGTGTTTGGAATCAGTGAGGATGTTAGGAAAGAAGAAAAAGACAGGAGCTAAGACAAGAGAGCTGACAGCTGAATGACACCATGAGATACAGAGAAATGATTAAGAGGAAGGCATTTTGATTTTTATTGCTTCAATTTGTGCATTGCTTACAGCAGCACCAAGTGAACTGCAAAGCAGTGAAAGCAGTGAAGACAAGTATCAATTTACTGTGGTGTATCTCACTGACTTACAGAAAAAGAACAAAAAGTCTGATTTGCACTTCGTAGTGAAGCTCTTAGTCTGACTTCCCACTTTCAATTTACTACAGTCTTCTTAAAGAAGACATAAGTGCTTATTTTGACTTATAATGGGAATTTAAAAAATCAATGAATTTTTTAACTGGAAAGAATGAACTGATTTTCAATCCCAACTAGCCTCATAGAGGAAAATTCTTAAAAAACCGTGTTGCTAATTTGTAGCTATAAATGATCATAGGACTGTATAATACATTAATTCAACTCATCTATGCCACTAATTCTTCTGTTTTAAACAGGAATTTCATAAATATCATGACCTAACCTCTTGAACAATAAGACCAAAAGGAAAGAATTTTCTTTTCTAAACTACTCCCTCAAAACCAAATTAGAATAAAAGTTAATGCAGTTATCCTCTGGGCAGCCTTGCTGCCAAGCTTTATGCTTTGTGATCATAAAACATCTCAGTAAACTGAATTTTAAGTAGCTGAATTTTAGTCAAGAATTTGTTATCCCACATAGGAATTGGCTCATAGTGACAGAAATTATTTCCCTTGTGAACTCAGACATTGTCATAGAGGAAAGGCATTTTAGTTTCTGCTGATCAGGGTTTGAATATAAAAAGAAATAGGCATTTACTAAAAGCTGTTATCTGAGTTGTTTAAGATATATAGCCTTGACTACTAGAACTTTCTCTGGTTTTGTCTCTAAATAAGAACAATTGCAGAGCTGCTCTGGTCCCAGAAAATCCGTAACTGTTTCTCGCAAAAATAAAGCTTAGAAGAAAGAGGGAGAAAGTGTGCTTGCTCCATTTTGGATGGTAAAAAATGAACATCCAGGGCAGAGGCTTTAAATATCCTTTCTTCCGGGTAGAAGGGAAGTCAGTCTTTTCTTATACTGTTCTCTTTCACATTGTTTCTAAGGCTGACAATAATATATACAGGGACTATTTTTGTTATGGTTTCCTTCCACATAAAAACTTCTCCAAAGATGTAAATAAACCTATAAGCAAATACCTATTTTAAAATAAAATAATTAAAGAACCAACCAACCAACCAAAAAACATCACACAGACACACAAAATAATAACCACCAAAAAAACACCTTGAATGAAATGGAGGGAATATTTATGAATAAACCTCTTAGGGCTACCAATTAATCACTTTGTTTTCTTGCTCCAAAAACCTCAGAAAAGTCCTGCAATTTACTAGCTGGGGAGTAATTTATTTATCTTCGACAGCAAGACCTGAACAAAGAACCATTACAAATAACAGTTCTAACCAGCACTAAATAAAGATTACAGGGATATTACATCTTCTTTCATTATATCTGAGGGTGACTAGTCAGGAAAGTGACTTGTGGTAATGTTTTCACTGGAGGAACCTGCCAGCGACACCGAGTATAATGAGCTTCCTGATGGTTCTTACACGGCCTTGACTTTCAGACAAGAAATAACTGGCACTCAACTCCTTCAGCACAGGCCTATGGCAGCTGGCAGGAGGCAAATGACTCTTGGGAAGACAGAGGAAAATGTCAAGCATACGGACATAATTAAAGCACAATGTAGAGTGAACCTACACACAACCAGAGAAAATGCAACTAATAGCATTCAAATTAAAATTGCCTTCTCTTTAATGATATTTCTTTTCTCTTCTTTCCTTTCCTTTCCTTCATTTCCCTTTCCTTTTTTCCCTTTTTTCCCCCACTTACAAGGTTTTTAATTTTTACATGGGTTGTGCAGTGCTATGAGGAAACTCTACTTTAAAACATATTTCCTACATAACAAGGTCAAGCTTTGTTACACTTATAACCCTGAAGCAAGCTTGGCTGGGAACCCTCAATCATGTTTTTTTTTCTATTGTGTAACAGGATATCAGAAAAGAAACTTCTAAAAAGCAAAACTATTGGGATTCTCAGGACTGATACCTTTTACTCAGGGGAAGGGCATATTCTGTATGTATATAGACTTAAATATATATGAACAATTCTTTTATTTATGGATTTTTCAATGTATAAGTGCACGTCTATGCATATAAATATTGCAACAGAAGAAATATGTACATGCCTTTGCAGATTCATGTCAAGATATAGTGTGGACATTTACAAATGGGGGAGAAAGGGGCAGGGGAGAATGCTAATTTTCTACTATCCCATTTCATTTTCTCCTCGGGAGAAGTAGCATAGTTACTTTCCATTTTCCCCAAAATGTGTACCTGTAATGTGCACACACATTTGTCCATATATATAAGCATGCATATATATATATATATATGTACAAACACACTGTGTGCAATGATTTTATTCCTCCTTTGTCTCCAAACTGCTATAGTAAATTTTTTACCCTACAGACCAATACTTGAAAAAAACTAACCATCTATTATCTATTTTATATTCTGCCCTACATTCAATTCAACAGTGCATCATTTAATTTTGTGGCAAGTAATTATAGCATGCTACTCTTCCAGACCCTGTCCCAGCCTTCTGTACTGAGTATTGCCTTACTGCAAGACAGAAATATTTAATATTACAGTGTAATAACTCTTGCAGAGTAATAGATATGAAAATTGAGGCTAAAAGCTGTGCTGGCTAGGGATTTTACTGAAATGAAATCCTAAGGTGTGTGGTAAATTATTTCCATCTTTGCAGGACTGTGAGAACACTTTTCACGAGTTCTGACTTTGTCTTTCTGACTCACAGACATGATGTGTCAAGCACTTGCTTTCAGGGATATTTAGAACATATTGTAAAATAATAAATAAAAAAACTTAACATAACCCAAACCAAACCTAAATGGGATTGTTTTCCACCAACTAAAAACAGAGATAAAAAATATCTATAATGAAGAACCAGACGTATAACGGATTTGTTTAGTTTTAAGCTTGACAGAATAAAGGGAGCTACTCTTCACTGGATGAAGTTTATGTTGGAAAATAACTAGTCAGAACCAAAATGTCTTCTGAAAACATACATATCAAGAGGACGGACATCACAGAGAACAGATTACTGAGAATGCACTTTTAAACAAAAGGTTTTCAGATCCAGAAGGAATTGCTTGTTAGCTGCTCTGATAGTCACCATTTCTAGATCACCCACTTCTTAACCACTCTGTCAAGAAAACTGAAATAGAGTGGGAAAAGTTTCACCTAACTTTTCCTCTTGGAGCTTTATACAAATAATTATCATTTTGACAGGCACTTGAATCTCAATTTCTCCTGCTGTAGTATCTACTAGGCAACTGTTTCTTCTTTGAGATGGAATAAGGTGCAGAAAGCCACTCATTCTTACAAATACTTTTCAGTTTAGAGCTCATTTTAGTTCTCACATTTCTCTCCGTTCTACACACTGTTGCTTAATTAAAGCAAACACCCCTATTTATTCAGCATAAAAGATGTTTCTATAAAAAATATTACCATTATTTTTAAAGGACACTTCAAAGTCTGTGTTATCAGTGAGTCCAAGCTGTAACCTTGTCCTCAGGTATTTCATGCACTTGTGAAACTTCACAGAAATCTCAGATGAAGAATGGATGTTGAGGATATCCCTTGCATTTGAACAGTTTTGTAAAAAAAAAAAAAAAACCAACAATATTTCAATCACTTTTTCTTCCTGGGGTAGCCAGCAGGCCTTTAGAAAGAACCTACCAAAGGAATAAAGCCTGAGAAATAGCATGTAGCATGTTTCATCTGAGATAGATTCAATTTTCTTTGTAAGAGTTAGTATGGAGCTGTGGTCGGAAACAGCATCGATAGTATAGAGGACTTTTTGTGTTGCTGAGCAGTGATTACACAGTCAATGCATTTTCTGCTTCTCACACTGAGCAAACTGGGGGGGGGGGGGGCGGGCAGGCAGGGAGGGCAAGGAATGGGAGAAGAAGTTGTA
Source organism: Laterallus jamaicensis coturniculus (assembly GCA_022605575.1). Lineage (NCBI taxonomy): Eukaryota > Metazoa > Chordata > Aves > Gruiformes > Rallidae > Laterallus > Laterallus jamaicensis. Next base: position 31,257,033 of record JAKCOX010000003.1, on the reverse strand, counting down.
TTCCTCAACATGGTGGTTGCACAGATTTTGGTGTAGCCCAGGTAATGTTGAGCTTCTCATCCACCAGCAGCCCCAAATCCTTCCATGGCTGCTTTCAATCCATTCTCTGCCCAGCCTCTTTTGTTCTTGGGATTGCAATAATAATCATCACTACAATAATCATCACTGTCTATCACGGAGATAATTAAAAAACCCCTCTACAGGGTGCTATTTGTTTTCTCTAGCTTGGACTTAGAAATACCATACATCACATACAGTTAGTGGATTTGAATCTTCATCAGCATCCAAGAAATCTCTCTGCCTTTTTACAGTTTCGTTTTATGCGCTTTCATCTTTATCCATATATGCTTCACAGAATCCATTTTAATTAGCAGTCAAAATATCCCAAACATTTTCTTTTTGCAACATACAAATGAAAATTATGCCTATAATAGAAAACTCAATTATTCAATTACTCAATTATTCAATGTTGGTGCTTGTACAAAATTAAGGAAAATTAAGAAAAATTAGTATTTGCCAAATGACTGGGATCTATACCATTTTCTCATTCACCTTAATGTACAGGAGTTAGCCATCTTAATTTTCTTTCCCACACCAACTACTAAATACTCAGTGCTACTAAGCCCAAGGAATGAGCCCTTCTGAATGTCATTAAAAAGGCAGAGAACAGTCCCTGGGGTATAATTAATGCCTTGGACTCTGGTGAAGAAGGATCATTTTTAGGCCGAATGGAAGCATCAGTGAGAGGGAAGAGTGCAGCTGTTGACGTGATGGTGATTCTCTGCTAAATGTGAGTATAATAGGTCCTAGGAAGCAGGGAATATGTTAAAGTAGATGTGAAAGTGGCCTGATTGATGCCAAGTTCTGCACAAAGTTGCTTTAAAGACATTTCAATTCCCACTCTTGTTGAGCTCAGTGAAGGATTAGAAGAAAAAAATTGTGAGTTTTGTGGTTTTGGCCCAAACAAACAGAAAAAGAAAGGGTTTTTTTAAATTATTAGAAACAGTTAAATTCTGTTCTCTTGTACAAAGGCATACACTCATCCCTCAGGCTTTTTGGGGCAGTACATTATTCAATCCAAAATCATAGTGGCTGTGGCTAGAGATTTGGTGGTGAGCTTATTAAAAACAACTTTGCATTTTGTTCCTTCATTTAGATTTCTCAAACCCAATAACTGAACACCCCAGGCTACAGACAGTAACTGCCCCGTTATCCTCAGCAAGCAAAGGCATATACAAGAAAATAAAAGTTTTCTTATCTATCCACATAGAACCAGAAGCAGAAAAGCCAAAGCATCAGCATATACACCCCTATGGAGCTTAGTAGACAACTTCACCAAAGCTGGTTTGGAAAAAGGAAGAAAAAAACCAATACAAAGCTTACAGCTATTTGTAAGCTTTTTTAACTGTGTAAATAACAGTTTTGTTTTGATCTTCAGTTGGACAGCTAAGTTCCAAGAGCTACAGCAGCAAATGGTAATAACAGGTACAGGATTTTCAAAGGGATTACATAGCCATTCCTCTGGAGAATAAACTTCAACGTGTGAAGTACCAATGGTATTCTTACTGGTTGGGTTTTTAGGGGGTTTTTTGCTGGGTTTTTTTCTTGTTTAGTGTCATGGTTTAGCCCCAGCTGAGCACCACACAGCCACTTGCTTACCCCCCATCCCAGCAGGATAAGGGGGAGAATAGGGAGACAAAGGTAGACCTCATGGGTTGGCATAAATACAGTATACTGGGACAGCAAAGGGAGGGCGAAATAACAACAGGACTTAGAATGTACAGTAAAGTTTCTCACTGAACCATACAATTCAGACTGTACAGCTCAGACCTGTCATGAATACAGACCATCATGAAGCTGCATGTCCTGGAGCTGTGCTGCCCCTCCCTAACTAGCCCTGTTTTACGCAGAACATGACATCATATGGTATGAAATACTCCCTTTGGTTAGTCTGGGTCCCCTGTCCTGGTTGTGTTCCCTCCTAGCTTCTGGTGAAAATTAACCCTATCCTAGACAAACCCAGGACATCTAGTAAATCTTTTTTCACCCAAGAAGCCATGTGTGGAGAAAAGCACAAAACCAATTTTACTTGGCTGTCCATTTTCTGTGACTATTTAAGAAAAAAGGAACACCTCAGAAGAGTGCTTCAGGCTGTTATCAATTACGCAGTGGAAGTGCAAGGTAGATGATTAATATTGCTCCTGTATAGCCAAGGGAATAGTATCAATGTACTGAGACTCCTGCAGCTTTGTTACTTGCATTTGGCTGCCCATGCCTCTCCTAGGGTGTGATGCCAGTATGTCCTTACCCCAACACAAGCCTCGGGGTGAGTGCACTGAACTCCAGGAGGTTTAGCTAATATGGGCTTAGAAAGAAATTCCACATTTGCAAAAAATATGAAGATACAACTAAGCAGGGGTCAGTGCAACCTCAGCTGAAAATACCAGCAGAATAGGATGCCCTTATAGTTTTGATGAAACTCTGGCTTAATTTGAAAGAGAAGGAGGGAGGGGAGGGAAGGAAAGGAAGGGATCTTTCCACTGAAATCCATTTACCCTGCTCTTGTCAGTACTGGTGAGTGGATGGTATGATCAGTCTCATATTATGCATACAAAGAACAGTAGATAATATAACTACTGTGATTAATTGCCTGATTCTGAAATTGAATTACTATCGGTTACTACATTTTATTACATACATTTATGCTGTTCTGCACCTTTTTTTTTATTTTACAACAATTCCTAAATTAAATTACACTGGTTTTGCAAGTTCATAAGGTACATAATTCAATATAGTACTTGCAGCAAGTAAATTACAATAGCAAACAAATTATCGTGATGCTTAATCAAGAAAAAGATATTTATAGTACAATGATTTGTAGATTTACAGTATATCACAGCAGAAGAGCAACGTATTCAAGTCATTAACTAAATTAAACAGAAAACTTAGTTTTCCCATATTCCATTTGTTATTTAAACAAAAATCCTCCTGACTTCAGTGTTCTGTCTTAGTGACAAGAGTAGTATCAATGAAAAGTTAAAATGTTTATGTTTACTTTCAAGATCAATCATGGTATCAATCACTGGAGATTAGTAGTGACAAGTATGATTTTCCTATTAAGAGAATCCATCACATTTGCTCAAGTCAGACAACAATCCCAAGGCTTTATATTTTTTAACTCTGTATTTTAGGATGTTTCTTGAAAATATCGCTGGTAATTTTAATGAACTGCATGTAATCAAGGTCAACCAACATTTTCATCTTTACAGTGTTAGCAGTTTACTGGTTGGAAGCAGTTCCATTCAAAATACAAACTGATCTCTAACCTCTAAACTCATCAGTGAAAAGAAATAACATAATATCTTTTTAACATCTTTTATCTATCAATTTACAATTATAATGCTTCCGATAAATTGAACACATCTCTTGTTTCAGTTAAATTGAGCACATTTTACTCAAGTTCATTTTGGTCCTACTATCTTATAGCCATATGTACTGCCAACACACAACAAAGTATTTTGCAGTTTTGTGTTGGTTTTGAACCCCAAAGTTCTAATAAATCTATGAAAAAAGATCCTTCTTAAATTTTGAAGATGAATAATGTCAAACTTTTGGCATAATTAGACCTGGATCTCATTGAAAACAGGTTGACTCTATGTCAACTTTTCTCTTTTATAACAATGGCCGGTATTGTGTGCCAGTGTCAGTCAGCCCTGGCCAGAACTGAAGTTCATTGCATTAGGCACAGTAGAAAATGCAAATAAGTGTTGGGTGCTGAACAAGCTGCTTCCTTCCCCTCCTCCCCACAGAATTTAGTGTCTTAGAGTCAAATATTTAAATATGTAATTATAAAAAAGAGATGAATTTATTTTTGAATGCCCTGACATTTAACAAAACAGGAGCCAAAGTGATAAAGTGCTCACAAGGACTGCCAGCAGGCGACTTCACACACCGTAATTGCTTCACTAGAGAGTGATTAATACTTATCATGAGGGAAAATAACACACAATCCTTTCTTGCTGAGAACATAAAAGAAGCTGCTTAGGTCACCAGGAGCAGAGCTGTGGACATGGCCACAGTTGCAGCTACACTGTGAGATGTTCAGGTCAGGGAGGGGACATGATTATTCAAAATGCTAGATAAAAGGTAATGTTCAAAGGCCATATGGATGTTAGCAGAGCAAATGAATAACCAGATTTTAAATATGAAGTTCATATTGATTAGAATGCAAATGTCAGTTGGAATTAGACTGCATGAGGAAAGTTTCCTGCTTCTGTTATGCAAATGGCACCTCGATAAGTCATTCAAAGAACTTGGCCACTCTAGGCCTTTCACATTGACTAAAACAAGTACTCAATCACTCTTTCCTAGGGGTGACTTCATAACTCCCAGAAGCTGTGATAGTTCTTGGGAGACATCAACAGAGAAACACTGCATACGCATTTATGTTGTTCTAATTTAGACAAAGGAAAATGTGAAATGCGGCAGTGAAACATACTTGCTGGTTGACCATCCAGCTCATGCAGAGAAGCAAAATCCCTCAGCAGCACTATTTCCTTCCATTATTTAGCTTAATCAGTGATATTTTTATATATCTTATCATAATATCAAAACCTATTTCTAGTCTTTACATTATTAACCTTGCTAGTGGGTGGTCTTTCCTTTTTTAATAGGTGAGCAAATTGAAGGCTAGATTATTGTAAATATTTGGCTTCTTAAAAAAGGGGTAAGTATTACAAGGATTAAGTGTATGGGTATATTTGGCAAATCAAAAGTCAAAAAGAAATCTTCAGCAGAGCAGGAACTGCATCAAAGTCGTGAATACTAATTCTATGATACCTTTCTGTTGCATTCTGAAAGGAAGGTTCTGCCACATTATCTGCACAGCCAACCTGCTGCACCATGACCAGTTATCTTAAATTAAAGCTGTTATTTGTGTTGTCACTGCCTGCAAAGAATAAAGACAAATCCTATTACCAAACTCAATTCTATCCCTTTATTAATATAAAATTGAAAAAATATTTTCTAGGCATATCAATGCTTTTGTCTGCCGTCTAATAGGTCCATATTATCTTGATTTCTATGTTGTAATTAAATGTAATGATTGCATATTTATTTTTATTTACAAAGGCAGTTGCTTGTACAATAAAATTTGATTTAATCGATTGAAGACTCATTTAATGGACTTTTGAGGACTGAATGTATTTAAACAGTGCTCTAATCAGACATCAAAACATGCATAAATCAAAGTAATTAAATCAATGGAACACTAGGAAAATTGTGAACCAAAAGATATTTTTAAAAATAAGCAATAAAAAATATGATTTAAGATCTCAATTACTTGCAGCCACATTACTGATGCCTGTATTCTCTGTTCCTCTCACTAAATGGCTGCCCCTGCTCAGAATCCTGCGCTTTACATATCATAATTAGGAACTGAGGACAATAACATATTCCTTTAAAAATTTCTCCAATATAAAATAGAGAATACTGTTGAGGAATCTATCCAGAGCTGTCATGGTAGAAAATTGTAATGTAGCTGTATATTTAGAATAATTTGCAAATTGAAACCATAAACATTTCCTATATTATACACATAATACAAAGACAAGTAGTTGAAAGTTCAGACTTTCAACTAGGACTGCCTGTGTAAAGTTTAACAGTCTTAGAATCATAGAATCACCTGGGTTGGAAGAGACCCTTTAGATCATCGAGTCCAACAATAGCCTAACCCCGGCTATGTGTCTTCTTCCATGTGTGCTTAATCATAGTACTTATTTTGTATTTGCCCTGGTTTCAGTGAGGACAGAGTTCATTTGAACAAGGAGCCAATGCAGGTGAGCTGAGCTGGCCAAGGGTGTTTTCCATACCAGGCAGTAGTCACAGTCACACTCCCCATAAAAAGGGGCTCGGCAGGGAGGGGTGGGACCACACAGCTCAGAGATGGGGGTCTGAGTGTGGGCTGAGTGTCCAGATGGTCATCAGGTCAGTACAGTGCTTTATGTTAGCACCGTTTGTGTAGTCTGTCACAAATTGTATTATTGTTGCTCCCCTCACCCTGTGCTGTGGCAGTAACTGTCTATCTGAACCTGTGGGTGCTTTTGTCCATATCTCCCCCAGGGGAGGAGTGAGCAAGCAGTGTGTCATGCTCAGCTGTCGCCTGGGGCTGGTCTGTCACATGGCAAATTTTTTTTGTGAAAAGAAATGTCCAATTAAGTAATTTAAATCAAAGATTCATTTTCTTTTTTCACTAAAGAATATTTCACCTCTTGCATGTATCCTCAAGCACGACAGAAGTAAATATATATGTGCCTCTCACAGGTATGTCTAGGCCCTTCTCACCAAGGTAGCCACTTGCCTCAGGGCTACAGGACGATGTTTATATAAAATCTGCAACCTGTTGGCTCCAGGAATGGATAGTGCCTAGAACCCAGTTCAGCTCCATGTGCAGCCAGCTGTGTGAATGCCCCTTAATGCATATAAAACCTTTGTCTTGTAGCAGTCAGAAATATACCATTATGATGGATTCTCCCATGTGAGACTCATAGTAGCTGGCTGTTCAGCAAACAGTTTCACATAGAATCATAGAATCCTAAGGTTGGAGAAGACCATCAAGACTAACTTTCAATCACCTAACATGTATTGTGACACTGCAGTACTTTTCTGAGCAGCTATGAAGACATTTCTGCTGGTCTTGCAGAGAGAAGGACACAAATTACATATCCAGTTGTAAAAATCTGGAATAAATAGTCATCTCTATGAATGAAAATAGTCTGATTCCCAAGGCTATGTCCTTTCTCCTCTGGTGATCTCTTTATTTCAGCTTCTTTCACACATGAGAGGGGAAAATCACAGCCTAATTCAGAGCAGGATTTTTTTGTATCTTTAGGTATGAAATAACCAAGGGCAAGATAGAAGCTTCTGGACAAGACCATGGTGAGGCTGTCTCCCTGAAGCCAGTACAGGTTGCCAGTGGAAGAGAAACCAACTGCAGTCTGTGGAGGAGCCCAGACCGGAGAAGGGGCTGCACCCAGAGAAGGCTGTGACCCTGTGGAAAGCCCACACTGGCGCAGGCACCTGGCAGGACCTGTGGACCCATTGGAGACCCGTACTGGAGCAGTCTATTCCTGAAGGTCTGCACGCCATGGAAGAGACACACACTGCAACCCATAGGAGGGACTCACATTGGAGAAGTTGGTGGAGGACTGTCTCCCATGGGAGGGACCCCACACTGGAGCAGAGGAGGAATGAGCAGCAGAGACAATGTGTGATGAATTGATGACAACACCATTCCCTTGTCCCATTGTGTTGCTGAGGTGCAGGAAGGAGAGAAATCCAGAGTGAAGCTGAGCCCAGGAAGTAGGAAGGGGTAGAGGGAGATGTTGTTAAGATTTGGTTTTATTTCCCATTATCCTACTCCGATTTGACTGGTAATAACTTAAAATACCCTGAGCCTGTGACAGTAACTGCTAATTGATCTCTCCCTAACTTGTATTTTCTCTCCCCTGTCCAGATGAGGGGAGTGATCGAGCAGCTTTGGTGGGCACCTGGCCTTCAACCGCTGTCAACCCACAATACAAGTATCATTTGATGTGAGTACGGTTTTCACATATAGATAGTTACACAGTCTACCAGTTCACAATAATGTAACCCTAAAATTCCCTTTTGGAATAAACTGATATAGGTAGGTTAATATCAAAGCTGAGAATTTAGACCTTTATCAGGTTAAAAATGAAAGCTTAACAGATGGCTTATCGTAAGATTTCTTACTGGAGACAGAATAAGAGTATATTGTGGTAGATCCCTAATACCAGCCAGAAGATTCCTGGAATTCTTTGCAGCTATTTGCCAAAATAACCTCAGTTCTCTTAAGCATCTGCTTTTTTTTTTTTTTTACTTCCTGGACATCAAAAAGTAGAGATTATCTGAGTGACTATCTGAAATTAAAATAGCAGAAAAACACTTTTTAGCAAGTGACTTCTCTTACTAACAGTAAAACAAGAGGGATTCCGCACCTGAAGCCACTTAATGCTTTTATGGAAGCAATAAAACAACTTCAGGTGCTTCTCAAGCAATGAGTTTTAAAACTCGTGTGGAGAAGATCCATCAAAAATATATCAAACCTTGTTCTGCTTGTGCCATGAGAAGTGTGTGTAATAGAAAGTTATTAAGACCAAAGCCACTTGCTGCATTGCCTCAGAACACTCTCCAATTGCCAAACCATTCTCCAATCAATCAGCCATCAGCCTCATTTTGTCTTGCCACCACTGAGAGTCACCATCTGACTTTAGATTATGAAATAAAAGAGGATAGTATCTTTGTTTTCTTTTTTATTATATGATTTGCACCACAATGTTCTGTCTTTAAGGCAGGTGTATGTTGATAAGGAAAACCTACATTTTCTGGGAAAGTATTTCAAAAGCTAGATAAGGAAAACCTACATTTTCTGGGAAAGTATTTCAAAAGCTAGATCAAAATGTAGTGTAATGTTTAAGGTGTTAATTTTAAATGAGTAAAAATATAATGGGACTTGAATCACCAGATATGCAATAGCTGAAATAATAATGTTTGGCATCAGAAGAAATCTCAATCTGAGAATATGTATGGGTTTTTCTATTCCTTTTTTGAAACTACGTATCAAAATGTTTTAACTACTTAGTTCTTTCATCAACTCATCAGTATCTGTTTCCTATGCACCCTAATCTACAAATCTACAAGCCTGTTTGGAGATTGTTGTAGGGAAAGAATCTTCTGAGAAATCTCAAGCATTATGAATATTGACAAACAGGTACAAAAAAAAATAGTCTGGACCATGGTGCAACATGTTGCTAGAAAAAACTGGTAGTTCTTTGTCTCCAGGTCAGAGAGATGGAATAGCAATGTAATGTATAAAAAAACCCCAAATATGCACCATCCCTTCCACTAGTGACTCTTAAACATCAGTAATGCAAGGATTGTCAGAATAATTGGTCAAATTTACACTTTGTCATACAAATCTGGAGTTGTTCCACAAAACAGCATATAAAGAAGGTGTGCCTCCAAATTAAAGTGACTGCATTTTATCACCTCCTCCTTCCTCTATTATTCTGTAGCCATACCTGTCTGGCACCAGCCAACACACCTTGTTTGATTATAGGCTCAGTGTATCTGTGAGCAGTAACTGGATTATATGATATGACATGTCAGGCTGGCAAATATGTTCAATCTTCCCATCTCACTTCTGGTGAAGCTAATTGTAGCTGTGACTATGCCATTCATATTAGTCTTCCACTTGTTCATTTACACAACATCAAGAAAAGGCCTATGAAGGTAAAGACATAAGCTGCCTTTGTTCTACTGTCCTATGTTTGGTCCTTTTTTCCCATAAAGCTTTTAACTTATTCGATACCCTAGGCACCAGCAACACCTTTAGTTGTTAAAGTGTTATTGTTTCTCCTATATGTTTATTTTACCATACAAATGTACTTATCAATACTTCTAGAGAAAGAAGTGAACAGATTTTCATGTAACTATGTTGAAAGTAATTGTCCTCAACATTTCTAACCGGATTCCTTGCTTTCAAAGATTCGTTAAGCTTTTCCTTTTTATTCCAAAGCTGTATTTATTGTATTCATTTTGGAAGTCATCTGGTCAAAAAGCTCCCTGTATGCATGAAGGAGCATTTGCGTTTATAGAAACATATCATAACAGCTCATGCATGCTGCAAACTGTTTACAGGAAATAAAAACAAATTCCAGAAAATGAGGAGAACAAGAGTCGAAGTTCATCAGCAAAATGCTGGGATGAACATAGTTCCACTGGTGTACAGTATATCCACAGGACTGTTTGGATAAATCAGTAATATTCAGACACTGTGGGAGTCTTTGAAAAACAGAGAATGCCTGTTAAATGATTCTCACTGTCTCTATTTGAAATGCATCAGAAGTTCATGTCAGCTATTCAGCAGATCCTCATTTAGAGAGGACCCGCCAGCTTGGGCTTAGTGTGTCAGGGTGCATCAGTGTGTTCAGAAAAGTGATTTATTGTGGCAGCACGAATGTCTAATTATGTGCATAGCTTACAGTTTTTCAACAGGAAAGAGCCCAAACAAGTGAAAGGCTGAAATTAGATTTATTCCTTGTTACCAGCATTTGCTTACATGTTCCCATTGTTTTTTTCTTTAAATTACGTTATTTTCTATCTTTCTCTCCTCCTGCCTTATCAAAGCTACAACATCATATTACAAAGTCTTCCTTTGTTGGATATATTTTTAAAAGCATCTCCAAGCCTCAGTCCTGCAAAGCACCATACTAATTGCTTTTTATTACATATGTTGGCTGTCAGTCATTTTCAATATCTACAGTGCTATTAGTTTCACCGGCATTGACCTTATAGGAGAACTATTATTAAAACAAGTGATTGCAGCATAGCAAATATCAGGTTTAAATTGGTTTTAACCTTTAGTTGTTTCCTTAATTACACAATTTTAATTTGACTCTAGTCTGTCCAGATTTTCAAGAGATCCTCGATCTCATTCAGTGGGCAATATGAATGGTACCACATTAATGGGCAGTTATTCAGCATTTTCCTTTACCTTTATTGCTCAGCTTGTAACCTACAGGGGATTTTTACAGCACATTACTCATTACTTGGACTCAGTTCTGAAGATAGAATTATTAGTTCCCACATGGCCCCTTACAGCAGTCCTCATCATAGTAGTTCTCTTTCACAAACATGGATTCCTTTATCTTCACACTATCCTGAAAGATAAGTGATTATGAAGATCTCCATTTTATAGAGGCAGGGGAAAAAACTAAAGACAAAAGTTTTCACTCAGTACATCTAGTTTTAAATACTTCGGATTCCTTTTCACACTGTACAGAACACTCATAAAGCCCAGCTTTCAGTGATTTCATTTGCTGTTGTGAACACTCTTCAGTTGTGTAAATCAAGGTGGAGGATGTTAAACTGGGCACACAGCAAATGCCCAAGCACAATTATTGTAAAGTTTGATTCAAGAAATATGCTCATAAGAACTCTCACAACGCCAGGACAGAAATTAATTTTCCATATTGGAAGAACTTTCCATTTTGGAACAAAATCCAGCTGGAAGCCAGTCACGAGTGGCGTCCCCGAGGGCTTAGTCCTGGGTCCAGTTTTGTTCAACATCTTTATCAATGACCTTGATGAAGGGATTGAATGCCTCCTCAGTAAGTTTTGCAGATGACACTAACATGTGAGGAAGTGTTGATCTGCCTGAGGGTAGGAAGGCTCTTCAGAGGGATCTGAACAGACTGGACCAAGGGGCTGAGACGAATAGGATGGAGTTTAACAAGACCAAGTGTAGAGTGCTGCACATGGGACATAACAACCAGAGCTACAGGGAGACTGGCTGGAGAGCTGTCAGGCAGAGAGGACCTGGGGATGTTGGTTGACTGCAGCTTGAATATGATTCAGCAGTGTGTCCAAGTGGCCAGGAAAGCCAATGGCATCCTGGCTTGTACAAAAAATAGTGTGGCCAGTAAGTTTAGGGAGGTGATTGTGCCCCTGCACTCAGCATTGATGAGACCGCACCTCGAGAACTGTGTCCAGTTCTGGGCTCCTCACCATAAGAAGGACATTGAGGTCCTTGAGTGAGTCCAGAGAAGGGTGACCAAGCTGGTGAAAAGGATGGAGGGCAAATCATAGGAGGAGCTGCTGAGTGAGCTGGGGATGTTTAGTCTGGAGAAGAGGAGGCTGAGGGGAGACCTTATCACCACCTACAACTACCTGAAGAGAGGTTGTAGAGAGGTGGGTGATGGTCTCTTCAGCCAAGTTACAGGAGATAGGACAAGGGGAAATGGAGAGAAGCTCCACCAGGGCAGGTTCAGATTAGATATTAGAAAATCTTTTACTGAAAGAGTTTTCGGGGCCTGGAACAGGCTGTCCAGGGAGGGGGTTGAGTCACCTTCCCTGGATGTTTTTAAAAAAAGGGTAGATCAGGTACTTAGGGATATGATTTAGCTTAGGACGGGAATGGTTGGACTTGATGATCTTAAAGGTTTTTTCCAACCTTGTGATTCTGTGATATCAACAGCCAACTGCCTTAACTCTCCTATCTCTTCTCCCAGTCTCCTTTCTTACTTAATATTTAGTTTCCAGTAGCAGAAACAAACTCACAAACAATGCAATATAAATTGTGTCACAGTATTGGGTTGGTTTTTTTTCCTTTGTTAGTATTGTGTTTTTTAATGCTTTCATACATCAGTATCCAGTAATGTTTTCTTAAAGGAGGATACCTTTGCATTCTTGTAAGCTAGCTGCAACCAAAGCCGGGAGAGATGCAGCCCTAGTCCAGATACTGTAGGGTTGAGCAACTTCTTACTACTCCTGTACTGCATGTCTAACCACCCATACTCCTTGTTCCTGTGTTCTCTTTAGGCAAAACTACAGGTATATGTACCCAAAGCACATCCTGCATGAGCTCTCCGGACTCGTCAGGCCAATTTATTCTCAGAGCATCTGCTGTGCACCTTGCATACATGAACGGTCTAGTGTGTTGAGAGCAGATTGGATTCAAACTATAAGTATGGTGTGACATTCATCCAGGCCCTTGCTCTGCCAGGAGCTACAGCCTTAACTCCAGGGCAACCAGCTGGAACCACACTGCCTGAATTTCCAGTCATTCATCCATTCTAAAAAATTCTATTGAATCAGTCAGTTCTTTTGGTTCCCTGGTTATCCTTGCCTAAGGTTTACACAGAGAACACTTGGAGAAAATGACTCATGAATGGAAGAAACCCAGGACAATACGATGACATCAAGGGAGAATTCAGGACTTTAAGTTTCAGTTCCATTCAGATTTTAAAGACAATCTTCTTAGCATTTATTATGTTGCTGTTAAAGAAAACTTATTTCAATGGAAAATGATCATAGACAAATTAACATTTTGTAAGGAATATGAGACACCTAAATCAAAAGTTAGCATTTCAGAAACTCCCCGCTAAACTTCAATCTCACTTCCATCAAAAGCTTAATTTAGACACTTATGTGAGACAGATCTCCCTTTCTAATATGTAGACCAAGGAGAAATGCCAAATGTATTCAAAGAGAAAGTTCATCAGTTCTAATTTATAGACAGCTCTTAGCAACATAGCTAAATATGAAAATAGGTTCCTGTCTTTTATACCATGTTTTGAAAAAACGCTACCTTACCAGAGGGCCATTAATGTTTCTCCTCTAGCATAAGAAATTATCTGTGGCTAGACAGATGTAGGTTATAAAAGAAAAATCATGAACATATGGGATTAAAGCGTCATAGTAATATTCAGGAGTAATACAAACATTAGTCTTTTTTTTGCACTCACTTTAACTCTCATTTGAGATAATCCATTTGCACTTTGCAGATGACTAAAGGAATCTAAACTACTGAAAATTATCCAGTGATGGCAAAAGAGCAGGACAGTACTATGTAAATTTACACCTTTACCTATGTCCTTGTTAGAGATGTAAAGAGAACAGGCATTCAACTCTTCAATGCATTTAAAGGTTTTATGTCCTGCCTACAGCACATATGTAGCCAAGTTAAAAATAATTCAGTGTTATTTAAAAAAAATTAAAAGTCTTCTTTTTTCCTATTGGTTTTATGATGATTTAAATGTACTGCTACTTCCCCGCTTGTTACAGTGAAACAGAAAGAGTGAGGCAGGAAGGGATTTTAGGGGTTTGCTTGTCCAGGGATCAGCAGTCTTCCTGAGCTGTTGTGTCAGATTAGGGGTTTTCCACCCAGAAAATGATCAGCAAGATAATTGTGCCATTAGCCAGCAAGTTCTGTGACTTCTTGCCATGGGGCAAGAACTTTGCTTCTGTTACAGAGAACAGCCCTGAGTATACTAATTTCAAAATTCAGTGGTATCCAGAAACTACTACCTCTCAAGGGCACCTCATGAAAAATCTCATTCTGCCTGGCAATCTCATATGTGAGAACATGTCATCTTGATGTAAGTGGTGTAGATCCTGGACTTTTTCTTCCAGTTTCTTCTCATTTTCTAAACAGGTTCAGTTGTACTGAAATAATTCGCAGCAGATGTTTACTAGATCTTTCCTTAAGACTCAAAAGTGATAAAGATCTCATCACTTACTTATATTATATGCTCCAGAGTTCTAATTCTTTAATTAGGAATGTTATTTTATGAAACAAAATGCCTGCTGATTATTATCCTTTCTCCAGTAGTGTATCATTAGTTTTTGAAAAGATAAATAAACATTAATTTTAACGTAAATGTAAGGTAAAATAATGTAAGTTAAAATAAAATATGCATCACTTAAAAATTCTTAGAACATGATTTTTCAAAGCAATTAATGTTTTTTCTATTTTTTTTTCTTCTTCAAAAATGGTATTCTGGCTCAAACAACTGAGTGTGTGAAGTATTCAACCTCAAAAAACCAACCAGCATGTTTCAACTGAATATAGCTTCCCTGAAATTCCTCTGACCCATTTTTCTCCTCAGCGAGTATTAACATCTCTCCAATGGGAAACATAGGATCAATCCACCCATACTGAGAGCCAGCTCCAAACCAAGTAGTCACATTAGGATGGTGATTGGTCATGTTAGAAATGCCAAAGGTCCTAAGAAAGGACTCGCAGTAAATGTACTAGTGAAGCAGTAATTTATTATATGTTCTTGCAAGAGTAGATGACCTAGCAAAGTAGGCACACATGTGCTCAGAGTTTGCAGCATTTTTATACCCTATTCCCATCTAAAATCCCCCCCCCTGTTTATCTATGGATTGGGTATTTCCAAGGTTTACAGGCTCAACCAAGGGGCCTTCTTCACAATAGTACATAATATAATACACATTGCATGTCTGGCAGGTTCCTGCTTCCCATTGGTGAAGAAAATTAATATTTATGAGCTTACTGAGCAAAATGCCATATCTTTCTAAGTTACTATTGTTTAACTCACATAGACCTTAACTGTTGCACATCTTTGTTTTGTCTAGGCCCATTGAAGCCAAATGGGGACCCTCAAATGCGTGCCTTTATCTTACTGTTAGGCAGCTGAATAGTGGGGCTTGATTAGGACTCAGGGCATATTATTTGTTGAAGGAATTCAAGGCTCAACCCAGGTTTCGGTTTGTTGAATTATGCACCAGTGCCCTGATTAATCTCATTTTACAGGACAACCCAAATCCGAGCTATGTACAGAGTTCCCTATGGGTGGTCTCTGCTGAGATGTAGCCTCAAGGCAATCCAAGGCTGTCGCTGTACAACCCCCAAGTCACCTGATGGGCTAGACATTGCCGAAACCTGTTTGTGGAACTCTGAGCCAGACAATTCCTCAATGTCCCGAGTCACAATTTAACCACTTATACGTTCTCATTGTCCGATGTATGGTTATAAGTTTCATCTGCATCTTTTAGCAAAGCTATGTATTCCTCAGTTTCTAATTGAACCCTTATCCAAGAGAGCAATTTAATCATAACTCTTTAACACAACTGACAGCAAAACTTATTACAATAATGTAAATTATAATGATTAACGGTGTCCTCCACTTATGTGCTATCTGTTGCATATCCAGATTGACCATTGTCCTTTACCTTCCTAAATCAGTATAGAAAAATGCCACAAACCCATTTCAGTTTGCAAAAGCAACATTCCCCAGCATTTTCCACAGTCACAGCTCATAAGGTCTGATAGCTTTGAGTATGGACAAAGTTACTTGTGTCTGCTTATACATGTATTTAAAGATATTACAATTTACATCAGAACCCCAGCATGGGGTCCTGTGTAGGTTACAGGTGAACATCCAATCCACCACCATCCTCCCTAGGTTGCAGGGGCACAGCCTCCCTCACCACAGTCTTCACCAGGGGCTGCAGGGGAATCTCTGCTCCCTGAGCATCTCCCTCACCCCCTTCACTGACTTTGGTGTCTGCAGAGTTGGTCCTCTCATACCTTCTCACTACTCTCTCAGGCCACAGTTGCTTCTGGTGTTTTTTCCCATTCTTAACTATGTTATCCCCAGGACACTACCACCATCACTGGTTGGCTTGGCTTCAGGGAACAGCGGTCCAGTCTTGGAGCCAGCTGCAATCAGATTTTTTGGACATGGGGAAGCTTCTAATAGCTTCTCACAGAAGCCATCCCTGCATTCCCCCACTGCCAAAACCTTGCCATGCAACAGCAATATGCCTATGTATTGCCCCAGGAAAGATTTCAGTTTAGACTGCAGGTTTATCTCAGATTAATTTTATCTAAAACAGAGGTGTGAATGACATATATGAATAGTGGTCAGCCTGAGAGTGGCCTTTGGACAGGAAGGTCCAAGGAAATACTGTTCCCTATTCAAAAGACTGAACATACAGAAGATATTTATCTATAAACATTTTCCTTTTGCTTTTATTCCCCACTGCTAGTAGTTTTCCCTAATGATGAGGCTGTGAAAGCGAAAGGAAAAAATAAGCACATAATTACTTGCTATTTCAAGCTATACTATGTGCAATGTTTACTAACATTATGGGAATTACATGTCTAGTATGTATTTTAGCTTTCTTTCCCAAATTCTTGCTTTAGTAAATGACCCAAACACATGTTCTACTATCTATTTATACAGTTTTTGTGAAAACGCTAACAAGGGATTGCAACTTTGTTGTTCTGCCTAATGAGTTAGCATTCACAGTTTTTAGTCCCTGGGCATTGTTTTCAGACTGCTCAACTTTTTCTGGTTCCAAACAACAGATATTTGGCCAGTGGCTTTGCTCTCTTATTGTCAACTTCCTACTCCCTATATCTAGGTTTGTGTGATATAAATGGGCTTGAAAATGCACACTGATGACAATTCTTTTCATTGAGATCCTTAAGCATCGCCCTTATTTTCCTGCTTCTGTCTTGTTATGAGTAACTTCTGTGTTATTTCTCTTGGGAGGTTGGCAGGGAAGGGAAGGAACCTGTAGTATCTGCCCAGTTTATAATTTATTAGTGTTCTTCTAATTATTTTTTTCTGCCACAAAAAGTGTTTCAAAGTTTTCATTCAATCTGCTCAATGAAACTAGTGGATAAGAAAAGATCTGCAGGTGCTTACCACACTCCCCTATTCACTGACATGCCATTTGGTCACCAGGCTTCTAAAAAACTTCTTTGTGTGCAAAGAAAGATCACCATCACTCAGAATATCACCTTTCTTTTCATTTCCGAAGCTTTCAAAACACTTATGTTGTGAACCCGAAACAACAAATGGGACTTTATGTTGCCATCAAACTCTGTAGGATACCCCCACAAAAAAGCCTATTATGATAACTTTATGACAACTTTTTATATTTTCACCTGGAGTGCAGAATGATTTTCCTGAATTGAGTTGTTCTCTGTCATGTCTTTCACCTGTTGTTTCCAGAAACTGATCTAAGAAATAAAAATATAGAGGCCTAGGGAAAAGTGCTAAAACCAGTAAACTGTGGCTTTGTGTCAAGGAGTAGGTACTCACCCATTTTTTAACCCAAGAAAAATATAAAGCACTCTCACTTTATTGCCGGACATTTCAAGCCTCACCACACTACTTAGCTTGATGGTCTACATGAGAGGAGATTGAAAGCAAGCTAAGAAATAAAAAAAGGAACACTAAGTGGAAGGACCTCCAATCTAGAGGTAGAATGACAGTCTGATAAAGACACTTCTAATCGTACAAAGGCACATACTTACAGGATGCAGTCTCAAGATGAAACTTCGATCAGCATGTGTACCAGCTCACCTTCTGGACCTGGGACACTTTTGCCTGTTTACATTTCCCGTCACCTCTACTATCAGTGGATGTTGCTGCCAAAGAAGATACTACTTTATGCTGCGTTTAATTGGTTCATTTATTTTCTTTTGTCCTACTGACTCTAAGTGCAGACCAATAAATACACGACTCATAAAACTGTCAGTTTTAACATGGAAGAACACGTAACACATACACATGCACAGACACACCTACACAATTTCTATTTAAATACCGTATACCTCAAAAAAAAGATTAGAAAAATATATAATGAAAACAAGTTTGAAATGTTTATGAAACTTTTTTTTGTTGCTTTTCCCATCCACAGCACATATTAAAATACACTAGCTTTTTTTTTTTTTAAAAGTAAAAATGTATGAAGCATGACAGAACACATCCACACATTATGCTACTCTTAAACAATAAGTGTGAAATGTTTAGTTAACAGAAAGTTCTCAGTTTTGTAGGGCACTGGATCAGGCAGTTGTTCTTTTTTCTACTTTGAACCTGAGGGACATATTTGTGTGGACACACAGCCTGCCACAATCCAAGATTTATACTATGTACATAAATCTATGTCCTGTGCTTTAAAACTCTCACAAAGGATATAACATGCTACAGCTGGAGAATATTTCTTACGTTTTTTCTCACTGCCACCTGGATACAAGCTTCTGCCCCATTCAGGGAGTGCTGGGCTGGGCACACTGGCAAATTTTCTATTGTTAAATCTAGGATAACAAGGCACAGTTTTGCAAGCCAGTATAAGGAGGTAGGAAACATCTCCCAGAATAAAGGTACTATGAATAAAGTCACTGATAACAAAGTTATTAGAAATGAGAGAATTCCCTGTTCTTTTCAGGCAATAAATGTCTAATCTTACAATGACTGAATACCCTCCTGTTGCCTGAGGTTTAGGAACCACTTTTGAATCCATTGACTTCCTTTGGGACATAAACTAGTGCTTGCAAAAGACCCAAGGCCATGGATGTGGTTAGTTCATGGCAAGCTGCTGGTATGTTGATATGAATACTCAGATCTGCTGCTTTGCAAACTGAAAGCATATTGCTGGTTTACAAGTTGTGTTGGGTTTTTTTCTTGCAGATGTTACACTATGCCCTTAATTTGTCTGCTAATCACTATTCATACTGATGCACTCCATACTAGTAATTAAAATGTGTATAGAAGAGGTTGGGTAAACCTCAATTTATATTTTTTTTAATTGACTAATCTATACCACAGTTTCATTAAATGTTTGGAAAGCTAGATAGATAGTGCAGGTTTTAAACTAAATCATAAAAGAAAGAATAGGCTAGAGTATGAGATTATCCTAAACTGACCATAGTGCATTCCTTGAATTTCCCAGTCTGTTTGTAACCCCCTTCAATATTTGCTGCACTGAGGTGAATTTAACAGGAACTGGCAAGACACAGTCACAGATTCATATCATGACACAGCTCTGTGCCACTCCATCATCAAAAGACGTTCCTTATCCTATTGAATTTTAAGTGTAAAATCTTTATGAAAATGCAAAAACTCATGTCACGTTCCTTAAACACCTATTTTCATACACAAGCTCACTTAATCTTATTAACTGCTTATATTTTCTATTGAAAAAGAATGCAAAAGAACTATTGCACAACCGTGCACTTGGTAGAACAGCTGTATCCAAGATACTTATACAGAGTTCTAAATTGCCTATGAGTTTTTGAGTGGCTTCTGCATATCTTTACTCCCAGTACTACAGGTGCAGTGCAGCTGCACTCTGTTAATAGCAAAAAAAAAAAAAAAGAAAAAAAGTCAAGTATCTAGAATCACTATAAACTAATTTGTTTCTTCACAGAAACAATTCTCAGAGAAGTATCAAATTACTTACACATCAAACCACGAAGAAAAGAAGAGGAGAGAGCAGTGAGTGAAGAAAAAATTATAAGCAAGCTATACCAATCACCTCTTTCTTAGGTGGAGCTTGTGTTATGTTCTATACTGAACCCTCTCTGAAACATAAAATCCCATTGTGAAACAATTCTAGGGAAAGCAATGACAATGGGGAAAGTCTGCCAGCATGGAAGTCCCGGTGGAATAAGGCATTCAGGAGTGATTTGAATGAATACTAGTCTCGGCTGTTAACTGGTTTCAGAGAAAGAACACTACATGTTCTTTACCATATGAGCCGGTCAGGAACTTTTAGATGCACCATTGAAAAAAAATTCTGTTTGTCAAAAGAAAAATCTTGTAGCAAGTATCTAACCACAACTTTATGAAAGGCTCCAGAACAATTGAATTTCAATTTAGAAATAGAGAAGGAGTCACCACAGAAGTGCTAATAATAATTTACAGAGGGGTGAGAGACCCAACCCAAGTTTTCACTGTGCAAAATCAGGATTATCTATTTGAGCTTCAACTTCTTTTCTGAAAGAAGAAGGGATTTTAATTCCAATTTTGACTATAAATTCCAGCCTGGGTTTGGGCCACTTCCACAATCAGTGTTTAAAATAAAACCAACAAACCTCAAAACTGTCCCCCCACCCCAAAAAAACCCAAAAACCCAACCAGCCAACCAAACCAAAACAACAAGCAAACAAATAGAAACTATCAAAGGGATTTTCTAACGGAAAGTTAGGAAGTATAAGGATCTAAACAAAGTTGGTCTCTTCTGTCTTTAGGACACAGTCTTGGAGAGAAGAAATTATCATTTTCTCCACAAAATGAACATAAAGGATCTAAGGCTTTACCATTTCTCTCCAAATCAGAGTCTCTTAATCTGGACAGCTTTATTGAACAGTACACAGACAAGCAATTTGGACAAATTAAGACTTGAGAGCTTCCCTTTCATTAGGCCAACCTTATTTTTCTTTCTTCATACACAAAGAAAAGGACGTAAGACATTCATAAAAGGTTGTAGTTGCTCAGATTTAGACATGTAATACAGCCAGCCCACAATCCCTTCCTTACTTAATATAGCTCAGATTTAATCTAACCATTAAAAATCTACCTTTTAAAAAACAAGGTTCAAGGCAATAACTTCTAATTCATACATTTTAATTCACTTATTTATTATTTAATGAATTGTATTTCTTGCAGGAATGACAGATCAAGCAATAAACATGAAGCAATTCTAGAGACTGCCTAGCTGTAATGAATAACACAGTACTCAAAAGTTAATTCCCAGATGAAAGCTAATTCAGACTTGTAGCAAGTTGAGCACATAGAAATTTCTGCCTGTTCTGCATTATTCTACACACTCTTTTATGGGAGATGCAGTGATATTTCTGAGTTCAGGTTGATACATATGACACTTTTTGGAAGAAGAATTGTCAATGAATGTCGCTAACTGGTTGGCACATTGGCATAACCGCTGACCAACACACTTAAAAAAAATCCCTAATTAAAAGAACAGATTTTTGAATTCCAATGGTATCTATCTATTAAGCTTATGCAACTG
The DNA here is from genome assembly GCA_022605575.1 of Laterallus jamaicensis coturniculus. NCBI lineage: Eukaryota > Metazoa > Chordata > Aves > Gruiformes > Rallidae > Laterallus > Laterallus jamaicensis. The sequence continues at coordinate 31,235,877 of JAKCOX010000003.1, read as the reverse complement.
TGAGGCTCATATATTTCTGGAATACATTACCAATAGCAAAAATATTACATCATATAGATACTATGCAGTAACTGGATGATGGTGAAACTTTCAAATATGGCGTCTATAGCAGATGCACTGCAGTTTGTGCATGAACTGCTTTGAAAAAAAAACCCCACAGACCTGTTACCAGGTACAGGTTCAGACTGTCTCAGTATAACCAAAAATATTTTCCTGCATTATTTTCAAAGTACACAGCTCATGGGAGTTAAACATTCAATGTCTTACTGCAATAAATCAATCTGAGACTCTGCACTTTCAAATTTAGAAAACTGAGATTTTTCTATTTCCTACACATTTTAGATGGATGCATTTCTTCATCACTTGCACAGAACAACCCCACTTGCTGGTTCTTTGCTCTGCTCTAACAGGCTACATTTAGCTTGACACAATGCGTGTGCAGCTGCATTCATTCACAAAGTAAAGCTCAGACAAGTAACAAACCCTTAGTCATTACCTCTATCTGCCAAGGAGGCTCTTTCCCAGAAGCAGTACAGCAAGCAGTTAGTTAACAATATGCAGCTGCATGTTGTAATGTCATAGAGAGTATTATTGTGAGTCTCTGGTAACAATTTGAAGTGTTATTTTAGACCTTTAAAATATGTAAAAGTCAGTAATACCTTTAAGACTAAGGAATAAAAAGACTTTATATATATATAGAGAGAGAGAAATGTATGATGAACTGGTTTGGAAAGCCAAGGAAATGATTGCATCTTTGTTTATGAGTAAAAGATGATCCATCTTCTTGATGTACTTGGTAAAATGAGCTGTAGTGTCTGCTTGCTGGTCACAGCAGTTTTACAATGAGCTGAAGATATATCACATTGCCCTGTTATTTGAACAGATACTATATTGTTGCATTAACTACAATATCAGAAATTGTTATCTGGGTTCAATTTTATTGGTATCTCTGTAATTGACTTTTTATGTGGCTTGGCAGAAGATATTAGAGAATCTTTTGATTATTTCCAATACCACATTTTACCAAAAATTAATTAGACAAGATCACTTAAATTTTGCTGTATTAATATAGTACACTGATACACAGCTGAGGATGCCAGCTAAAACTCTTGGAAGAAAGAGTATGATCAAATGTGTGGTGATGCCAGGCTACGCTATTTAAACTACAAAATATTTTTTCCTTTTCAATCTTCTTATTGATGTGTTTAGGGAATTCCCTACTTATAAAAGTGAAAGAATAATGATTTTTGGCTTGAGAAGTCTATGCAGGCTCTAAACAAATGTCTCCAAGTCCATTTGTTGCAACTCCTGCAGCAGTTCAGGTACACTGACCATCGCATCTCTGGAACTAGATGTGTCATTTTAAAAAAATAATTAAAAAATTACTAGAAAAGCACTGTTCCTCTTCACTTAGGAAGTAATTTTTGAAGTTAGTGTCCTAACGATCTCTAGTTCTCCTTTTACTGAACAGGCCTCAATTAAATTTCAGATGATATTACAACAAAGGAGACCTTCTGCTGGCTTGCCCCCAGGAAGTCAGAATGCCAGTTGTTCTGTCTCTACAAAGGCTGGGAGTGGTATAGCATCTGATTAGGTTACCTGAACAGCTACAATACATCAGGTTTGGAAGGGCAAAAAATGTACACTTTATAGAAAATGAATGCAACCAGAAAACAAAAGGTGTGCAGACACAACACCACACTGCAAGTGAATAGGTTCAGGAAAAGTGACAACAAATAGAACTATTCCTTTATAGAAAGACTGAATGGGGAAAAAAATAATTGATTTAATTAAAAAGCAGATGATAGAATTAAAAAGCACAGCAGACAGAGATGACATTATGCCTGCTGACTTTAGATCAAAATGCCTTAAGCTATCCCAACATCATTTGGAATGTATTGGTTAAAATGTGCTCTGCTTTCAGCTGCTGAAAAGTACCCACAATCATGATCTGGTAAAATGTTTTTCAGGATTACTAATACAAAACTAAGAAATGTTAAGTTGGTTCTAAGAAAAAAAGGAATTTAAATAAACTGTACTGAAATTCTATAGTTAGATATCTTGCTTGGTGCTTTAAGTCTCACAGCACTACTGCCCTTTTGTTAAGAAGAAAGACTACATGTAGTGTGAAATACAACACTCAGAAAGAACTTTTTCATATAGTAGTTCTTCTGGGAAGTGAAAATCCCTTTCAAAAGAGATAGCAAAAACTTGATGGAAAGCATGTGATGTCAATAAAAATTGCAAGGTGACTATAAATTCTACCCTACTAAAGTGTGGATTTCTGTAGTAATTAAGACCTCATTTTATGCTTCCTTGTACTGTTCCAAATACCATTTTGTGGGATCCAGGATGACTTACTTGTTTTAAACTATCTCTTTTACAAGATGAGAGACCCTACAGAGGCAGGATAACATTTTGCATTCTGGATCTCGCCTCACAAGGGGCTTGATCCTTCAAGCATCGGCGAGGCATTGGACTAGGGCCTCCATCCTCCCAAGGCTGGAAGGGGCCTGTAGACTCTTGATCTCAAAACAGGCACTCTGACAGACTGGACATTACAAGTCCTCATTTGATAAACCATCTGGACACTGTTCTTGCAAGGGCAGCCCCTCATTCAGTATTAAAAGATAAACAGGATACTGTCTTTATCCAAGTAACAGGAATAGGCAAGTGGGGCCCTGCGGAGGCAAAGGGCCTTATTGCTATAATCTGGTGTGAGGCCACTTAATGGGGTCATTGTTTCATGAGCACAGTTGGAGGGGTCAAATGACCACTTGGGACCCCCACTCCCCACTGACTCATTTCCAGAACAGTCTGTAGCTCAACACTGAGTCTGAGCAAGATATGCTAGGCTCCTCCCTCCCCCAAGGGTGGGGTCAGGGAGCATAAAAAACACAGATTCAAGACATCTGGTGCACACTGGCCATTCAAGGGCTACAACTTTATAACAATCTATGCTGGATCCCTAGGTGGTGAGATCTTTTTTTTTTCTCTTTTACTCTTTCTCAATCTCCCTCCCTCTCTCTCTCTCTCTCTCTCTCTCTCAACTTCTAGCCTTATTCTCAGCACACAACAGTAACAGCATTTCCAGTTCTGATAAATTCTACTAACTGTAATGCATTGCTCTGAATATATAGTGTAGTGCAGTTTTGCTTGCAAGCTTTATAATTCTACTGGCTTTTAAATGAAGTTGTGCTTTGCTTGGACCTCCTGGGTAATTGTTGTTACTCCTGAGTACTGCACAAGAGGATTACAGAAACTAATCTCAGTGGTGTGTGTTAAGACACTAGCTAAGAAAGGGTTAACCTCACCCTTGTGGCAGGTAGTAAAAGTTAACTCTACACTTACCCATCTGCTGGGACAGGACAGACAGGTCTGAATCTCCCTGGTTTGCCTGCCTGATGGGATGTGACATCACCTGCACAGCACTTACGACATTTCAGAAACAATTTTTTTAAGATTTTGGCATCTTTCTCTTTTTTCTTATTAGGTCCCAAGTCAGTATTTACTTTAGGAATTTGTCAAAACACTCTTTCACTGGGTATGAGCTGACTGCTTTACATCATTTGATGTTTGTGGGGCAACAAGCACTGGTATATTACAGAACTCAAGTAGAACTCTCCTCCAATCCCACGTATCATTTCTGTAGTGCCACCTACATAGTGAAATTGATTGGAAAAGATACAGGACAGGATGTTGTGGAAGTGATTGTCTACAAGAAAACAGCAGGCACCAAGGTCTCCTCAAATTGTCAATCAGTATCTAAAAAAATACAAGAGAAAATAGATCCAGATTAAAGAAGAAATACAACATTAACATTTATATATATGGTATCATTATTCCACAAGTACACAGTGCAAATCAAGTATATCAATGCCTGCTGCATAAGTATATGCATTTTGGAATATAGAGGGACAGATTTTATAAATACAAATTGCATTCACTTTGTCCTTCATCATTAGAAATGGCATCAGAGACGTCAAATAAACTGAAAAAATTCTTCTCTTGTTCTTTTGCAGTATCAGTTCTAATAATACTAGGACTTTGATGAAGTATAAGAATTCAAATTCTACTGTACATAATCACATTATGTAGAACTTTAGTCAGTGCACAGGCAATTTGAAGAGTAAATGGAGAGATAATATAGACTATTACCTTTAACTTTTACTAAAGATTTTGAAGGTTTGTGAAGATTTTCATAAATAATTTGTGCACAAGAAATAAATGGAATATGACTGGGAAGTTTGGTGGGACAAGTTTTTATTCAACATTATATGTGATGGGACAAGATATTGCATTGAAAATTGAAGTAATGTTAAATGACATACAATAACTTTTTATATTATTTAAATGGGTCATTGAGTTAATATTATATGTTGTACACTGGTATACTTCAACAAGAAAGTGAATCTTAATAAGGAGAAATAATGTGTTTTATTAAACCATCTTTGCTAGTCAGAAGAAAAGAAAAAATTTTAAAGTTGAAACTTTTTGATTTAATCATCTTGTCCAGCATATCAAATGTACACATACACACACACACACACGTGTGTATATATATCTGTGCTGTTGACTAAACAGTTTAATTTTTAGAGTTGATTTAAAATGCCAGGTCTACTCTTTTCTGTATCTCTGAGTTTGGGTAAATATTTTTTTGTGTCCTAATAAATATATATTGTTTTGTCTCCAAAACTAAGCATAGGGAGTGATTTTCAATAATTCACAGTACATGACATCATCAGAGTCCTACTATGATAGTTCGTAGAAACTGGAAAAAAAATGTATCTCAACTCCACCTACCAAACAATAAACAATCTGTCCATCCTTTTTCTAAAGACATGCCTGATGTCAAGCATCATCTTCTCTGCTTTCCAATAAGAAAAGGAATAGTCTAATATTAAAAACATTAACAATAATAAAAAAAATCCAAAACCTGAAGAACCGGGAAATGAGAACTCTCCTTGATTTACTGGCTTCTATTTCAATGGATGTACCAAAAAGTCTCAGAGAATTCCTTGTTAAGATTAGTGTCATATAGCTACTGCAATATTCTTGGAAGTGTAACAAGCTAGAGAGTTGACACCCTCCACATGCTTTTCCTTCAGGAAGTCATTTTGGAATACTAACGTGGTTTACTTCTAGGAAATGTTGGAATGCTAACATGCAAAGGCATTACCAAGATAACAACAGGAAAAAAATCAATATGATAAAAGGAGAACAGATAACAGAATCTGGAACAGTTTTTTCCCAAAAAGACATTTTTCTCACAGAGGAGCAGGGATATTTGATTACCCAAGATTAAGCTGGGAAATAAAAATATGCATTGTCATTGCCAGGAGTTAACAGTGGTTTTAGTGAGAAAAAAAACCCCAATCAATTACTGGAGGTGGACTACAAAAGGCAGTGGGAATTCCTGAATTCATTTTACTCGCCTTAAAGTAAGCTCACAAGTGTTGAGGACGCTGAAGGATGGAATTATTTCTCTATCTCTAGCATTTTTTTTCTTGAATCAAGGATGATAATTTTATAAAGTCATCTTTAGAAACTGCATTAATTGTTTCAATCACAGGACAAAAGCATCCATAATACTTGTGGTGTGGTCTTCAGTTTCTGGAGTGGTTAAAGACTCCAGAATTGACCTTTAGAGGCTACAGAAGGTAGGTCACAGCGGGCTGGCTCCTTGAAAATCCAAGGGTGAATGACAAAATTGACTGAAGCAGTGGTGATGGATGCAGCAACTCAATGGATCTAAAGGGACTATAGACCAAACCCAGCTGTATGGTGACCATCGTCAAACTCATGTAGTGAGGCTGGGACATATAGATATAGTCCATGACAAAATTAATTACTTTGAGCAAGAGTGCTACCCATTGTCCTGGGTTCAGCCCAGCAGCAGGCTGTGTTAGCCCTGAGAGTATTCCATACCAATTGCATCATGATCAGACAGGCTGCCCCCCCCCTTTGCAGGGGCGACTTCGGACCCAGGCACGGGAAGTCCCGGCCTGGGCAGGCGCAGTGCCAGTTCCGGGGGAGACTCCGGACCTATCAGGAACTGCTCCCAGCACGGGAAGTGCTGGTCTGAGCAGGCGTGGGGGAGTTCCGGCTTCTCTCTCTCTCTCTTTTTTCGGGATCGGCGTGGCAGGAGGTGGTGAGGGGGGTGCCCGGGGGTGCTGGGCTCGGGGAGTGCTGCGTTTGGGAATCTGAATCGGTTCGGGCACGGTTCAAATGACATAGTGTGGGGAGAGGTTTGCACTGTATATAATAATAGCACTGTAGTTAGTTGTTTTCATACTTTTCCCTGTTGTTTAGTAAACTATCCTTATCCTAACCTTGCAAGCCTGTGGTTTTTTTTTCCTCTGGCTCTGCAGCTCCTTCGTTCGCCCATCCTCCACCTCTTAAAGAGGTAAGGGGGCTTTTTTTGTCTGACCTTTGTGGCCTCAGCTTTCCGCTGAGTTTAAACCACAACACCCATTAACAAGTTTGATTGATAATCTTCATCATAAAGATAGTTTGGATTAATCATGTGTTAATAATCCTTTAAAAAAAAACAAACAACCCTTAACTGTATCTCTCCAATTACCCATCCAGAAATGTAGGCACATAAATTATATTAATGTTTGGAATTTATCAATTTTCATTCATGAAAGCCATATAATTTCACATTTGTAAGGATAAAGACATCAAGCTTTTTATATCAACTACCTGTGTTTACCAAAAACATGAACATGATTTTTTAATATCTTGTTTTCCTTTGGTTTAAAACAATACACAAATCAGCAACATGAGAAGAGTAAAAAATGCATTGTCTCCTTTATAAACAGAGAAGACAAAGCTTTTTAGCAGGGTCAATGATCTGCCACAGGCATCTTCTTCAGCTGATAAAAGGGAACTTCCCTCGTGGAATTCTATTAACCCCTTTACCAACCTGCCAATAATGTCATTCTCTAGAAACCCTGTTTTATTCATTTATAGTCTGCAGAGTATATTTGCTTCTCTGCCAATTAAATGGAACAGCTCTGCCAGCTCAGCCAATGTAAAGGATTTGCATACCATACATATGACATTTCAATAAGTTGTCAAAAAGAATGTCTTTGATGCTCAAAATAAAATATGCTTTTCAATGTAAAAACGTACATATTAAATGGAAATATATAGTGAAATGCTCTTTCACAGTTCTACATACATAGCACTTTATAGATACCACAAATACAGGACTGGTTTTGCACATATAAAATTGGAAGATTTACATGCTTACATTTCTGTTTAGTTTGTTTAAATCCTTACCTCCTCACCAACAGATGCAAAACCTGTTCCACCGGATACCCCGTTTCATTACTACTTATGCTTCAGAATGTTTATCTAAACATAATTAATAGGTATAGGGAATACATTTTTTTTCTTGTTTGATTTTGCAAATTTGTTTGTCATTCCAATGTTGAATTTAATTTATATTTTATCTAATTTTCTGTTTTGCTTTGAAAAGAGAAAAATGTGTACTTCAACTGAATATGTTTGGCTGTAACATTGACAGATTTGACAGGAAGAGTGTGCATTGGGTCATATTTACTTGAGATTCACATGAAGCAGCAGAAAGCTTTCCCAGCAAAGTATGACATTGGTTTCAAATTTAATGTAAATAATAATTCTGCTTTCATTGAGAAGTCCATCTAAACCTCTCCTCAACAATCTCATCTGGTGAAGTCTGTAATGACTGATAATGTGCCATAAATTTGAAATCAGGCTACATTTACCTTAGTAAATTAATTCACTTGTACCAGTGAACTTCCACAAACCAGGTGGCACGTAGGAATATTGTTCAGAGCTGACGTCTGTTTTGCTTGATAACTTTCTCCAGAGCAAACTTCCTTTTTTAGAAGAAAGACTAAGTAAATAATAGTAGAGAGAAGGAAAGAATTTTAATAAGAAAACTTTAAGGAAACTTGAAATGTTATTATACTTATGATTCAGAGGTAAGCACAACTCACAGTAGACTGTCTGTAAAGCTAGTTTCAGGGAACCACACAAGCTACCTACTATTCAGCTATGGGTGGAGAAAATACAATACCCATGACACCCACAAAGTCTCTCTGACTGACTGGTTGCTCAAATAATATGTTGTTTGGAAAGTGTTATTAAAGTGTTGTTAGTTGTCTGTATGTTTAACAAACAGTCTCTTTCTCTCTCTCTGTCATGCTTTACCTATCTATAATGTCAAAGATCATCTATATCTTTATATTTGGCCCGATATCAACTTCTTTTTCCCCCTCATCCCACATCCACCCTTGTCCTTGTTTAACTTATTGGAGAGCAATGAGAATCAACAGATGCTTTATGCACCATTTCAGATACAATGAATTATACCCTAAGAATGTCAGTCTCTGAATTAGACTACAAAACCCCTCAGCAACTGCCCTAAATTACTAACCCTGTGTCAGGGCACTGCAATTTTTTATCACCCACTGAAAGGACATCTCAGTGTATCTGAACTGTGTGCGTAACATCAATAATCTCAATACCCCTCAACAAATAGGTTTTTAGATGCTTATATAGCTTTACAGAGTAATACACTCCCTGTTATACATATTTGCCAATTAGCAGAAAAATGTATGACGTTTGCTCCAGTAACATATCCAGGTTACCATACAGCAGACTGATAAACATCCAACCACCCATACAGTACTGTCACTAGTCATGATAAGTGCAAATATTTGTGGGTAGAAGCCTGTAATATCCATATCTATATTCACCTATGTATCTGTATTCAGGAAAATGAACATTGATTCCAAATCTATCCCAAGACTAGCAACTATACACTCTGTGTATGAACAACAGTTTAGAGGTCAACTGCAATCTTTGGAATATAACTGATAGCATTTGAGGGCAGTTTGGGAACAAAAGTAAACACTTTCTGAAATTCTATTATTCTTTGCAAGCTGCTATGACAAAAAAATGTAATTTCATGTCAAAATGTATGTCTTCATAAATTTTCAATAATCTCTCCATTCTCATTTCTCAAAGACTAATCATTTATATTTCCATGTTTCACTCATTTTTGTATTCTGTCTGAATACTTGTCTAAAAAGTGGGAACTGGAGATCAGCAAAACCTCTGCTGACTTTAGTGGACCAGCCAGCTCAATGGAAAGGACTCTACACCAAAAGGGTTTTGAGAACACTCCACTAACTTGTATATTGGTGAAGCTAGTAAGAGCTACAGACATGCATAGCCCAAGCTAGAGCAATCGATCCAGAATTAAATTTAACAGATAAAATGTAAACATGCTTATGTTGAAAGGTGATGCAATCCCAAATAGTTGTTAGAAAGACTAAATGCTTTTGACCTTTTGTTTTACTGACGTCATGTTTTATTATTGACCAGTAAATCAGAAACACTACTTTGTAATTGTCAATTTAAAAGCAGTATGCTTTTTATATTAACAAATAGCCTAATAAATGAAACCACAGGTAAATAGACTGATAGCTAAAAAAAATTGCAGTATTTGTCCAAACCTATAATACTTCATCTGTCTGAAGGACTTCTGAGTAAATTTCTCCATGCTACTTGTGGAAAAACCTTTTAAATTATTCTTTCCACTTAATTTTTACTGTCCAGGGTCTTGAACTTCACAGAAATACTCACCCACTGAATTCTATTCTGTATTCTGACCTAACTGGAACTTAAAGTATTAGCACTCCACTCTAACACCTTTTGTCCACTCCTAACAGTCAATACCAAACTAAGAGGTCATGTAAGATGCTTTGTGATGGAATAGGTCACTGTTTACCTGAGTAAATTGAGCCCCTTCAATAATGTAGCTTACACCGACCTCAGCTCAGAAAAACATTCTCATTTCTCAGTACATCTAAGTGGGTGTTTTTCTTTGAGCACATACACTTATACTGCACAGCGCCGTAAGTGTCTTAACCTTCAGAATGCTAAGAGTCCTCCATTTGCAATTCTGTGTTCTGACTTTCACTTCCAGCTCTGCAACCTCTCACCTACACTGATGTGGCATTATTTTTCCCTTTTTTGATCCCATGCTGTTTTTCTCATGTTGTTATTCTCATGGCCTTGCACCCACCAACCCAAATGTTGTAGCTATGGGAGATTCTCATGGGAAGCTAATGCCACTGAAATGAGAATCATCTCTCCTACCTCCCTTCCCTATCCCTTGTTTTGCAGCTTTTAGTTATTCTGAAGGAATACAGGATTTAGTGAATAACATTGCAGATAACAGTCACAATTCAGTGATAATCATTACCCAAAAACCGATCAGTGTGTAACACTTGGACCTCATTAAGTACCCTCCCATCAGTGCCAAGAGCATCATAAACACAATAAAAGCAGTGAGTTTGACCAGGTCATGAGGATAACTACATAGTACCAGTGAAAAACCATGGCTGAAAAAATCATCATGGCTATTATCACCTGCTTCACTGTTGCAATGGGGAGAATATGCAAGAGAGAAGGAGGCTCTTCTGAGGACTCCAGCATTTCATTTCCCAGCTGAACATCAGAGAGAGATTTTTTTCCTTTCTTTCTCTTTTTTCTTTTTCCATTTTTTTTTTCCTTCCTGTTCCCTCATTCTTCTGGACTCCTCCACCCCAAATAATTTTGAAGTCAATTTTTGCCATCAGCTGTAGACCTCACAAATAAAACTTTATGTACATCTCTCATCATCCTTTATGCAGCATTTAAATATTGATTAAACATGAGGATCAAAAGAGTTCTTAAACAAGGATGAATTAAACACATGTTTAAACGCTTTCTGAATTTTAACTGGAAAGTCTGATGCAAATCTCATGAACAACAGGCTTAATGGCCCAAATAAACCCAAAGATGGGAATATTTTACATAAATATGACATAAAGCAGACACATGAAGGGATAAAGGTGGAAGGCACAAGGTTACAAACCAAGTGTTACAAAGTCAGAGTCCTTCCAATAAACAGCAAAGGCAGATGTGTTTTGAGCAATTTGAGAGTTTCCTCATTTGTCTTCACTCTTTTAAGAAACTGCCCATACATGAGTGCCTATCAGTCATGAGGCTGTGGATACTGTGCATATCTCTATGATTACTTGACCCTCTGAACATCAAATCCCATACAAAATCTCCTAATAGTTTGTTTCAGACAAGTGAACTTAAGGTGATTACTCAATTGCATTATAGGTCTCTGTTCCTGAACATACTTCACCTTCAAAAGTGGTCTGCGGATGACCGTCAACATAAGAAACTGTAGAAATAACATCTTGCACAGAAACTGATGATGGAAGGGTCACTGAAATAAGATACTTAAATTTGCATGTCTATAGGTAAGCTAATTGTTTTCAGCTGCCATAGTAGTTGCTAGAGATGTAGTCGATACAGACATCAGAGCTTAAATAATGTGATTAAACTCAATGTAAAGGTGATGTCAACTGGTTAGCTAGATGAATAAACCTCTAGGCTCCCCTGACTGTATTGACTTTTGACTAGAAAGGGAGTTTACACAATACAGACATCTAGAGTTAGATGTCTTAATCTCAAATTGAATCCTATCCCTCCTGTCTCATCATCTTGCATATTGTGTAAAATGATACATAGAAAACATCACAAGTAGTTGTTTATTTAGTATGGTCATTATTACCTATAATTACAACTTACTCTGTCATGATGCTGACATTTCAGAAGAAAAATTAATGTTTTCTTTCTGGCTTAGAAAGATTGGTATCTGCAGTCCTAAACCAGATGATGAATGGGTATGTGCATTTCCACACACATCACCTCATTTCAAAGGCCCACTGACAGTAGGTCTATGAAAAAATTTAGGGTCTTCAATGAGATGACATTTTTTTGCTTTATAGATATATATATAAATAAGTAGTGCTAACATGAGAAAAAAAAGGTCCTTTTCTTCCAAGATAACTATGCAAAGATATTTAAAGCTGAACACTTATAAAAATTCTTAAACAGATAAACAATCTTTCGGCTTTGCCTCCTGAAGTTTCATGCTTCTATGATAAGTAGAGTATTCTTTGTTTCGTCTTCACAGTTTCAGTATGGCACTGAACATCAATGACATACATCCACATGATGTAGAGTGTAGGGCTTAATTTCAAATAAGAATTGCACATTGTTTCTGAAGCAGTGAAAAACATAATTTGTCCTTGTCTATATTTGTGTCTGAACTGTTTTTAACATTTCTTTAGTTTTATCCATTGCCAACTGCTTTTGTTAGCAACAGGTAATTTTCATAGGAGATAAAGATGGAGAACTTAACCTCATAACACCTGAAATCTGAAGTATAAAGGCAGCCAGAAAAAGGCCTGAAACTACTTGAACTCTAGGAGTATAAGATTTACAATGGGGACAAATTTCCACCGTGGTGTGATAGGAATGGGAGTAAGGAAGAATTTTTTCTTTCCAAACAGAAATAATTCTTTTCTCCTCCAATAAATAACAATTCCTTTGCAAAGATGAGTGTTAGCTTGCTAATCATCCTGCTTTCCAGAGTTGTGAATGATGAATTTTAAAATTACTTTGCAAACTAGACCTAGTAAAAAAATTATATACTTTTTTAGTGTAAAAGTGCCTTGAGACTCAACTTTCTGTAGGATTTCTCTGCTTAGAGATCCACAAACTGCTGATCAAGAACTGACTCCATTTTTTACTTTTTAGGAGGTGGTCAGAACTCTGCAGGGCTCAACCCCCAATACTTTCTGTATCTCATTTGTATGTCCCTGCAGGTACTATGTTACTGAGGCTGTCTACATTTGCCAATGGTTTGTAGCAGTACCAAAGGTGCTTCTGGCATTATTGTATTAAAAATACTGCTATTTGGTTAATATATATAGATAAGGGAAATGTTTGGGTGCTTTTTTTTAAAGAAAGAGGGGAAAACATGCAAGGAAAATGAAACATTTCAAATACAGCTCAAGGAAAAATGTAGGTAATATCACTGGCTCATTAATTAAAAAAGGATGTAATCGAGGAAATTTCTACTCTTAGTAGAAATGTAATTAGTGCAAGATGATGACTGCTGAAAGTTATTTGATGAATGAAATCACTGTTGATTAAAGAGGTAGTATACGTATCACAGAGTAAGCACATTAAAGGGAGAAATCATTTAAGCCAGCATTGAATAAAAATGACCAATTGAAAAGACTTGTTGAAAGCTCTTTTGTCTATAGTGTTTGAATGACTGCCAGATCTGACAGCTGAGGTTCCCAGAGCTCCCTGTTGATCTGCCATCACAGGTTATAGATGCTTGCTGCTATGTAAACTAAAGAAGTGCAATGAGCCTCCCAAATGGCATCCTGTGCTCTCCTGTGGCACTGCTGCCTCTTGTGGGATTCCACTTGTTATCTCAGCTTTAATATGGGCAATGGCCGGATCACAGCCACAACAGGATATTGGTATCAGATAAACTCTGCTTGGAATAAGAGCAAAGCAATCCTGCACTCTCAGAGAGATGTGTTACTCAGAAAATAAATAAATAAATGTTCATGTTTTGACCAGGCTTTTCCAAATAACGTGTGAACAGCTCTTTCTAATTCTTCTCAAAACCTTATGCTGGATGGAAAGTGGCATGCACAATGCTTCAAGGGCCATCAAGCAACTTCTCAAAGCAAACGGGGCTGATATTTGCCCATGGTAATGAGCTCACTGCTTGCATGCAAATTAAGTTTTATTTCATTTTAAACCTTTTCTGTTTCGTCTTGATAATCCAAGTAAGCATGAACCAAAAAAAGAAAAAGAAGAGATAAAAAATTTAGAAATGCTCTTTGTGTTTCCATGCTGATGGAGGGTGTTTCTTCTGCACTACGTGGAGAGGGCTTATTTCTGTGTAGTATAAACATATTTAAAAGTAAAATTAAATACAGCTAAGAATATGACAGTAAAGAAGAACAAAAGTCATTATAAAATGCTCTCTCAAGCTAATATTGAGGGACTCTAAGGAAGTTTCAATATATAGACTATGCTGTACAGATTCAAAACTACTTTGACTTGCAGCTCACAAAAATTTTACCAGAGAAAGGCATAGATGTGGAACAGTGAAGTATATCTGTTAATAATAGAAGCGGACCAGTTATTAACTTTAGACAAAAATTAACTAGAACTTTTATGTTACTTCTTAGTCTCAATTTAAAGATACTGTGGGAAAATACAGTTTAATAAATACTGGAAAGAATTTTTTCAGAAATGTTGACTACTGTATGTCTTCTAATACTCATGCATTAAATTAAGGGGAAACTACTAGAAAATACTCTCTAAGTATTGAAAAATAAATGTAATTTTCTTTCCTTCAAGATGAACTAGCATGCAGTAAACTATAGGGAACCTAGGTAATTTTCTGTATTTCAGAAGGGAGATCCTCCCTACAGGAAGATCCAGAGAAGTCAGAAAAGTGGCTAAGAAGGACCTTATGAAGTTCAACAATGACAAGTGTAAGGTCTTGCACCTGGGAAAACTGATCTAGTAGTGCATCATAGGCTGGGATTTACCTGGAGCAGCACTGTGGAAAGGGACCTGGGGTCCCTGGTGGACAAGCAGGTAAATATTGTAGCACAAGGCCTGAAAGGGGCAGGTAGAAATTCCAGCACTTTGCAGCTGTCAGACAGAGATGTGCTGGAACTTGTTGGACGCAAACCCTGAGGAAGTTAAAATAACAAAGAGAGCTGGTTGTTAAGGGATGAATGCTGGGAGGTGAGACATCTTGACACCAGAGACAGGATAAGAGGACCTGGTCAGCCTTGAGATGAAGATGACAAACTTCAAGAAACAAAACCAGAATATGTGTAAAGGTTGTGTTATTAGGCTTAAGCTGCTTTTTTCTAATAATGTTCTTAAGCGTTTTTAAACCAATCAGCAAATAATAAATGTAAGAATGGCTTCTGCGCTCCAATGAAACTAAGGCCCACGTGGGTTTTGCAAAGTATATAAACTTGTGATTTGCTACAATAAAATGACAATTAGCTTGCAACAAGCTGTGTCCTGTCTCTTAATCGCGACAAAATATGAGTGAGCAGTATACTCCGGTGGCAAAGAAAACCAACAGAATGATGGGTTGCATCAACAAGGGCATCAGCAGTGGAGATGAAGAAGTCGTTTTACCCCTCTACTCAGCAATTGTCAGGCCATACCTGGAATACTGTGTTCAGTTTTGGTCCCCACTAGAGAGGGTCTAAGGAATAGCCACAAATATGATCAAAGGACCAGGAAGCTTGTCATATAAGGAAAATCTGAGAGAATTGGTTTTGTTCAGCCTTGATAAAAGAAGACTATGGGGAGATCTCATAATTATGGTCCAGTACTTAAAGGGTAGCTACAAAGATGATGGGGACTCCTTTTACAAGCCACATGGGAAAGACAAGGGTTAATGGGTGAAATTTAGTCCTGGGGACATTCTGATTTGACAAGAGAGGAAAAATTTTCACAATGAGAACAGCCAATCTCCCCAAGGACATGGTGGATTCTCCAATATGGGACACTTTTAAGATTCAGCTGGATAGGGTGCTTGGCCATCTTGTCTAGACAGAGCTTTTGCCAAGAAAGTTTGAGGTCTCTATTGAGGTCTCTTCTAGCCTCGTATTCTATGATTCTATGATTTCAAACAGAAAATACTTGTAACACAGTAGATCACTGGTCTCAACTAGCAAAGGCCATCCATAGTGTTCTCTCTAACCTTTGCTTTTTCTCTTCTTTTAATGGGAATCAGAACCAAAGGTATTGGCACTTAAGAGAGGGGAGACTTCATGACTAACATAGAAGATATTATTCTGCTTCCCATTGGTAAACTACCTCAAATCATCTCTGGAGTCCTTGTTGTAGAGAGTTATCCAAGAGAAGGTAATCAAAGCAAATTTTCATTTGAATATACTATTCAGGCAAACCTTCTAAGCTAAGAGAATGTCTTTGCACTGGTCAGCTAAGCTACCAGATCACAAAAGTCTTCAAAAGATTTCAAAAGTTGTTTGAAGGAATATTTGATTCCCTTTACCTCTTCTTTATATGAATAGTTTGCTAAGAATAGTTTTATAAAACCAGTTCTCATGGATTCTCAGTCTAAAAACTGAGAAGTGCATATAGTCAGAACATTCATTTGACACTCAAAAACTGCATTCTGAATTGCTGGACATTTATTGCTGGAATTTAACTTCAGCATTATCCCCAAGAAGAATATCCTGGGTTTTAAGCAATAATATAGCCACAGTATCTATACATAAGCACAGTTTAGGTAAACATTGGTAAAACCAAATTAACCAACTCTTCCAAATGTGTTTTATTTTACCTGTCTTCTCTTTGTCATCTACTAGTGCTTGAAAGGAAGTTTCACAGCTTCTGTGTCCAACATTTAAATGTGTTTAGTGGTAAAGCATGGACTATCGAGCCAGTTATGAGTTGGATCTTAGCTTTGATAATTAAATGGAAGGCAGAAACAAAACATTAGGAATAAAGAGGAAGAATGGAGCACTAGAAGGTGCCGTCAGCAAGGGTGACATTAAATAGACAACAGTGGTTTGGTTCACCTGGGCTTGGATCCAATTCAAAACCCTCAGGTATATCACTCATCACCTTGCCAAATGGGAACAGACCCCAGGCTCCAAGAAGTCATCAGGATCAAATGCTTTAGTTCAAAGCCCAGAAGCCTGAGAGTAGCTAAACATAGGGTAAGTTAAATTAGCTCTTTTGAATCCACCTATTTCCACTTAATTAGAAACAGATTTTAGTTTGATGCATAGAGTTTTTTGCACTATGTATTCTTTATAGCTTTATGGATTTTTAAAAATTTAACAAGTGCATTTTAAAAATAATTTTAATAACTACTAATTCCTTACTATGCAATGATGCTGTAGATTAATTTACCAAAACCTGACACATTTAATTAATAATGATTTAATTAATATTTCATCTCACAATGCTTAAGAATCCTACCTTTTTTAACAGTGTTCACCTCTTACACTTCATCACTATACACAGGGATATTAAAAGCAAAATTTAATAGAGAATTGCAAGTAATAAAATAAAAGTTTCTTATAAAGCTAACTTCAGCAATAAACTTCTCCAAAACACTAGTGTAACCACTTCGTTCACTCCTTCCTTGGGGTTTTTGTTGGGGGTTTTTTTGGGTTGGTTTTTTTTATAACTGAGGACATAGTTCAGTGACAGGTTTTCCTCTGGTTTTAATGAGAATCTGATCAGCATTAATTAAAACTGCTTGGAAAGTATATCTCTGAACCGTAGGTGGTTCCTATCTCATCTAAGTTTAGCAGATGAAAAATTAGCTTCTTAATTTAAGCCTGTTACCTGTGATCCTTATAGGGTGAATGTACAAATGCACATCACTCAAGGGCATTGCTCCATTCTAAGACAGCTGTGTAAGGGTAGGATTTAGCTGTGGATTATGATATCTAAATTCAGGTGTCAAAGGTAAACTAGATGCCCAAGCTCCCACTATACTGGATCATTATGGACCTGTTATCTGAAACTTCAAAGCCATTTTACCAAAATCATTATACAAAAAAGTTGTTAAATTCTGTTTAGAACTCTGGTTTTATCTCTGCCTTGTAATGAAGAAGGAAAAATTAAAAGCACTGCCTTTAAAAAGGAGTTTAGCCTAATCTGGATATGGAAGCATTATTACTCATTAATCATAGCCTTGTAGTTATTGTGTGGCACTGTTCCAAAGAAAAATGAAAATCACTGTGTGCCTTCACTTCTTTTCAATCCTCTCCAGCTCTGGATCCCTTGTTTTCATAGTGCTTAGCCTGGAATTTATTAGAAAAACTCCATACTATTTTCTTATACTTCATTCATTAATACGTGCTTGACCTTTGAACCCTTTGGACTCTTCGTTCTCAGATAAAATAGAGTTGCACATGAATAAACATATCATATTATGAGTAATTACAAATGCACCTGTAAGACAAATTCTCTTGAAGATGCATCCATTCCCGCTTCCACAGCAAGCTGGTGTGATTTAGTGTGAGATCAATTGAACCACTGCTCTACTTTTATGTTGCATGGATTTAGTGAAATAGACAAGGCATGTTCTCACCTCAGCAATTTTCAGAATCATTTTCCACCATACATTACTTCAGTGAGCTCTTTTTTTTTTCATCAATATTTCTGGCTCCTGAAACCATGTAACAGCTTCCCCATTAGCAGAAAGTTTATTCTCCATATAATGTCTCTGGGAAATCCAACAGATTCTTGTGCCATCGGGTTCTTGTGCCATACCACTTCCAACCAAAGTGAAAAATGCTCTGAAGCATAATACTTTGGAATGGATCTGCTTTGATAGTCATTATCTGTACATCTGGTCAAAACACTTTCCACACGTTTGTTGTTGGAAGTTTGCAAAACTATAACCCATGACTCAATGGAATATTAGTAAAATGTTTTAGTTATTCATCGCCATTTAAAAATGTCCATGTGGGTTTGTCAGTACAGCTTTTGAAATGTAACAAATTAATATCCTTACTTTGTCTTAATTTGTGGACAGATGGTGTGAAGAGGGCTGAGTGATGCACAGTGCTGTCCCTCAGCTTGTCAAGACTTATTTACAGCACAGGAGCCATCCTCTGATGGCTGATTATCTGCTTCATTTAGTAGAAGTGAAATTAACCTCTGGTTTCTGTGCTGATGACTCAGCAGGTAGTGCACCAATAATGCAAAAAATAGTACCAAAAAGACATTGGTCTTCAACCCTAACAAGGCCCATTAAAGAGCCAAATTGCTTTATTAGACCCAGGAGATAGAAGCAATCATTTCAGTCTACTAACTGGAAATAATAAAGTCTGGAAAAAAGGAGAAGAAAATGAGTTTTCTTTCCATGCATGACAAAAAATGCATTATTTCAGGTGATTTTTTAAAAAACATAATTCTGCGATTAAGTTCATTGGAAGCAGATCTGTGTACTGAAATTGAAAAATCAGGAAAGATAAAAAAAGTTATACATTGTTTCAGCTCCCGTGGCTTTTGCTTTTTTGGTTGTATTACATGGTACAGAATATTATGCAGTGTACCTCCAACAGGAGTAATCTTAAATTAACAGCTTGATGTTAAGTACACCTGATGTATGATTCTTTATGCTGGATAATAATATAACAGCAGTAATAATCCACATGGAAATGCACATTAAATGCTTTCAAAAATGTAACCTCTTTTGAAAGGTTCTTCTAATGATAGCATTTATTAGCTCACAATGGAAAATCAGCAAAGGAGGTCTAATGGTGAACAATATTAACCCTATTTAATTGAGTGTGCTGAGAAATACCTGAATCTCCAGGGCTATCTGTCAATAAAAAGAAAGGATTGGCTATTTTAAATTAAATCTACATTATATTTCTGCAAGAAAAACTTTTGTGGTATCTCCTTTTGCATTGTATTGTGGTGCATCACATGACACATTTACTTCATCTGACAGTATTTTTTTGAGAGCAGAGCAGAGCAGATGCATCAGAAGTGTTAAAAAGAAAACAAGCTTTTTGTTGTGGTTTTTTTTTTCATGCTGAATATACAGAAAGTGCTCCAAATAAAAGAGTATTGATTACCCATGGGTAGCTTCTGAGAGCAGGTATCAAGCATGATACTTGTTCGTCTTCAGAAGAGCAAGTGCTGGGATAAACACCAGATGGGAGATTAAACAAAGATTTTAAAGATTTTCTTGAAATATTAAAATATATATGGAGCACACTGAGGAATTCTTGTTATGGAAATAGCTTACGGATGTTTGTTCAAAGTCTTTCACTCATTGTACAGATGTCTTTTTAACCCCTCTTGGTCTTTGAAAGCAGAAGCACTTTCATTGCTGCAGATTCTTTTCTAAAGAAAATTTTAATATTTTTATCACACATTTATCTATGCTCGCATGTTAAATTGTCTGTTGCTTGTTCCTGTACAGATTGCAATTTAATTCCACTGAACAAATGCCACAGAGCAAGATTCAGGGTAGTTTAACTAGGCTCATGCTCAGTGCTTCTGTACAGTAAAGCATTATGGAAAGCTGGCATCACCCTTAAAAACATGAACAGCTGCAGGAAAAATAAAAGGTGAAAAGCACGTGTTTTTTTCCTGAGTCCAGGATGCTTTCCATTTTTGCCCTTTCTCCTCTAAGACTTTGCTCAACTGCAAAAAAAAAACAAAACAAACCAAAACCAACTACAGATGCCTTTTTCCAATTACTTTGATTGAAGCTGTGAGACCAACAGGTGTTTGGGGTGAGACTCAGCTGTGAGAGTACAGTGTGTTCAGGGGGATTTGCTGGGCAGTAAGTTTTAGGTATCTGTACAGGGATATGAAAATTAACTTTGCCTTCAGAACATGGGTATAAAGAAAGAATCTCTGTTCACCAGACAAGCTGACCTGGATTGAAAGACGCACCGTAGATTCTAGAAATGGACTGTCTCCATCTTAGTACCTAGCTTCTTCCTCTCCTGCTGCAGCCATGTTACTATGCAGTTCATTTTAACCAACCATGCCAGCTATTGTCTCATATGATTGAAGTGAGAAGTGCTGTTATTCTACCAGAATATGTCATAATATGGTTACAGATCTGAGACCTGGGGGCAACTGTGGGCCTGTGCTAGACTTAGAAGACATATAGATCTTGAGATGAGTTTTTTGGGAGAAATGCTTTGACCATCTGTCTCTTCATGGAAATCAAGAGGTATTTCATTTGTATTTTGTGAAGGAAAGACATGTTATGTAACCATTCAATGTAGTCAAACTTTTCCTGGCAGCCAAATACTGCCACATTGCATTTAACTATAGGCTTGTTTATGTTAGATCTGTTTTATATCCCACTCCTCACATTTCTTCTGGAATTTGTTACATCCTTTAATATTCGTCCACCTAAAGTTTGTCATAGCCAGTTTTTACAGCTGAAGAGACGATATCACCCCCCAAAGTTGCATATCTGATGTGCCTTTACATGCCAACCACATCTCCCTCTTCCCACAGTCCTTCCCAGTTAAAAGATCACCTGCTCCAAACTTTTCTCAGGATGAGCTTCCCATCTGTCTAGCCCTCATTTTTTTTCTCTGATTCCTTCCCCTAATCAGTTCTCTTTTACTTGCCATATCACCAGTTTTATTCTGCCAACTTTTCTGGTGAGTCACTTACTCTATTCATATATAAGAACTTCATTATTCCTGCCTCTATAGGATTGACTCCTAGGATCATCTCCCTTTATGCTAACCTCTACATTTGATCATATTTACCTATTACTACAGTGCATAAGGACCACATTATTCACTGACGAATACTCTGGGCTGTAACCATATTCCAGGTTGCAAGTAAATTCAAGTCACATTCTGAAAGTTACACACAAATCTTTTCTTGGATGGATTGCAGATTCCTTTCTGGCTTTGATCTCCATGTTCCTTACTGCTAAGAGCAGGAAAGAAATTAAGTCTCAATAATGATTACTCATCAGCTTCTCATGGGAACCCCAAGAGGAAAATCTGTCATTTCACTTCAACATTTACTGTAGCAGTATTGACAAAGTGTCCCTGTGCCACTAGCTCAGAGCACTGGATATATGCATATCTTCACCAAACGTGTGAATAAGCACGATCCTCATTCACTGCAACTTCTTTAAGGACTGTATTCTGTTCTTCTTCAATCTAATGTCAATTTTGCCAGATATTCATATTGAACTGTGCTTTGAGCCCAACATAAGAGAAGTTTGTTCCCAAACTTCTCAGTTTCCTAATGATAAAAATGCTTCCTACAGTGCTGAATATTTAACATCATAAAAACTAATGAAAAGCACCCAATGCAACTTAATAAATTCCAGTAATAGTACATATCACATACATTCATTAACTTCTTTTTAATATCACTTATTTCTAGTATTCCAGGAGACCAGGTGGGGTTTTTTTTAGAAATACATGCTCTGAAAGGATAAATAAAATGTGAACCTGTCTCTTGGAATCTTTGGCAACAAGAAAATTATTTAAAATAAGTAACTTCCAGTGTTTGCCAAAGCATCTTGAATATGTACTGGTCTCTCTGGAATGTTGTTAGGTCACAGGAGGTCATCCCTTCCAGAAACTGGTTCTTTTATAGTCTCTTTTTCCAAGATGTCTAGGGTAAATACAAAAATAGAAGTTCATAATGCTTTGGACTGCCAGAGTGACCCATACTCCTACAAGTTATATTTAATGCCATGATCAAGAAATTTAATGTTACACAGAATTTCCTGTGCATAATTTTCTGTGCAGGATATGATACAACTCTGAGGACATAATCACAGACATAGGATTTGTGTTTCTGATCATGTATTTCCAGATAATGGACAGTTATTTTACACCTTTATAGTCTGCAGCTGACTCTCCCAACGCAGATCTTCAACAAATACTCTTTGGAAAAAAAAATTACTTATTTGCATTTCAAGATTCAAAAATTGCAATATCTCTTTGCAACATGACCTAAGATAGTTGCTACAATGACACTTTCCAGACCACCTGAAATAATACTTCAAAAATATGAATTGTCAATTTTTTTGGTCACTAATTTTTCTGAGACTGGAGTTATGAACAGTAACTCCTCAAACATATGTATTTAACTACAATAGACTAATTAATCCTTAGTCTTTTAACACTACCAACAGTTAGTAATTCCATAAGCTCTCTTAGAAGTCATTAGGACTTTGCAGTTATGTTTTATCTAAACAAAACCCATAGAACTGAAGAGCCATATCAGTTATATAAGATGAAGAAGAGATGTAGCTGTGTAATGATTAGTTTGTTCTTTTATGTTAAATTAATTAAATTCCTGCATTTAAAAATTAATCCAATCAGTTTTCAGTCAAAAAAGCAGGACTAAAAAAAAATCACACATTTAAAATAAAACACAAATATGTCAAGTCCAAAGATCATCCCAAATATATGGGATACCACATTTTGAAGGAGGGACAAAATTATTTATTTTTAATAGGCTTAATATGAAATACATAGGCTTAATATGAAATACATAAAGATTTTTCTGAGAAAAAAATATAGCACTCATTTAAGGGGTACAGAGACACACTTCTTGTTATTTCTCTCCTGGAGGCATGGTTTTGTACTCCAACATGCCCATCTTATCAGAAAGGATGGTATGTTTTGACAATTAGAACATTTGCTGAGTTATCAGAGGTAGGCAACCATTAACCACAAGAGGAACTGGAAACCTGGCAAATTTTTTCCTAGTAAGGACTCCAGCACATTAAGCAATTATCCATAGCTTGAGCTAATCAAGCTTTTGGTACATTCTGAGAATGAATGAGGCCTAATACCTGGGCATCAAATGTCCTTAGGCAGCACACCTATATCTAAGGACTAGAATAATGAAAGCAGTGTTTAGGTTGCAAGCAGGGTCAGAACTTAAGAAAGTATGAAATTTTTACATTAAATCCCAGATAACCACAATTAGGTCAAATTTATCTGGGGGCTTTTCTGAACATCCCTAAATGATGGCTTCACCAGCTTTTAGATCTTTACATTTTGATTCTTACACTCTTTCCCTTTACATACACTTTGCCTCTCTCCCAGTATATTTTGTACGTATTTTTCAGTGTTAACTATACATTGCTTCTGTTCTGGCTCTTCTCTATTGCACTCCCAAACAAGAACAGGGCATAATTTTTGCATATGCAGCTCCCAAGTAGCACTTTGTCTTCACAGAAAGAATTCCCTTGACTCAGAGGATTTTTTCTGTCCTATTTTCATGTTATTTTCATGTTTATTAAAATGCATACCAGAAAAAACTGCAGTTCTATTCAGACTGACATTCCTAAAGTCCACAGCCACTCACTCCACCATGGTGACAAGTGCATAAACTACTTTTGCTTACCTTTCATACACACAAACATGAATGTTAGCAGTTTTTCCTCAAGCTTGTGTTTGCCATAGTTCAAATTCAGTAAAGGCAACAATAAATAAATAAATTTGAAATAATTTTCACCAGATGTTTCCTGCATCATTTTGCACTGTAAACTTTCAAAGTAATGTGCTATATTCAGAGTGTTTTCAAAAATATTTCCTTATTCTGTCTTCAGTAACAGGTGTTATATAGCAAGGGAGTATTGTACATCATACATTTCTGCTGATTCCACTTTATTCAAGTGATTTCCTTTCTCATCCACATGAATAATTTAAATGGTAATGAAATAAAGACTAAATCTATCACACATCTTGTTTTATAAGTCTGAAAGAAATCTGTCATGGATACAGAGTTCATGGCACCAAATGTTCCTGTCGGGCTTGAACAGTTGAGCGCTGAGGCACTGCAGCACAGCAACATAAAGGGTGCACTCCTTTTTTGAAACAAAGTCCACAACATTAATAATGTACTTCCAAGTCTAGAATTTATATAGTAAGTACAGAATGGTAGTTCTAAAATGACAATTAGGAAAACTTTTTAGAGAAATGTTATTTCTACCAAAGAGAATGTAAGCATCTCATTTGTAAGAACTCCACAATTCAAGTCAACTTCAAGCTGATGTTCATGCATATAAAACAGGTCTGCATAGATACATATTTGGCACTAGTAAACAATAGCAATTATGATAGCATGCATATTTAATCTTCTGAGGTGTTTTCGAAACACTAGCAGGTGAACACTATAAAAGACACTGTGAAGCATGTGAACTTCCAAGCTTCCCATTTAGATGGTTCAGACACCTCCTTCTCTTTACCAGATTGTCTGCTTTCATTGATGATTATACCAGAACTAGTCTCACTAAAACTGATCTGAATTAAATGTGGGAATTATGAAATGACATAATATTTTGTCTATTCAGTATACTGATAACCCCCACTCAAAACTGACTGATTGGCCAGTCAAGCACTCAAACTGAAGGAAGCAAAAATGAATACATCTTTCTCTAGATTACAGAACCTATTCTTACGAGGTCTACTTGACACAGGATTTTATATCTTTCCATACATTTAGAGTCCCTTAGTGAAGTTTCTGGCTATTCAAAGAACACAATCTAGCAAATTCCTCCAGGCATTTTAAAAGGAATATTCTACAAATAGCTATAGCATTTGAGATGATATATATTTTTAGTTGACTAATGTCTTGTTATTAACAAAGCCTTTTCTGCAGTAAACAGTTCCCTACAGAAATAAAATCTGAACAGTTTACTCAATGTTCATTTTTACAAGGAAAGAAAAGGTCACATTTGTCTTGACTGCTTTCTGAGTAAAAAAATGAATGAAGAACAGAGACAGTGATGGTTCTTTTTGACTGGAATTTTTTTCTTCCTTGTCCTTTTCTGCCTGCTGACTATCAACCTTAAGAAAATCACCCATCAAGAAATACACCAATAAAGCTACATCTTTAAACAAATTAGTTGAGTGTTCAGAGAAAGCATATGCAAATAGATATTGGTAGTTTGTATGCGTGTGCGCACATCTGCACCTTTGTGTGTGTGGTACAGAGAAGACAGATATATAAATCTCCTTTACAGGAGGTGTAGATACAACTGTGTGATAGAGGTGGAGTTTCCCTATGTTAGGGACAGGAAAACTGCAAGAAGTTTGCTGAGAGAGATCCCAAGTAGAAGATTCTTCAGATCTTACATCCATGTTCCTTCATGGATGTTTTACACAACCTTGCAAAAATTCAGCTCAAAAAAACAAGTTGAAATCTCTTCTCTCAGTGATGCTGGGCAATCAAAATCCCAAATTCCAGTTTAAAGAAAAGGCAAGACCTTTGCATTTCATATATATATGCTTCATTTTAATTATAACAGCCATTACAGTACATTAAGTTTAATAAATTTACTTTTATGCAATCTGATAGATCTTCAACTTATGTAAATTCTAATCTTTGAAGAGAAAAAAAAATCCTATGATGGCAAAACAACATTTCCTACTATGACAAATGTAACAAATACAGATCTGTTACAAACTCTGATATTGAGTTAAATATCTATTTAGATAGTATCCTGAGGGTGAGGGTGAGGGTGAGGATCAGTCCTTATGAGAGGAACTGGCATCAGATACAGGAATGGGACAAGGCTGGGCTAGGCCTGAGGATAGGCCTGACTCAGTGAGGACCATGACCCAGTAGGGCAAGGCTGTGGGGAGCTGGAGGCACTGGTGTGTTGAAATGGGGTCCTGCGACATTGTCAAGCTGATGAGAGGCCCCAAGCAGGGAGTCAGGGACAGTCAGGCTTTAGTTGCCCTTAGGGCCAAGAGACATAGACAAGGTTGAACCTAAATGCACAAGATGGTCTGTTCTTTAAGATGCTTTTCTGACTTAACCTGTATGACTGAAATTCTCTAACATCTTTCCTCCTGAATGTACTCTGTCATGGTAATGAATAACTGTGAAAACTTGAACTTTCTAGTGAAACAAGCAGTCATCATATGCTAATTTGCTTAAAGGAAAATTAAAAAAATACATTTTTATACTGAAAAATATGACTGCTGTCCCGTAAATATATAACTTTTCATTAAAAAGCACTATATTTCTTAAAGGCTTTAACTGGAAAAAGTATCTCTGGTTCAACATGAACTTCCTCATTAAAAAATTATTCATACATGTGGAGGAGAGGGAGTAGGAGAGAATGAGGAATGTATATATAGAGAAAAAACTCTTCCAGAAGAATGGATAAAAAAGTGGTTAGAGGAGATGAAGGAAAAAGGTGAACAGGTGAACAGACATCTCATTTTTTGTAGGGGTTTACTGTGGCATACTTTTTCTCAGAAAAGATTAACCACATCTATAGTGAAATATTAATTCAAAGCATTAAAAAAATCTGCAAAAATTTCATGAGAGGGAAAACTGGTTTTCCTGAATTTATCAGATTGAATAAGCAAATACAATGTATGCTTGTAATCAATGTACACTTCACTTAAAATATGTTGATATTCCTAGACAATCGAGTCACACATCAACAGTTGCTTGCATGCACCTCATACAAAATCCTCCAAAACCAGAGTCCACCTTCACCAGCCACTGCAGCTGCTTCGGTAGCACCTTTATTGGTCACCCTGCTCAGCTCTTCCCAATACTTGAGACAATGGCATCTTCTAGAGCCACCCTCCCCAACAATGCACAACACATCACATCACCTCTTGATACAAAAGACCTTGTCAGCAGTTAACAGGCAACTAAAGCCCAGTCACCCAGTCCAGGCTAATCGAGCCACCAGCTGGCAATTACTCACCTGGTTAGAAGCGCAGACACATTTGCATTTCTTACAAAATTAATTCTTTATGGAATAATAGACAAAGAAATAGAGGAAACTGCCTCAGGTTTCTTATACAAATATCTGGTTTCCATATGTCAGTTGAACTCTTCACTCTTCAGCACACATTCTTCAATCATTCTGGCATTTCCATTTATTCAGATTAAACACTGGGCTGCTAATTAATTCACTGTTCCACTGCTTTTTCTACATGAGGTTTGTGGTTTCTTAATGCAAAAATTACTTTCCAACAGGAATTGCAGTGTCTCCTTAATGTCTTTTCAGGAAAAGCTGAAGAACTTTTGAATAGCTATCCACTGCAGAACTACTGCATATACACAGTCTGAATATTGCAACAGGATTCTGAGTCAATATTAAAAATATACACTAGCATCTCCAGGAACATCAAAAGTTCATATTGTTGTGTCGGGCTTAATTGTACCTTTTTTTAATTGGAAAACACACTATTATTGAGAATTTTGGTTTTATTATTAAGAATAAAAAAGTGATCTTCCACATTTAACCACTAAAACCTATGAAAAACAGTGACAGGCATGTCAATGAAAGGAAAAAGCCCATCGACCATCTTTATTACCAAATGAATGCAAAGAGATCCAGATACATTTGGGGAACACAATTATTCTTCATGGAATGTCTCCCTTATTAATAAACTGATAATCTAGTGTACACAAAAGCCATGAACATAATTTTTGCTAAAATACCCTAATAAATTTGGATTCTGGTATAGAGTAAGATGGGCAACCAAATCTCCTGAAAAGGTTGTTCAGTCACTATCCAGATTGAGGTTTTGCAAGTCTACGTTGTAAGAATTCTTGTAAAAGCATCTTCAGTCAGCTCAGGTACAGTTTCTGTACTTGGATAGAAAACCAGGAGGTAGATATAAAAGGGGCATCAGCTTTTTTACATCATTTAAATGACGATGATGATATGACTTGTTCTAGTTCTAGAATCTTAAATCCATGGATTAAGCAGTTATATTTCTTTTTTTAACGTGCAACTTTAGAACAAAAAAGATGCTAAGAATACTAAGAAATAGACAGCTGCTTTCTCCTTTCAGGCATTCAGTGGCAAAGCACAGGCTGTACAGTATGGCTTTATTTTGTGCAGTTTATGCCACACAAGCTTTATGTCAAAATATTTTACTGATGTGAATAATACTAGCAAGCAGACAGGATGTGCTCTAGGAGAAGCTGTAGGGTAGTCAGTTGAGATTGAGAGGTGCCAATTAAGAAGAAGAAAAGGAATAAGACCAGTTAAGAAAATGATTGCAGATATCACTTGGGGATCTCTGAGTGCTTAAGTGATGGGCTGGCAGCAAGCCCTGCTGAGAAGGGAGGGTTTACTTCGGTGGTGACCTGGCAGAAAGGCCTAGTCAACAGAAGAAGTTAATTCCCCAGGGGTAAGTAAGAGCCTGTTTGAGAGCTTGAACCTATTTGGAATCGCTGTCCTATTTACAAAGGAGATAAGGAGGGCTGAAGAGCTGGCCTTAAAGGTTGCATGAACTGCCAGGTAAGCAGATGGAATGATGCACTTCCTTTTATTCATGCTCCACTAGGCTGATCCTCAAAAAGGATTTGCTTCCCTAGATGCTGACAGCCTGACAAAGCTGCAGACCCTCTTGCCAGGCTCTGCTTTTTAGTGCTGCAGGGCAGTCATCAAGAGCATGTGAAGGAAGTCATAAATGCTTTACTGAAGCCACTTACCAATAAAGGAGGTTAATGTCCAAAGTACCATGGTGGTACAATAAAGGCATAACAATTCATCAATATTTTATTTGTCACAGACTTTGATAAAGTAGTGAAAGAGTTTGGGCATGGCTCACCCTTCCAAGATCAACAACTGAAACCAGAGTTTTTTTCATGTTTTCTTTTGAAAACAGAAAATTTATGCCAGATCAAAGGACTAAGTGTAATTTCAGGATTAAAATCTTATTTTTACTCAGTTTCCAGGACTGCCAAAGTCTTCAGTTGTTGGCTAGGTATTCCACCATTAACATTTACTGTTCAGTTGTATTGGGTTGCACTGAATCTGTAAATCCATGACCCAGAATAGACAATCCAACAGAACCATAGACTGCCAAACTGAGAGAGGAGAAAGGGTGAAGAAAAAATGTCTTTAAGGCCAAATTGCTGGTTATAGTTGTCATAGTAACAACACAGGGTGGCAGAGGGTCAATTTGCGCTGAGTAAGGTCAGCTTTCTGTTATGACACTGGAATTTACTATTCCTAAAGGTCTGGTAAAATGTGTAAGGCAGAGAATATCAGAGTTGCCTCACTTGCAAGAGAGGACTAAACAGGGAAGAATTATCATTCTGATGATAATTATCATTCTGATGATAATTCTCCCATTATTTGTAGAGTATCATCCTACCAAATCCATATCTGGGCCCCGTGCATGATAAAAAAGGAGTCAAGAAAGCACCTCTAAAGATGATGGATAAAATGATAACGTATATGCATAATTTATTAGTCTAGGTTCAGAAAAAAAAGAACAACTTCCCTTCTGAAGCATTTTTGTGTGCACTTATATTGCACTTAATGCATTTATGTTGTCTATCATATACTAGATAAAAAGGTAACTAAAGAAATGCCCAGGGTACATAGAACATGCCTTCTTAGAAACTGACCTATAAAGTACTGATCAAAATCTACCACTGCACCCAAAACAACTAGGCCATGTGACTACCTCATTGTTTTCAGAGGATCCAATGATCTCCCAGCCATAACTGACCATAGTTACATAAAGTTTATCAAATGTCTTAGATAATTTAAACACTTCTGTAAGTGCAATTGGCCCATTATAGACTCACACTTTGAGCTAAACAGAACTTCACCTTTGAGCATTCAACCCCAATTCACTGTTTCAAACGTATAAGGGACAGCATATTCTATATGCCAGATGCTTTATTAGTGCTGCCTTGAGGTGCTATAGATGTATGTTGTTCTACTAAAGCGTTCAGTTCTCAATGCTTACACCATTTAGTTCCTAGGAGAACCAAAGATGTGGATAAACATAAAAGACGGAGTATTTGGTGCTACATTTTGGACTCTTTCTATCCATGACAAGGTTGAGCAATTCTTGGCATTTTGGGGATGCAACTACAAAACATCAAAGTAAAAGTGGCTACAGTGTTGGACCATAAATAATTTGATGGCAACCGTTTTGGAATTAGGTACATAATGGGTTGGACTTGCTTCTTTGTGAACATCATCCCTTAAATGATGATGTTTGAATTAGTAGTAATGAAAGATACTTGAGAAACACAAATGAATAACCAAAATGGATACAAATTCAACACTTTACAGGCATGGGTTTCTATAGTAGTGATTCAGATTTGAAGACGTAGTTCATAACTTAATGAATAAGTTATTGATATCCTGAAGCATCAACATTAACACATAAAGCAATTTTGCAGATACCCTAGTCTTCCCTCTGAATATTTTTTCCTGGTGGATGTACTACGTGGAAATTAGAGGAAAAACACCAACTTTGTAACCATTGGAGCAGCAAGCAGATAAGGCATACATTTTCTTTCTGGATTTATTTATTTATTTATTTTAACTATTGGATTTTCCAAAGAAAAAGGATTTGATTATGCGTAACAGTTCCAAGATTAACAACTAACAGTGGCAAAAAGAACTTGAAGAAATGCAAAAAATATGCAACCCTAAAAAATGAGGCAATAGCAAGATCCTACTCCTAGAGAAGGGAAAGGATGTGTATTGCAAGAAGTGAGGACAGAGCATAAACCTAGAAAACTGCAGCTCAAGCTTAAAAAATGCTTCACTTAGTAAAAGAAATTATCAGAATTCATGTTACGTCTATCCATATTTAGCTCTAAAGGCTCAGATTCAGTATGTTGATAACAATTCTTGTTTTTCCTTTAATTTCTCACGTCTCTCCATTTTTTAGACCTATTTCTGAAAAAAACCCAAAGATTATAGTAGTACTTTTTACATGTGTATATAATTCTCAAGTCATATGAGGAATATTCCCATAAAGGTTATGCTGGATTTCTGTGAGTGATAATTATGTTATTTACATTCTTCTATTTAATAAAAAATGTACAGGTTCCACTGTAGATGTCAAAGAGTGGTTAACAATGTATATTAGTGTCTGATTCTAATTAATATATTATGATTTAATAGGAAATGTTCCATTCTCTTGTTTTTTTCATCTGCATCACAAGAGATAAATAAAATGTTTTCTCTCTGTGAAGCAAAACTAAGAAAAGTTTCTGCTGAGTTGTGTTGTCACTGGTGTACATGGGATATGCAGTAAAATAGATAATGGCAACTGTGTCTTACCCCAGTATGTTATGGAGATACAATTATTGGGACAACTAAGAAAAACGAAGTAAAAGTCAAATCAATGTACTTACTTACAAATCAAAGTCTTACTGCTGTGATCCACTTAACACCTGTCAAATAAAAAGGGCCACTTCAGAAGAAAAATCAGCATAGCTCAAACCTTTTAAAACACCTAAGAACTACATATGAATTCTTACAAAAAATATTAAAATGTGGCAAGAAGAGCTGGAATTTGCTGAAAACTGAACAATAATGACTTCTTGATGATGATAACCCTAATCCATACTGAAAGATGTTATTTTGGGACCCACAAGTCCCATTGAAATTATCAGGAACTGTGCCTGTTCCTGTGATGAATGAGAATATTTCTGCTGCTACTAAAATACCAGATTAGGTCCTCATATATCAAAATCAAATTTTGCCACACTAAAGTCTGCAAAACAAACTCAAATTCACAGTGCTATTTCCCCAAGCTTTTTGCTGTTTCTGCCTACTGAGCTATGCAAGAGAAAGACCAAAATTCATTTAAAATAGAGGTCTATCAAAAAAACAAATAATTAGAAAAAAAGAAGCTGTAAAAAACATCCTTTATTTTCCCTTGATACTGGTGTTCTGAAGTGTTACTTGGAAAATAAGTTTAAATAGATTGGACAAATATGACACTTAACATATAGTATGATTTCACAGCTCAAGACTAAAAGAAATACCTTGGTAAATTCTAGAACTGATAGAGTTTTGAACCTAACAAATATTGAAAAATTGTATTCTCCCCCTCCCCATTATTACAGTATCGATGTTAAGCTATACAAATGAGATCAGTGACTCAAAGGAGCTGGGTACTAGCAGGCTATATTTCACACTATAATTTGCAGGATGTAATTGTAGAATCATGTGAAAAGTACTTTTTGTTGCACTGTTATTAATTCATTTAAATTTTATGATAAATCTGAAAAGGAAGGAGAATGAATTGAACAATATCTTTTCTGTCCCTCCAGTAGTTTCACTAAAATCACAGTTCTACAAAAAATATGAGATTCAGAAAAATATTACTGCCTGTACCTGAACTTCAGTCAAACATTAACCCTTACTTAATTCTGCTCCTATTTAGCCTTGACTCCTCTGTGTGACATTAGTGGCTTCAAAAAAAGAGTACATCAATATTAGCTATGTTAATAAAGGAGGAAAAAAGTTGCCAAACAGATTGCCACTGTACATCAGAAGTAAGCAGCTATCTATTTCTGTGTCAGTGGCTGAATAACAACAACCTGCTTTTCTTTCCTAAATGAGCTAGGAAAATCTATAGACCCCTCCCCGTTTCACACTAACGTAAATTAGTCAGGTATCCACTGAAACAAATAAGTCACACAAAAACTGCAGATACAGCCTCTGCATTAAAAATATAAAGGTAAAGTGGATAAGTACTAAACCATGACCTTGGTAAAGTTAAGTGTATATGAATGTGAATAGCATTTTCATCTGGTTTCTGAAAATATTTAAAAGTATATCCCTGGCATGAGTAACAATCTTTTATTTTCCCTCCCTACTTTTGGCTATACACAGTTCCTCAGAACGTATGATACTTGAATGTTGCTGGTAGCATTTAACTGCAGTTTTAGGGACGTACTGAATGACGAACAAATTTGTATCTTTTCTCTTTTTTTTTTTTACTGATAATATTCCTTAAGGGATCCACAGATCAATTAGAATAAAATTGTATTTTGAAAACCAAATACATTGTAGCCACTAGCTAGGGAAAGCTTGCTGGTTAGAAAGGTCTAATTTCCCTTCTATGTCTGCTAGAACTGGACTTTCAAATCCTGGATCCTGGAGACACTTTGATCATGAAACATAACTATTCATGATGACAATGCTGTCCATTCTCAGAAATCCATCCAAAGCACCACTGTATTTGGAAAACTCCTGGTGCCATGTGTGCATATGAAAATTTCAGCTTCATTTATAAAAAGAGAAAGGGAGAGATTAAGCGTGCAGCCTTCACAGTTTTGGGAAACAAGGTGAAAAATAAAGCCTAGAAAAGTAAAAAGCAAGTTAATAGTCTCATTCATTCATGGCTCACACCTGGAAGAACGTAATTTGCTCATACTTAGCGTTATTGTTATGAATAATGCTATTGATGTATCAAAATCTACTAATAGCTGTCAGATTTACAGGAATATTCTGCAAGGCAGAATTTAATTATAGAACTGGAATTTGCTTAAGTAGTTTACAAATCAGAATGTAATCCAGTTTATCCTCTCTTTGCTTTACAGGTAGGATCAAACCTGCTGAATGGTATCTTTGAGTGTCAAAAGCCAAGGTCTACATGTAAACTAAAGAATTAAACATTCCCAGGAACAGTCCCAGCACTGCTATGGAATACTCATTGTCGTTGCTAGTAAACTCTTAACTTTCAAAAAAAAAAAAGGTGATAATGTGCAAACTGTGTGTTGTGAGTGGTCCCTGGAATGTCCTAAGTCCCAAACCAATGCCCAGAAGTCGTTTGTGAGAGTGTCTGCCTGACACCAGAAGCCAAACACAGCCTAGCAATTACTCTCAACAGCTCAACAGCACAGATGACTGCACTCTACTAGACGTTGTTTAATCTGATAAAATAGCCCTAAGGAAGAGGACCAGCAGCAGTGTGCTTCATTCATTACTGCATAACTTTGAGCCTCTGGTTAACATGACAATCAGATACAGCTTATTCATTGACATTATCTTTACCTACAGACCCATTTCTACCAGTCTCACTTTCACTATGGAACATTGTTAAGGGATTAATAGCAGAGCTACCTCAACAATGCCACTTCACAGATATACTCAGGCAGAATCACCAATTGGAAATAGGTGTTCTAAATTCCCTGCTGCTGATGTTTTGAAAGTGTGCTGGTTGTAAAATGCCCTTCTTCTGTACCCCAGGATTACCAACACAATGGATCTCCCACAGGGGTACAAAAGGTGCAAGTAAACTGTCGGTGAGTTCAGATTTCACCGATCTGTATGCATCAGACGCTGAAAGGTTGCAACTATCAACACACACACACACACACACAACTCATGCATCTGAGGTCTCCCACAACAGCAATGTTTGAGCACTCCACTTTAATGTACTGCATTTTATTTTTTTTTTTTCCCCCAATATTTTCACTCTCTTTTTGGGAAACTGGAAGATCCTAAAATTTAGACAGCTTTCAAAGGTGATCTTGCCTAGAGTGACACCAAGATTTCAAAACAAAGCCCAAAATCATCATACCATTCTTGAAACCATTGTTTTCTCCACATAATAATTGCCCATTTCCTGCCTGACAAGTTTATATATATACATGTATACAAACCTCCCCCCAATACTACAGAGTATAAAAATTGGGAAAAGAGATGTATTGTTAATGCCTTCACACCTAATTCCGATTGCAAATTTGTCCGCCAGTGAAACATTTTTCATAGAATGATATATAATGTATGAAATGACACTGTAAGAACAATTTTTTAGAGAATTATCTTTTTCTTTGGTTGTGAAAGTTTCACGATTAATTAACAAACAAAGCCAAAAAAACACACACAAAGAAGCCCCTATTCATAGAGTAATTTTTGATTGAATATTTTACAATCACAATTAATTTAGAAACTTTTTTTGATCATGGCTATAAAAGTTATTAACAAGATAACCCTTTTTTTTTTTTACATTGTAAATTATACTTTTGAATATTACATGACAACACAGTGCATATTCTTAAAAGATAAATAAATTCCACTAATAAGAATAATGTGTACAGATGAGAATAATGCAGGACAATGAAACCACATGTGACGGCTAATAAGACATAAGAATATCATCATAATTCAACCTTTATTCAGATCGGTTTCTCTGAGTAATGCTATTATTCTACATACATAATACAAAGTACTAAGCTGGATTTTCTACTTTTTCCTCTTAAACTATGTGAACACAGATTTTCCCAATTGTGGTCACAGCCTGGAGCCAAGTTGATATCAATGTATCATAAAGGGCAACACTGTACAACAGTAGAGAGAACATAACAACCATTCTAAATTATACACAGTACAAAAAAACCCCAAAACTCCCCAAAAATCACAGGACCACAAGACCTCACACTCTGCTTGTTACTAGTACTGGTGTTACTGCACTTCCTTACCTGAGAAATATCAAGATTTAATCTCTGAAAATGTGTCCTCTCGAACTTTCACACATGCCCATATTTCCTCAAACCCATCTAAAACTAACAGATATCAGAAAAATAGGATTTAGAAAGGGAGGAAAACATTTCCTCTCTAGCTTAAACGTTCTCTCCTCTGTTTGATCTTATCTAACCTTTTAGAAGAGAGGTGTGACCTGTACCAGGCAATTGAGAGAGGTTGTAGGGAATATCAAATTTACAACTATGTTCCTTTTCTTTTGTGAGTATGAAACCCAATTTAATGTCATATCAGATAAGGAAAGTCCCCTCTGCTCTCAGCCTTCCCTAGTCCCTGTCCATATTGCAGCTCCACTCATGCTAATACTATGGAAGCCAGGAACAGTAACTTAAAATCAATTGTCAAAGTACATCTTCTGTGTGTTCTTTACCTGGCAGGGCAATTAGTGGGCAGTTCTTGTGAATACTTCAAGGCTTCTGAACGATTCCTTTTGACACGAAATAAAACCCATTGAGCATGTCCATTCAAGAGTGGTGATAGGGACCAGTGAAATACTACAGATCAAAAAAGAAGACTGAGAAAGCTTTGTGCCATCTTGCTCCTAAGAGCTCATCCCTTCTGTATTATGTGCCTCACTTGCAAAGCCTGCAGGAGTCTTTTATTTTCAGCCATGGAATTAGTTGCTGCATTTCACAGCTATAATAGTCCTTATCAACAGTGATATGCAGTGGATAATTTAGTCACTAGACCCACTAGAGTGATGTTCCTTCCTTTTTTCCCCGGCGTTATGCTGAGCTTCCAGTTGAGAAACACAGCACATCCCAACAAAGCGTCATTCTGGGTGGACACTGGATGAAGATTCTGGTGTCTGCTATGGTGTGTATAATTAAGAAAGCCTGATTTCTTTTTTTCCCTCTTCTCTCAGTGATATCACCTAATCTATTTCACTGAGTCAGGTCATGGTTAAGTTTCTCCATTTTAGGATGGAATTTTTATTAGAATGCTCTTGCATCATAGCTGATACCTGGCATTGCAAAGATGGATGAAGGAAAGTGTAAATGTAAGCTTTGTGCTTGTAAGAGATTGAGTAGTTCAGTACAAGGAATTGCAGGTGGACTGAGACTTTAGTTCTTTTATTTTTATATACAAGCTGATATACGCTTTACAATAGGAATGAAAAAAAACCCCAAAACTGTAGTCATCAGTCTGCAACATTTTTATTGCTCCTTTTATTGTTGTTATTCTTCCTTTTTTAGCTAGCGATCAGTTGACCAGCAGGTCTACTGTTACGCCGCTCACTGGAGTTTATATTGCAAGCAATTGAAAGCAATTGCAAAGACTAGCCCTGCAAAACAAACGTAAATGCCTGCTATACTGTGAAAATACTGATGCTGATACTGTTTGTGTATATGTACTACAAAACCTGTAATAAATCAGTCTTTAAATATGCTGTCAACATGCAGATCAAATGCATTCTAATAATTAAGATAAATTTCTATTGGAATACAAATTTCAGAGGTGTTTCTAAATGAGGCTTTAATGATGAAGGAAACCATAAATAAAACAGTATTATAAAAATATGGTAGATGGTTATTAATTTTTTTCTTTACTGCTGTTAAAATAACTCAGAGTCCATTATAAAAATGGAAGATAACTGATGCACAGTAGGAGTAAGCCTAGGCATATAACTTCTGTTTCTCTGGAACCAAAAAATGCACACGGAATTGGCACTGAAAAGTAAGAGTAAGCAAGAATATTTATGTTCTTCATGCTTAGAAAGAGACTATTTTATCTTTTCATAACTCTTTTTTCTGGCTGAAGCCAGAGAAATAGGAAAGAATGACAGAGAAAGTATGAATAGCCAGCCCCATGCCAGGAACATATAGGTGGATAATGTATAAAGAACCCAACAAGCCTGGACTTCATCCCAATGCAAGAATCAGATTAGGAAAAAGAAGCTGAAAAAGAAGTTTTCCCAAAGAATTTTCCATTGTTCTCCCATCTCTAATCTGAGCATTTCAGTGCTGTCATGCTGCTGTCAGCTTTGTCAATAAATTCACAAACACTAAATGATACCTGGATAAGCTGCATGTTCTGAATTAAAATAATTTACTGGATGTAAAACACATTTACTGAAGATCAGCCTTGATAACTAGTAATGTAGACCTATTCCAAGCCTCCTAAATTTCCATGAGAGCTTTTCAGGTGACTATAGGTGGGTTTTTTCTGCTTCCGTTTTTCACATATGGCTTTAGTCTCTTACATCAAAATCAGAAGCAGTTCAGCAGCTGTGGTTTTTTTTCATTTTTGGGTTAACATTTTTGCCAGTTTTACTAAGTCAACTTTATTTTAAGCCAATTAATTTTTGCTAAAAATTCATTTGATTGTATACGAATGTGTAGTATTATATTTCAGGCACTTAATTTTCTTATATTAGTGTTTAAATTAGAAAAGCAATTTTCTGTAAGAGACAGGCAAATCAGGGATCAGAATAAGAGGGGAAGTGGTTTTGGACCTATCAGCAATAGTTTCAACAATACTTTTATAATGTGAAACCATGAGAAATTTAGGAGGCAACATATGTTTCTTCCTGACAGGCATTTTCACCTGCTTTTACCACTACAGACAGATCATCTCAGTTTATGCCCAAAATTATGTTCTCACTTCACCTCCCATCCTTACCTTTTTCTCTGCACTGACTAAAGCAATGACATGATTTGTCATTAAGTCTTTGCTCTTATTGCTTCTGCATATACAGGCATTTTCCAAATGTTGGAATTTCATCTGCAATTAATACTTTGTTCCCATTTTCTGAAAGTATTTTTTAAATTTCTAGGGATTATAATAGTAACAGAGATGAAATGGAAGAAAGTTATGATTACTTTGTAAGAATTCACCTTAAACTATCTTGGCAGATCCACACTGATCACACTTCCGAAATAGTAAAATTTACTTCTTAGAAAAACAAACAAACAAACAAACAAACCCCCACCAAACAAAGGAAAAAAAAACACAAAAGCAAATTTTTACATATGTATTATAACAGTCCAATTTGGGCTTTTGGAAAAAGAGAAGAGCAAAAAGAAACATTTCTCTGTACAAGTTTCTTCTAAAGCTTTAAATCATAGAATGATATTTTCTTAAAAAGCAAACAAACCAACAACAAACAAACAAAAATCTAACCAAACAAACAAATAATACACCAAACCCAAAACCCAGATCAACTGTATCTCTTGCACTCTGTGCAACTCACATAATACTGAGATGGCAAAAAAAAATCAGTTTCAAAGTTTGTACAATAAGTCTTAATCATATGCGAATACAAAAATTCTAAAGGGCCATAGAAATGAGCTTTATATTCCTTCAATGTCATACAAACATACATAAGAACACAGCTTAAAACTACACACACAGATCAGCAACAGTTCTAAAATAAATGCATTATGATAATCTTATAGATAGATTACAGATAGAAGACAAAAGGGATGCCCTAAGACATTTTAAAATATCTATGTGATTTACAAGCCTCACGAGGGTATCCCCACAGTCAGTTTTAACTGGCAAGACTCGTCTCAGAGTTTGTTATTCACAGGGGAGGGAATGTTACATGCAGAGATTGATTGAAAATTTCTAAAATTAGGCTCCTATTCTGAATTTCTCTGCCAAAGCATCTCTCTCAACCATAAAATAGCTTGGTGATTCTGCACATTTTTGCAGGCTCTGTCCAAACCCTAACAAAAACCTCTTTAGGTGACTCCCTAGTGTTTAACAGCATTAGGAAGATAAACCAGTATAGTTGTCAGGAGGTACAGTAGAAACTTTCCCTCTTGTATTATAAATATTTAAGCTTTGAGAGAGGTAATTTCAAAGGAACAGGACCCTGAGGAGTCCCACATGGAACTGCTAGGATTATTGAATGGATTAAGAAGTGACCATGCAGATTTTGATTAAAATAATCAAAGAAATAAGTATGGGAATACTGTTCACAGGAAGACCATCACTTTCCCAGTAACAAAATCTCTAGGCTGAGGAATGTTTGCAATATTTCAGCATTAAAAAATTACTGATAAAGAATAAAAGTGAGAAGGAGGTTTAATTTCCTTTTCTATATCTTATTGAGGAGAGAGATTTAGACAAATGATTTTGCTTGCTTGCCCAGTCTCCTGACCTTCAGTCTTCTCCCTTGTTTGTCCTAAGATTAAATACTCAAGCTTCACCTCTTCCACAAGAATTAGAGCTTCCTCTGCAAATCAGTAAACTAAAAGTTCCCATGCTGATTCAGAGGCAAATAGAAAAGAGGCATCCAACATAAAAAAAAGAAAATTTAAAAAAAAAAAGTATAAGCAGCAAATATTAGCTATATTTTTGGACTTATTTTTCCTGGCTAACTAAATAGATATTTTTCTGTCATTCAACTAAAAAATAAATGATGCTAGCATGTATGAGGATAGTTCATGAGCAGAAATGTGCTTTTCCACAGGGAGCTAGCTTCATGAGCCACATCAATCACCTAAAGGTATATCCTTTTAATTGTAACAAGATCTTAGAAAGGCCTGAGAGTCTTCTTGTTGTACAAATACACTTCACATCAGGAAAACATCAAGTATAGATAAAATAGAAATTGCAAGCATCTGTGCCTTGCAGACATTAGGGATAGCTTTCAAAAATTTCAGACAAGATGAGCATCAGAAAGAAGATTCTCCTATTAGTATTCTCCTAGCAGCATTCTCAGTTCCCAGAAAGCTCACATTCATGCTACAAAACTGAAAGGACTGTGGTTTATTCTACAGCAAAGCATCCTAATAAATGGTGCTACATAAGTCCTCCTAGGGCTACCCTAATTTCCATGACTGCGAGCAAATTAAGTGAAAATTGCTGTGAATGTGGGGCAATCATCGGAGCTGCTTGTGTTTTGAAAATAGTTTTGGTGGAAGAAAAAGAGAAGCTGTGAACAAGCATCCCTTGTTTAAGGCAGTACTACCTTAAGACTACTGAAAATGTTAGCAGCTTCGAATGGCCTATTTTGCTACTTGTCAGAAGAAAAAGCTTGGCTGAAATAATAAGGTAGCAACAGTTTCAAAATAGCAACATTGTCTGTAAAGAATTAAATAGAATTGGAAACACTGAGCCTTTGCTATAGCTCCACAAGGACAAATTGCAGTCCATGAACTCCATCAAGCAAAAGATCTCGCTTGGTCCTGAGGAGCGTATCACATACAACATGCTGGGGAAAAAAGCAAAGAAGAGATGGGAAAAGAGGCTGACCTACTTACTCCTGTAAGCCATGGAGCAAGATACTTTTTGTAAGTATTCCTGTGATAGTAATTGTCACACAGAGGTTGCTAAACATTTGATGACAGTGTGCACCGGGAAACAGGGAAGCTTGGTTTGCCCAGGCTGTTATGAGTTCATAGCCATCTGGCTCATACAGAATGAGATTAGCTCAGGGCTTTGTTTTAGGCATGGATGTTCTAATCCCTTACCTTTAGTGGTGGATCCAGTCTCACTTTCCAGAAGCAGTGGAAGCACTTGGGTAGTTTCCCACTCACCTGCCTTACTGTGGCTAACTTAAACTACCATCCAGGAACTTCTTACCATGAAGGACGTGGGAAGGAAGAGGCAACTCCTGAAAGCCCTTGTCTCACTCAAAGTGTCAGTAATGCAGCCACTGAATGAATTTCCTCTGGGGAGCCTGTTTGTATAGCCATATAGAGAGTCTGGATTTCTGCCCTGAGCAGAAATAATGATTCAAAAATTGCAAGCTCCCAGAGGCCAGAGGGATTCCATGAACAGTAATATCAGTGCTTTTCTGATTTACCCTTTGCAGGGAGGGGGGAAATCCTCTTTCCAACATAGGCAAAACTCAAAACTCGTTAAATAGAGAAATCTGACTCCAACATTGGGGTGGAATAAAACTTAACAGAAGTGGATGAATCACAGAATGAAGATAAAATCGTATCACTCCACACAACTGAAAAAAAAAACCTGAAAGAAAAAAGCTATGTACAGCTTTGCTTTGCTAAAAATACAATGCTTTTCAGGTAAAGGGCTATTGTCATAGAAAAAATACTTACCAGTTGCACTAACCTAGGCATAGCTTGGACAGCATCTGCTCTCTCCTTTTTATAGCTATGTATAGCAGCCCAGTGTAATAAA
Organism: Laterallus jamaicensis coturniculus; assembly: GCA_022605575.1. NCBI lineage: Eukaryota > Metazoa > Chordata > Aves > Gruiformes > Rallidae > Laterallus > Laterallus jamaicensis. Next base: position 31,194,062 of record JAKCOX010000003.1, on the reverse strand, counting down.
CCATAAGAAAACATCTTTGTTAGGGATTCTGTGTAGCAGATAACACCCACCACTGACTTTCTCTTTAGTTGTTTATTATTCCCATTTCCAAAGCAGGATTGTTGTATTCCTTAAGGTAAAATAATGACAAGAGGACACCAAATAATTACAGAAGCCAAAGATTAGCAGCTACCAGTCAAAAAAGAAGGTAGATTGTAATACTTCACTATGTTGCATGTGAATTGTGTATGTAAATCATAGATGCTGTCAGTTATATATATATGTAAAAGAGGAAAAGTTTACAACACTGACATCAAGACAAATGCCATGCAGTTCCTTATATCTGATGGACCTTTCAAATTTTCAGTCATGAAAACAGCTACGCCAGTTTAGTACATTAAGAACTTCAAAGCAAAAAAGAAATTTCCTATTGTTGCCATCTGCTAAGAAAGACATCAAGATGTAAACTGAAGTCCCAAGTTCTTCCTTCTGTCATCTTGCTTCAGCAGATGAGCCTTCCCAAAAAGAGCCAACATTTTCCCAATCAATATCAACTTAGGGATTGTGTTCATTATAGGTACAATGATGCCCTATTTTTCTCCTTACAGTGTATGTTCCCTAGACCCTTTTCACAGCACTAAAATTTATTGAATTCAGACAAATTCTCTATTATCAGTGCAGCGTTTTTTTGATATTCTGGATTAATGAATTTGGTGTAATGAATTCCTCAATCTGCTGGCTGCATTCTTGCTAATATTGCCCAGTATATACTATCCACCACCTTTGTCATTATGGCAAAGATACTGTAAAAGAAAAAAGGGGTTTCTCTGCTAACTACAGGAGAAGAAACTCATTCTGAATTTCTGTCAAGGTAGGAAAATAAGAGACTTTTCAGATATATGATAATTTTATATAAACTTGTTTATGGTTTTGATAGCTCTGACAGTTTTCAATTAATCTGTACTTTCACTGATACGTAGGTTAACTTGTAGAAGTTCAGACAGTGCGCTATTACTCTTCAATAAAACGAAGACCCTAGCAACTGGTATGTAGGAGAGTATCTAGACTTCTATACATACTACATTTTGGCTGGTAGTACTACAAAATGTTACGATGTATGAGGAGTCAGTAGAATTGTTACAATTCTGGTGTAATGAAGAAACAGTTCCTCAAGTTGTAATAGTTTTCTTATTATGATGCATATACGAGAAACTAAGTGTGTGACTAAAACGCACTTAGCCATATTTTCTTAATACTTTTTAAAACCATGCTCTGTTCACCTCAAATTAATATATACAGATTTTCAAGTAAAAAAAGAAACAGGAGAAAACTTGAACTGCATAAGAAAATTCACTAAGAATCCATCAAGGATGCTTTTCTACCATCAGTGTTCTCCCTGGAATAGCATCCTCATCAGAAATACTTGATGTCATCTGAGGAAGTACTAAAGACTGAAGTATGATACAGGCCCCATTATCTCAAATAATAATTAATATTCTTCACCCACAGTCACTCTGTAATCTTCAGCCATCTTAGTTTTTAAAACATCTTTAATTTTAATCAAAATTCTTTTTAATTATATATTTTATTATAGGACAAGAAAAAAAATATTTAAAGAATCTTAATAAAAGTCCCAGCATAAATAGCTTGAAAGTTTACTGAAAGAGATTTAATCTATATTTTTATTACCACGTCTGCAAAGATGTTTATCAGAACTAGTCTTACCCCAGCTAATTTTAATATATGCAATTTACAAGACATTTAATTTTAACACAAGAGTGAAACTGTCAGAGATCTCAGTTTCACAAGCTCATTTTCACAAGACATACCCATATCCAGGCAAATAAGAGTCTGAAATACCTGATGTCCAGGGATTTACAAGGAATCTTTCAGTTCCAGTATGATCTATATGCATTGAAAATAATATAGAAAGTGTTAAAACAGTGACATTATATTCTCAAAATCAAAGTCAGACATCCCCTGTGTCTTTCAAAATATTTCTTTGAAAAGAATTATGAGCTACAATGTACTTATCACAAAATTAATTAATATATTGCGGGTTTATAAAAGGTACTCACCTGCAAAAATGTGAAAGGATAATAGTTTTCACAATGAATGACCATTAATTAGTTTTATAGGTCTCTACAAATATTACAATAAAAAGGTGGAACTGAATCAGTCATACGATTACTTTCCCTCTGCTTACAGGGAGGTCTAATCAGCACACTGCTGCTTCAGTTTACCACTCATATTCATTTTGACTGTGACATTAGGGAACAAATCCAAAACTATTTCCAAAACATTCAGACACGTCAATGATTATTCAATACCTCTACCTGAAGGCATCCACCAACACCTCAATGCATTAAGGGTGTTTCTGATGCTGTCATTTTACAGAAGCAGCATGGAATTTGTCCTTAACTTGAAGGGTAGGATAGCAGGAAGACAGGAATAAGCATTTTGATCACTGAACTTGTAAACTCTTTAAGGTTTTGTTTGCTTTACAATCTTCTCCCAATCTTTTATTATAAATTGATGTTTTATGCTACTGCTTGACATTTTAATTTCAACTTTACAATTGAAAGATTACAAGAAATTACATTAAAAAATTGTTATTTAGGTTCTCAGTAGAGAATAAGTCAGTTGAAAAGCCCTGAACTCTAAAATTTGGTATCCCAGGCTGAATGTTAGGTCAGAAAAAAAAGAAAAAAAAAAAAAAGGCAATTAAAACATTTAAACATTAAATGAAACAATGGACAGCTTGGTTGCTATAATTTGGACAGTGACATGCTTGTTTACAGAAGCTGGTATCTGCATGATAGACATCTATGTCTGACATTCATTATCACCATAGAGAGCTGAGAAGAACATGGCAGAGTTGATTTGGGCTTCAAACCCAACTTTGATGCAGTGACTAATGCAAAACACTGGGTTGTAAAGTAAGTATATTACGATTGCTTGAAGGCACTTGCATCGTGGACATTCTGTAATTCTTCAGAATCAAATTCTGAAGTTGAGATCAGGATTCATTGAAGGCCTGGAAACAGCTCCCTTGGTGGGATTGATTGAACTGAGAACATTGTTTCTCTACAGTATTTCCACCCCCCTGAAGTTATCACATCAGTCTTCCTTAGTTCCTGATGCTTTTCACTCCATCAGTCACCTAGACCAGGAATAGATGGGGAAAAAAAAAACAAACCCTATTTTTTTTCACTGCTTTGAAGATTCTTCAATGTATCTTTACATTGCAATAGCATATTTCTGTAATTTCCTTTATCTTTTTTTTAAACCGTGCTAGTATGCATCATAACTAAATCTGTATTTATATTCACAAACAATAATTAACAGAAAGTTACTGTGACAGGTTTTGCAGCATTTATATATAGATATATATATATATACAAACACAAAACCCTATTTTAAATATATACCTTCACTGTTTCAGGGGTTGTGTATTTAGTTGGCTCAATAGTTCTCAGGTACTCTGTATGACTTTTTTCCTATGAGCATGATCTATCAGTTTTGGCATAATGAACTCCTTCAAAGGTCAAATTTAGAGGATAAATGCTGCAGGAAATGATGACTCTACAATAATCCTGTTATCCTCCTACAACTCTAATTTCATTTTATTGAGTTGAACAGTGTAAGGGTAAAAGGGTAACTACTTTCTCTCAGCTAACACCCATATACTCAAATCCCCAGAGCATGGTGTTACGTTTAATCACTGCTGTAATTGTATTAGCAATAAAAATAATGATTTGTTGGATTAAATTATTTATTTATTTTACTTTACAGATATCAGCATAAGATCCTGAAGTAGCTTTTTGGTTTTGTTTAGAGGGCAGTTTCCCCTGATAAAACACTGTAAATACAAGGCAAACTGCATTATGAACAATAGTAATTTCATGGTTGTTTCCAGATGTTGATACTATCAGTAGTATCAGGTACTGATATCTACCTGATACTACCAGGTAGATGCTCTTTTAAATATTTGCATAGTCAGGACAGAACAAAACTTCCAGATAACATTCTGTAAAAAATATTTCCCACAAACAACCAAACCCTGCTCTGATTAAAATTAAAAGAGCCTTGTGCAAACAGATTGTAAGTTTTATGGTTAGGTTTTTTTTTTTTAATTTAGTACTTCTACTAATTCATTACTTTTTTCATTAACTGTGACTATCCTCTGGAAGATTTGTCTGGACTTTCTGTTCCTCGAAAAACATTTCCTGGGTAAAAATTCATCACACACTGGCATATACTTCAGAAAGTCCTGTCTTTTCTGGGGTGGTTCATGGATGAAAAAAGGGCTGCACCACTCTCCTGCGAGACAAGCAGTTTAGTCTTAGGACAACCTAATAATGTCAGCAAACGTATTCCAGTAGCATACCATACCCAAGCCAATATGTCCTTGTCACCTTTACGTTATTTCATCCTAGGGTAGGAGCCACACTTGAGATGCTTAAGAAACACTTTTCCTTCTCTCTAGTTTTCTTTCCAAGCAATGCTTGTTGTCAGGATATAATTCAAAGGTTGTCTGTGTTACATGATGTGCCCTTTGTTTTGGGTTTGCGTAGCAAGATTTTGGTAACAGAGGGGGTTGCAGGGCTGGCTTCTGTGAGAAGCTGCTGAAAGCTTCCCCTAGATCAGACAGAGACAATACTAGCTGGATCCCAGACTGACCCACTGCTGGCCAATGCCAAGCCCAAAAGCAACAGCAGTAGCACTTCTGTGACAACATATTTAAGATGGGAAAAACAAAACCCAAAAACAAGGGGGAAACGGGGCGGGACAGGAGGGGGGAATGGGAGGGAGGGAAGGAGGGGAGGGGAGTGGTGATGTTGTTGTATCAGGAAAAAGGAGTGAGATGTGAGAAACTTTGCAGATACCAATGTCAGTGAAGAAGGAGGTGCTCTGGGCATCAGAGGAGAGATTCCCCTGCAGTGCCTGAAGAAGAGCATGGTGAGGCAGGCTGCCCACCTGCAGCCCATGGAAGATGATGAGGAGTAGAGATTCTGCCTGCAGCCTGTGGAGGAAGTCACCTGAAGCAGGCTGCGACCCCATGGGAAGCCCATGATGGAACAAACTCCCGGCAGGATCTGCAGCCTGTGGAAAGAGAGGCCCACACTAGAGTAGGTTCCTGACAGGACATCTTACCCCATGGTGGACCCACACTGGAGCACTCTGGTCCTGAAGGTCTGCACACCATGGAAGAGACCCATGCTGGGGCAGTTTATGGAGAGCTGTAGCCCATGGGAAGGACTCGTGTTGGAGAAGTTGGTGGAGGACTGCCTCCCATGGGAGGAACCCCATGCTGGAGCAGGGAAAGAGTGTGAGGAGTCCTGCTTCTGAGGAGGAAGGAGCAGCAGAGACAATATGTAATGAACTAACTACATTCCTCGTCCCCCTGTGCACTTAAGATGAGAAGTTAGAGAAATGGGTACTAAAGTTGAGCCTGGGATGAAGGGATGGGCAGGGGGAGATGTTTTTAAGATTTGGTTTGATTCTTCATTGCTCTACTCTGTTCTGATTGAGTAATATATTAGGTGATTTTTATTCCTGTCTGCTTTGCCTGTGACGGTAACTTGTGAGTGATCTCTCCCTGTCTTTATTGCAACCTTTCATTACATTTTCTCTCCCCTGTCCATTTGAGGAGGGGAGTAATAGAGTAGGTTTTGTGAGCATCTAGCCTCCAGACAGGGTCAACCCAAAACACCCTCTCCCTGTTAGTTGACTGGTTAAAGATAACTGAATTTCTAAGGGTATGTATCTACTGAAATTAATCACTGTAATTTGGGCCTGCTCAGCATAGACATACTGAAGAAAAGTTACTTTAAGAAAGTCCATTTGAACATCTGTATATAGGAAGCCTTAACATTTGATTTTGTGCATTGCCAAAAAACAATTAATTTTTTGCTAAAAAAACCAATCTCAGGAGATGCTGCAGAAGCCAAATACAAAATAGGCACAAGCATAAATTGAATGTTTAAATCTTTAGTATGTGCTTATAGACAGTACACTCATTTTCACACTTCTAACTGTACAAAATACGTTGATACTTGGTTGTTCTATGTGCATTGCTACAATAAGCCATTTAGCTTGTTTTCTAAACCCTGACCAGAAAACGTAGGAATCTTTTAAGAGTTCACTAGCTAGAAGAAGCTAAGTGGGTACTGGAGGTGTTCAAAAGTGCTACTGAAGTTGTACTCCACACCAGAATATTATTTTGCTGGAAGATTCCCAGGTGACTACAAACAAGGTAGACCACAAAGGAGGTAAAAGCAATACTATGTCATTGTCTCAGCTTGTTGCAAACATTCAAAGCCCATGGGTAAAGGACTCATTTGAATGTCTGTGGCTATTAACTGTTACCTTTTAGGTTTTCATTGGGTGTGAATCTCAGTGGAGGTTTGTTGTTATCTTTTGCAGTCTGTGGCAGTAAGTTGAAGATATAAGTTTACTCAGATATTGAAAACAAGGAAACTTGAAAACCTGTGGAAAATTGCAATGACAAGGTAAACCTTCATTGCTTTCAATGTAGTGAAATTAAATCCTTGTCCCATGCACTTAATATTTCTGCATAGGCAATAGATTCATGCACAGTGTCTGGAGTGATACTTGTTTAAAACTAGGTTTTATCCCTCTATAAACAATACAAACATCAGCTTCCTGTAATCTTCCTTGCCCACTTGTCACCTGGCAAAAACGGTGTACAAGCAAAAAGCCTTACAAGAATTTTGAATTAAAGTTCTCCCCCAAGCCTTCAAATAGGTCTTTCAGTCACTGAGTACTAATCAAGAGCTCCTTAGCCCAGAATTAGCAACACATGGTTAATTCATAGAATAAAGCAGTTAAAACAATATACTACCTAGAGAATCACTGCCCAACAGAAAGTATATCTGCCACCAATGCAAGCTGTTGATGAAGTCACTCAGCTTTATGAAAATCAGGTCAGCAGCATCCTACCCAAAAACCTCATATAATAAACTGGACTAATTCAAACTCATGGAAAGTTGCATCACAGATAACTATTGGGAAGAAAAAACCAGTGAATAAGAATAGTCAAAGAAATCATGATTTTGAGATACTAGCCTTTCTTTTCAAAGCTATAGAAAGATGGTATCTAGGTAGTAAAATAGAAGACCTCTCACTTCATGTTGCAGTTCCACTATGTGGCAGTTCTATTACACAAACAACTACAGCAATGCATTTGGATCCTTGGAACAGGGCACAGGGCAACCAGAAAGCTCTTGGACAGGATGGCAGTCATCATCTGAAGGGTCTAAAAAGGAGTTCTTTCTGCAGGCTTCCTTGTGGAGGTATCCTCTGCTGGTCAGGCAAGTCACCCCATAACATGCACGATAGCAACTTTTATCTGTCCTGTATATATCACATATATAACATACATACACTTCATATGTAACCAGCCATCTAACTGAACAAAATGTCTATACCTCTGCCTACACTCATTAACTGGCTAGTCTTTAGGTAATATAAGAGGGTACACAAAGTAGTGACTCTTTTTCCATATACAAGTTGAAAGATTCTATGTGTTCACATTATAAGGTTATATGAAGTTATAGAAATTCACACACATAGTCATGTAAGCTCATCTGGGCAGAGGAGTCAAGGTTGGATAACGTACATACTCTCCTTCAGGTCTGGCACCAGATTTTCAGACAAAATGCTTTTTTTCTACACTATCATTCAAACTTGGGAAAAAAAATCTCCTTTAAATTATGTAAAGTCATCCCAGTACTATCACTTAAGTCCCTTAAAAATCCCTTTTGCACTCAACCTACAAAAATCTTGGCTACAGATTTACAGTAATCTGGTTATTTGCTTTTGTGAACAGTGACTGTTCTCCTGTCCTCTGCCTGTACTGGATGCAGTGTAGACTTTAAAAGGTTTTTGGACAACCTTCTAAAATGTGCTGTTGGTCATAATGCACAAAAGTGTCAGTGGTATAAACAGGGTAGAAGAGACTTTCTGGAGAAAATACAGGGATGTTAGTTAAAGAAGGCCAAGAACATCATTTCATGTCCCAACTGCCATAGGCAAAACAAGATTAATGGAAAAAAAGTTACATAGCAAGAAAGTGGTGTAAAATAGTTTTTATTTAATAAGAGCAGAGGAAATAAGGAAGTCCTGAACTGCTAACTATAGAATATAATCTCACCTTTGCATGGTCTACATGTCACATTTTGTGACTCAGAAATTCCATACTGTCTATAATTCTAAGAAAATATTCTAACTTTTCCCTGCAAGAGGAAAAAAAAAAAAAAGCTAAATAGAGGTCAAATCTACATGCCAATAGTCAGAGTCAAGAGGTAGAGATGTTCTCCAGTACAGTCACAAAGAAAACCAAACATACACCCCAAAAAAAAACAGAACAAAAAAAAATGCAAAACAAAGTAAGAGAGAGAGAATTCCTTCACTGTACTTAAAAAGAAAATGCTGGCAAAAAACTTACCTGTATGAACAGAGCAGGAAAGCACAGTTCAGTGGTTTGGTTTGGGTTTTTTTTTTTGAGAACAGGGTTCAGTTTAATGTTTATTCTTTTTGCACCACTGTTGCCAACTGGATAAAATATTTAATGGCACTGTATTCTGAACTATATATTTTGGACAATGCATTTCATGCCTTGTATGCCACTGAAGTTATGAAATTGGAGTGAATAATGAAAGAATAACTCAACATTCTTCATGGCACTGCATTTGGATTTGTTATTTTTCATTGACATGCCACTAGCTAAATCACGTTTTGATAATACATAACTGTTTCTTACTTTGTAGGAATTATATTAAGATAGAAGAAGGTCTCAACCTTCTGTCTTTTTCTATGCAATATTAAAATCACATTAATATTTAAAGACTCAGTATCCATTGCAAGTAATAAAATTTTAAAGAGCAGGTACAAATCTGCGCTACAAAGATTTGATTTGAGAGCTTTAGTCTCCATATCAGTGTTATCTGTTTATAAAACAATCCATCCAGGAAGAAAGAATATCAGACTTGGAAAAGGCTCTCACAATGTTTATCACAGTGTTTATAGCAACACTGTAATTTTCTAAAGCAAATATATTGCAGAATTACATGCCTTTTTCCATAGTGCTATAAAGAGGTTTATATAAGGATATAAGGGGTTTGGCTTTAAAAATACACAAGTGAAATTTTGAAAAGAAAAGAAGTTATTCAAAGGGGGGAAAAATAAATTCAAGGAAAAATAGTTTGAAAGTAAAGCTATGATAAAAAACACTAAAATGTTATGGAGGTATATGCCATCAACAAACAAGCAGGGTTACCCACTTATAATTGAAATATGTCACTAGTCACTTTAGGGTAGTTTATAAGCTCAGTTATTAAAGGCCCTTAAAGCAATTGTAGCAGTTACTACATTTTTTAAAAAATTAAGAAAATCACCTATAAATACTACGCTGTTTTAGTCCAAATGGCAAATGATTAAATGGTTGAAATCACAAACACTGATGTTATCTACTTGCTATTCAGAGAGCTGTTGTATGTGTGCCACTCAGTGTGTGCCTGAAAATGCTTCACAACTTGTATGTCCTTCATATACCATGACCACTGCTCCGCCTCACTGAATTATGGCAGTGCAAAACTCGTAATGAGCTTGACATCACAAGTTAGAGCCGTGGTGCTCCCAGCTCAGCCAAATAGCCAATATGAGCACAAAACTCTGATAATGGAAAAGGTTTTAAAACTCTCTGGTCCTGAAACCTGTGCAGTGGGTAACTCAACTCCTGACCTAAGCCATAGGTTCACTTGCTTTAAGTATTTTTTATCACAGCCAGTGTAACTACCATAGATAACCTTATTCATAAAGCTATCTAATTTTTTTTGAGTCTTGCTAAGCTCTTGACCCTGCATGAGCCCTTAACAGTGATTTCAGTTGGTTGACTGAATATTAAGTGTAAAATTATTAACTTTTAATCCTTTCTTTATCTGCCTTTTAATTTTACTTCCAGCACAATTAGACTTAGCTTTGTCTTGCACTGTGAGAAAGAATAAACGAGGAAGCTGAACTGCTCTCTATCACTCCAATGTGAAGAAAGATGTCTTCCCATCCTGTTTTCTCAGATGTGTCTCTTCTTTTTTATAAATAGTTGAAGATGTAGTCTGGGTTGGGTTTTTTTGTTGTTGAAACATTAACAACTTGTAATGTTCTAATCCAGACTTGTTCAACAAGCCCCCCAAAAGGTTTTTCCATTCAGCAGTCTCTGTTATCCTAGTGAAAAATTCATCTCCTTACCCTTTTTTCCATGGTGCAGGCTTGTTGTTTTCAAGAAAAAAAATAAACAAAGTAAACAAACAAACAAACAAACTTGCAATAATCACTCTGAACTATTTTCACACTTTCCACAGCATAGTATTATAATGCTGCCTTACATCTAGCAACAATGACCACAAAAGAAATCTCATATGTACTCGTCCTTGGTAGAGTGTAAGAGAAAATGCACGACTGAGTTACATGTATTTGTTTTTTACGTGTGCGGCAGCTGCCCTATTTTTGCAAAGCATTCTGATAATAAGGCCGGTTATAGAGGCAAGTTTTGTCTCAGTTAAGGTCAGATTAGCTGCAGTCATCTACGTTGTCATATTGAGACATACTGTTCAGCATTGGCATTCTTGCAGACTATAGTAAAGGATGTTATAATCAAAGGGAAAGGCAGAACAGTACTAGCTGGATAACTTCAAGGATGCTGTTGTGGCTTTGCATGGCAAGGTTCGGGGGGAGCTGCAGGCATGACTTCTGCAAGAAGCAGCTAGAAGCTTCCCCTAGGTCCAACAGAGTAAACACCATCCGGGTCAGAGAAGGACTTGCAGCTGACCAAATCATTAATAAAGGCTGAGTCAATCAGGGACAGTGCTAGTGCCTCCATGAATCATATTTAAGAGAAGAAAAAAATGTGAGCAGTGGGCTTTTTGCCACTTTAAGAAGATGTAAGAAAATGTGCAGGCACCAAAGTCAGTGAAGAATGGGGAGAGGAGGCAGTCCATGCACCAGATAGAAAGATTCCCTTGCAGCCAATGGAGAAGACCATGGTGGAGCAGGTTGTCCCCCTGCAGCCCATGGAAGATGATGGGGAGCAGAGATCCCACCTGCAGCCCATGGAGAGGCCCCACACTGGAGCAGGTGAAGATGGAAGATGCTGTGACCCTCAATGGAGCAAGTTTCTGGCAGGGCCTGCAGCCCATAGAGAAAGAGGCCCACGCTGGAGCAGGTTTGCTGGCGGGGGAGCTTGTGACTCTGTGAGGGACCAGGCTGTAGCAGCCTGGGCCTCAGAAACTAAGAGACATTCTATGATTTTATGACTGTACCCCACAGAAGTGACCCCCAATGGGGCAACTGGTGAGGAGATGAAGCCCTGTGGGAAAGAACTCACATTGGAGAAGTTCGTGGAGGACTGTGTCCTGTGGGTGAGACCCCATGCTGGAGTAGGGTGTGAAGATTCCACCCCTCCCCACCACAACCCCAGGTAAGAAGGAAAAACAATTAATGAGGAACTGACCAAAACCACCATCCCCATCTCCCCCTGTAACACCTTGACACCTGGAGGGGAGAAGAGAGAGAAATCATTAACAAAGTTAAGTCCACAAAGACATGAAGAAGGGAGGGGTGGGGGGAGGTGTTTTAATATTTCGTATTACTTCTTATTATCCAACTCTGGTTTCATTGTGTGTGTGGTGTAACAAATTAGATGAGGGGTTATTTATTCCTTTTTTTAATCTGTTTTGCCCATGACGGTAATTGTGGAATGATCTCTCCCTGTCCTTATCTTGAGGCTTATACTCCTAAGCCTCTCAATATATATTTTCTGCCCTGTCCAGTTGAAAAAGGGAGTGATAGACTGACTTTGGTGGGCATCTGGCCTCCACCCAGGGTGAAACCACCACAGACATATATGGATATATAAACAGAATGCATGTCTGGGATGTTTATCCTTCCTATTTAGAGAGTAACGTATTTCACTTTTTAAGTGAAAGTCAAAAGGGACTGACCTACCAACGGTTATACCTGGTGCCACCCAGCAGGTCATGTGTGGCCTCTAAGAGCTGAACTGATTAAAGGACCAGTTCAGTCAGCATGGTTAACATATCTCTAACAGATTCACAGAGCCATAGAAACCAGCTAGTTGATTTAAATATTTGAAAGCATGTTTGTGTCAACCAGTAATATGTTTTAGAGAAAAATACCTCCTCACAGTTGACCCTTTTTCCTACCTACTTCTACCTCAAACTTGTCTGTGTTTTCAATGTAGCAGCCTCCTTTTCTGGTGAGACACATCTTGGTCAGGCATTAATGAAACTAGCGCTTCACTTAAAACTTTAGGAACATCTAAGTGCACTAGGAATTTCTGAGAAGACACTAAGAGTATAGGTAAAGGAACCATTCTATCTCAGAAGAGGTGAGTTCTACAGACAACAGGTGCCTGAGCCCTCCACAAAGATGGAATGCAGCTTACTGCAGTGCTGCACCACACCAGCCCAATAGTTTGTGCTATCATCATCTGTAGTTTTCCTTCTTACTCTTGCCGACACCTCTAATCAACAGTAAACACACAGTGCCCAGAAGAATCACAGAATAATGCTACTTATGGTCGACCAAAGTGACCTGCAAAATGCTACTTAATCAGTTTTGCAGTAACAGAAAAAATGCTGGGGTTTTTCACTAAGCATGTGACAGTCTTTAAGCATAATACCTATGTTGGAAAAAACCCCACATTACTGAATACTACATTCTTAAATTAAGTCAGTTATAATTAAGGAAAAGATTATAAAAGGTTATTAACTAGGTAGTGATGAGAGGAAAGGATCAACATCTTTAAGTATTAACAAAAATAATGTAATTGCCTTTTACAGAGGAAACATTTCCTCTACCAAGTTAATATAGTGATAAAATGAAATTTTAAAAATAGCAATGACTTTGCCATCTTATTTCTAGATACTGCACTAAATAATTTCTATTTTGCCTAATATTTAACACCCTGCTAAGGTTTGTTTTGCTGACTTTATCATATGCAGCCATTGAGTGACTATGACTAATTGTGAAGAACAAATACAAATACTAAGGGGAAAAGGTGGAAAATCTCTGTGATCAGCTTCCTTATGTATGTAATTAATCAAGTCACAGATGACATTGATCCAAAGTTGTTAGTCTGCTGAGACAAAAATCATTAACAGATATTCTATCTCCTCATAAATTAAAGAGAGTGTTTAGCATTGTAGGATATTTACTTGATTGGCTGTAAACCATTCACGTCTTGGATAAACTATCAGTGTCTGATGCATCCCGATGCTAAAGTCATGGCACTAATCATGGGCATGATGGATTTCAGACAAATACACAAAGAAGTTCTCATAACAAGATTCTATAATATCAGAACTAATGTGAAAAAATTTACACATTCTGACACTTTTAAAGTATGTCATAATTTGGGAGTTAAAATTGAAAAAAACCCCAATGGTCAAATAGAAGATTCATTAAATATGTTTCATATGAAGCAGCCAAAAAGTATAATGAAGAAATCGCTTATGAAAATCTGCAAGACTGTAAAAAGAAAGACAACAGCAAGATAATGAGGAAAAAGATATTGAGAACACACTTCAATATATTTATTTTTATAATTTTTATTTTTAATCCCCTTCACATTTTTAATGGAAGAATGAAAGTGATATTGGTGGTAGAAAAGTGTTTTCACAAAGTCATTAAATGACACTAAAATTCTGTATTTTTCATACCAACATTTGCTTGCCATATTGTGAAAGGCCTAGGCTGTCGAGCAAAATATCTTTCTGATATGCTGCGTCACTTTAATGGCTTTCTTATTATCACATGATGTGAATATATATCCATTTCATTATATATATAACTTGAACAACTTTTGTTGCATGAAGACTTATTGTGAAGTTAATGTAAAGCTATGTGATAGGTTGTTCTTAAAAGGGAAATAAATTTAAAACAAATTGTCAGACACCATGAGGACTGAGTGTGCAATATCTTGTGAAGTACCCTTGGATCTCAGTCATTAAGGTTAATAATCACTCTAAATAATGGGATGTAGGATGATAATTTTGCTAAGAAAATAACAGGTAGTAGATAAATAGAATTTCTACTTCAGCAACCTGCCGAGGACTCATGCAGCTTAACTTCTGAGTGGAAAATACAGATTGGAAAAAGTTATGTTCAAAGGCGTAGTAATGTGATGTTTAAATATGTTATCCTTACATTGTACCTTCACACTCTTCATAACCACTGCATTATACTTGGACTCCTGTTGGGCTGCATAAGACAGTGGCTTTCATTGTGACAGGTCATAAATACTCTCCTGCTGTGCAATGCTTCACAGGGTTGAGGGTAATTGTGTGCAGCTTAAAAACACTCTGATAACATGACCTCCAGACCCTATGAGCTCAACACAGAAAGAAAAAGAAAAAGCTAAGAAGGAATACTCCAAACTTTATTTACATGTTACAAAAGACAACAAGAAACTTATAGACATTTATCAGGTTTGTATCTACTATGAGCTTGTGAGAAGTGACTTGCACCTTTTCTAAAAAAAAAAATCATCATGTTTTCTGTGTATCTGTTTCCTTCCATATCTGTTGCAGATCATGACATTACTCCTGTTCGGACTCATCAACAGAATTGTGCCACACACGAGTAAATCATACTGTATTTCCAGTAACTGTAGAGACCATCTTTAAAAGAAAGTAAAAAGACTAAAAGACTGAAAAAATGAAGAGTGAGTGAAATGTACCTGCCTAAACTATTTAGTAGGAATTGCAAGGGTTTTTTTACTTCCCAGTGCCATGGATTACAAGCAGACCATATTTGGCTGGCATACACTGCCAGCCAAGTGTGTGTTAGAGATTGCCCAGCCCAGAGGTCATCAGTACCCAGAAAGTACTCCTAACTCAGCCATGTAACATGGGGCTGGTGGCAGAGTTGTCCCCAGCTCCCAGAAGTGTCAAGGCTAGGCCAAACATGCACTCATTTAATCTACTTGAATAAACACAGAGAGAAAACAGAGTATGGCATCTACGTAACAAAAAGGTCACCCATCTGGATATGAACAGCATGACAGGCCCACCCCTGGTCCACCTCTCTGGATGGTCAGGATCAAAATCTTCTAGAGGAACAAACATGTACTAGGTGTCTTGCCCGCAGCTGGTCTTAGACACTCATCTACCCAGGAGCTGTCTCCAAGACCTAGGTCTTTGAGACTTGCTGTCAGCTCAGCCCCTCAAGCCTCTGAGGCTTGTGCCTCCACTCCAGTAACTGATAATCAGACCTCTTAGTCTATTACTGTTCTGAGTTTGTGTGGCAAAGTTTTGGTAATGGGGGGTGTTACAGGGATGGCTTCTGTGAGAAACTGCTAGAAGGTTCCCCCTATGTCTGATAGAGCCAATGCCAGCTGGTTCCAAGACAGACCCACTGCAGGCTAAGTGCCAGGCCCATTAATGATGGTAGTAGTGCCTATATGACAACATATTTAGAAGAGAAAAAAAAAAAGCAGCAGCTTTTTGCCACCAGAGAGAGGAGTGAGGAGATGTGAGAAACTTTGCAGATAACAAACAGTGAAGAAGGAGGGGGAGGAGGTGGTCCAGGCATCAGAGCGTGGATTCCACTGCAGCCCCTGGAGAAGACCATGGTGAGGCAGGCTGTCCCCCTGCAGCCCATGGAGGATGAAGGTGGAACAGAGATCCACTTCAGCCTGTGGAGGACCTCACACTGGAGCAGAGAGATGTACCTGAAGGAGACTGTGACCCCATGGGAATCCCACACTGGGGAAGGCTCCTGGCAGGACCTGTCGACCCATAGTGAGAGGAGCCCACCCTGGAGCAAGTTCCTGGCAGGACTTGTGACCTTCTGGAGGACCCATGCTGGAGCAGTCTTTTCCTGGAGGTCTGAACCTTGGGGAAAGGATTCAAGCTGAAGCAGTTTATGAAGAACTGCAGCCTGTGGGAAGGATTCACATTGGAGAAGTTCGTGGAGGACTGTCTCCTGTAGAAGGGTCCTCACACTGGAACAGGGAAGACAGTGAGTTCTCCTTAGGAGGAGGAAGGAGTAGCAGAGACAACATGTAATGAACTGGCTGCAACCCCCATTCTCCATCCTGTGTGCCGCTGAGGGGAAGAAGGTTGAGAAATTGGGAGTAAAGTTGAGCCTGGGAAGAAGGGAGGGGCAGGGGATGGTTTTTTAAGATTTGGTTTTACATCACATTGCTCTACTTTTTTCTGCTTGGGTAATAAATTAGATTTTTTTTTCTTGTTATTGTTGGGTCTATTTTGTCTGTTATAGTAACTGGTGAGTGATCTCTCCCTGTCCTCATCTCAACCCACAAGCCTTTTGGTACATCTTCTCTCCCCTGTCCAACCAAGGAAGGGAAGTCATAGAACGGATTTGGTGGGCACCCAGCCTCCATCCAGGGTCAACCCACCAGAACCACCCACCAGTCCAGGCTGAATTTCTGTGATATCAATATATACCCACCAATGTAGTTGGGATTTAGGAAGAATATAGGATAGCCTGCAGTGATCAAGCAAAGGATTCAGCCAGACAGCTGACGTCTTTTACCTTTTTTCATTATTTTCCCTCACCTGTTCATCCTCAAGTCCATTCTTTTCCCTGCCTTTTTTCCATTCACTAAGCATCCCATGATGAGTGTCACACAGTCCCAAAATTTCCTTTAAAACATCTGATAAGGATTTTATACAATCCCCAATTTCTGTTCCCCCCTGCATTCCATAATAGTTCCTGAACCCTGTAGACAGCCACCTGCCTTAGTCTGTAAGACATTCAGAGAAGACAGGTTCTTGGGCTGACTTGCCTTGGTGGGTTTCAGCAGGGGCTGATCACTTCCTATGGATGTGGCTAGGAGTGCCAGGTGAGGATGATCCCCTGGCAATGATTAGCTTCTTGGGGTCAGTCTTACCTGCCATGGTTCCCCTGGTCCCCAGGGGTCTTTAAGTTTATGGGAATCAGCCTTTAATCATACAACCTAATGACCTGAGCTCTCAGTCTAGAGGAGCTGAAAGTCAAGAAACTTCAGTATCTTTTTGTAAGTGGAAATGAAGAAAATTAGCTGGGAAATAAAAATACCTCAAGTTAGAACACTTGTCCATGTTTCAGTATCTACAATGACTTCATTAGATAGAGATGTATCAGGGTTTAGCCCCAGCTGTCAGCTAAGCCCCACACAGCCACTCGCTCAGCGGGCTGGGGAAAAGAATCAAGAGTGAAAGTGAGGAAATTCCTGGGTTCAGATAAAAACAGTTTAATATGTAAAGCAAAAGTTGCATATACAAACAAAACAAGACAAGGAATGAATTTTCCACTTCCCATGGGCAGGCAGTTATTCAGCCACCCCCAGAAAAGCAGGCCTCCATCATGCATAACAGTTACCTGGGAAGACAAATGCCATCACTCTGAACACTGCCTTTCGCCCTGTTCTTCCTCTTCTCCAAGTCCTTTATAAGATGAGCATGACATCATATGGTATGGAATATCCCTTTGGTCAGTTGGGGTCAGCTGTCCCAGCTGTGTCCCCTCCCAACTTTTTGTGCACCCCCAACCTTCTTAGTGGTGGGGTGGGGTGAGGAGCAGAAAAGCCCTTGCATAAGCACTGCTCAGCATTAACAAAAAAGCATCTCTATACAACTAAAAAATCTCCATATTATTAACACCGTTTTCAGCATAAATCCAAAGCATGGCCATATATAAGCTACTATGAAGAAAATTAACTCCATCTTAATTGAAACCAGGACAAGCTGAAAAGCTGAATTAGAAACAGAAGGCCACTAGTAATCTCCAGAGGCATCTCCCAAGGCACAGGGGAGAAAAAACAGACTGTGGCATAACCCTCTTGAAAGAATTCCAACTCAGCCTTTGCTAGCACTGACTGGACTGCATACTTCGCCAGTACATCTGGGGAAAATAGGAGGCAGAGGAAAAGCAGACTTTGCTCCAGTGATGCATTGCCCCTTTTCAGGATGTTTAATAAACCCATCTGGAGATATTCCCTCAATTTTTGACTGTCAGAAGTTGCAGGTTCTGAAAGTTGGACAACATGCCAGTCACTATTCCAGTCTCTCCCAGGCGAGCCTCAAGTATTTGCGTTTTCTACTTATAAACTAAATGTAAGAATTTCTCACTGAAAATTTTTGAATCTACAGTACTTTTACATATACAGAAGCCTAGCAGGAGGCAAGGAATTCAGTTTCACTCTGAGGCAAACTGAATAAGGTCAGCCCAGCATGCTTGACTTCTGCTGATATCATACAGACCTTGCATGATAAAAGAACAGGTACTCAATCATCATTTGAATCATTCATGGTGTTGTCATGCAGCAGTGTTCTCATTTGTAAAAGGCATATCTTTTTTTAGGCAGCAGCAAACCACCTCCCAAATACCACCTACAGTATGGAAGTCCAAATGAACAACAGAAGGTTTTAAACTGACAGTTTTGCACGTTGTTTTTTTTTTCCTTTTCTTTTTCAGGAGCCTGTGCTAAAAAACTTCTCAAACAGCATGCATTGAGCAAAAATACCAGGAATTAGACATGGTAATCTTCCTGGACAAAAATGCAAAATGAAATAAACTGGAGATGAATAGAAGGAAATCCAGAATATTCATCAGGAATGTGGATGATTCTGACATCAGTAGAAATATAAGTAACAGCAAATACCATAGGAGTACATTCTGAGACAGAACAAAGAAATAAAGTAAAAATACAACATAATGGTACAGAGGGACACATTAGAAGTATTCATGATCTAACACCTATGCAAGAAGACATAACAAACCAATGATGAAAAAGAAGGAATAAACAAGTTGTTTTCCAGATCAGGGAAAAAAAGTTGGTTTCTCAACTTAGTGAGAAACCAGACAGTAATGAAGAAAGGACTGCACAGAGGAAGGAAGAATAGGGCAAGAAAGAAAGGTATGGAGTGATTAAGTGTCGTTGTGAAAATGGGACTTCACAGATTTTAGGTAAATCCACAGCCATAAAGCAGTCCTGAAGGAACCCCAATTCCGTATGTCAAGAATTGACAGAGACACAGCTAAATATTCACAGCCATTACCATTAACGTGACCTACTTACAAACATCTATGTACAATTCTGTCTGGATTAGATTAACAAATATAAAGCAAACTACTTATTAATAATCCCATCTCAGGGAGCAGAGATCACAACATCTGAATCCTCATTTTACCTTTTTTTTTTTTTGTTAATACAAAGTAATAGCTTCTGAGATATGTTCTCTATGTGTGGGATTCAGCTCAAGATCAAGAAATGTACAGGTAAGGCCTTATGTCTAGGTGGACTTGCAGTTTAAGCTCCCATTATAGGCAAACACTCAATAAAACTGAGAGAGTGGACACAAATTATTAGCCAGCAGATACACTGCTTGCAGGGCCCTTGGGTGCCATGAACGAGTTCTTCACTGACTGTAATGACAGTTTATACATGTATGACACATAACACATCTATTTATGGGCCCAAATCTGAAGTTGATTATAATCCAAATTGGTTTGACTTCCTCATTCCCCTCCCTAATTTCATTAGAGTGTATCAATATATAAATCCAGCCCCAAAGATGACTCCAGTGCAGTAAGGTGATCAAAAATGTTTGGCTGGGACAAATGAAAGAATATGTAAAAACAGTGGAAAGCTACAGGCTGAAAGTAGTCTCTATTTGGGCATGTTTTTCTTCTCATGCTGGAATTTCACCTTACTGTATCAATACGTACACTGTTTTTTTATTATCATCAAAGACGTGTGTGACACCCACTGATAAAACATAAGCTTATAATTATACATCATACAAAAATATGTATGCCAATAAGGTTAGAAAAGTGGCAGAATTTAAAATTCCTCAACTGAATTTTTACTTCTTGTGACTGCCTAATTCTGAAAGGCCGATATAAAGTTTGGACATTTTAGATAGATATAACTGGTTATAAATTATTTTTCAAATTTTTACGTTGTCTTAGAATAAAACCACCTGCTTACATAACAAACAAAGTCTACAGCATGGAAAGAAGATCCATAAAATATATTCTTGATTTAAATAACAATTTCTTTTTACTGGTAGCATCTAAAAAATATCTAAGATCACAAAAGTACTTAGGTCATTAACATAGATGTCAAGTAATTATGCCCTTGATATTGACTTCTGGGGTACACCATTGATGACTGGTCTCCAGTTGGACTTTGTGCAACTGGATCTCTTTGTACAGCTGGATGTCTTTCTTGATATTACAACCCTCTGAGCCTGGCAGTTCAACCAGTTTTCAATCTACCACACAGCCCATATTTCCAGCCCATACTTCATCAGTCTGTCAGTGTGAATATTATTGGACTCAGTGTCTGAACACTTGCTAATGTCAAGATAAACAGTATCTACCACTGCTCTTCTCTCTATCACCGCACTGGTTCTCTCATGACAGAAGGTTATCAGGTTGGTAAGGCATAATTTCCCTTTCATTAATCTTTGCTGATTACTCCCATTAAAAAAGACTCATAAGAAGATAGCACTGTTTCCACTTTGGTAGACCTACAAAAAATAGTGGAGACTGAGAGGAAAAAAGTCGAATACATATCCTCACATTATACAGTCATCATCAAGAAATATCTAGTTCTATGGTTTATTTACAAAGTAGGACAATTTTCTTTCCAGAATTCAGTTTCAAGTCAGCCAGAGTTTTTATTTCAGTTGTTAAATATATCAGGAACTTTTTAATGTTGTTATATCTAACCTTTTCTGAAAATGAGGTGTTGCTGATCCTACTGTGCTAAATTTGAAGACTGCTGTTTTTACCAAGAATAATTTTGACTGCAACACAAACAGTCCATTTCAGGATTTCCACTCAACAGGAAGAGCAATAGGGTAATTCTCTGAAGTACTAAAGTACAAGAAGGAAAATAGAAAATTGAGTTATTCTGTGATATTGTCCCATAGAAATTACACCAGTTACCAGGAAGTAACTAGCATCAGTGTGAGTAAGTGGCTACCATTTTGATATCTTATTCAAGAAGAAAGGAGAATAAGAAAGTACAATTCAAAGAAAAAAAAAAAACCAAAAAAAAAAAACCAAACCCAAACAACCAGATAGGAAGCAAAGTAATTAAAGCAGTACACTTTTTCTAGTAAGATTATGGTAGCATAAATTTCTCTGCAATCTGGTTCAAAAATGCTGCATTACATCCCTCTTTTGTTAAAAAAAGGAAAAGATGGAGAAAGCTTTAATAAAGGTCCTCTCTAGAATTAGAATATGTGGTAAGAAGTGTCTAAGTTTTTTTAATTGTTCTGAATATGTCAGGTATTATGTGATTGAAAAGCTCAAAGGTTTACTTCAGTTACCTCTACATCCTAAGTGCACATGAGAAACCAACTTTGTTCAGAAATTGAATGATACTTTTCTTATCATTAATAATTTCTTCAGTTGCCATTCCATTCTCTATGCCCTTGATTTACTAAACTAACAAGAACGTGACAAAGACAAAACAATCCAAGAAATACTGGGGTTGAAACATTAAGATGTGAAATGCCAATTTTTATGCACTTTCCTCGAAAGGATTATTTTTCCAGTACTTGCTTTACATAAAGGTCTGCAGGAGGCAGGCATCCCTGCTATACTTGCTCCAATTTCAAGAAATAATCAGTACTGCTGGCAGAAAACACTAGGATACCCAAAACATCCTTGCAGAATATCTACTGAACTAAGAACCCATGGGGTTTATTTATTTAAGTATAGAACACAAGTAAACACAACAGGCTGGAAAGTGGTCTGTGCTTTTTATGCATCATGAGAAAAGAAGAAATGAGCAAATGACATTTAGCAATTCAGTCAGTCTACTAATTTAAACATTTCACTCATTTGTGAACCACCTACACTTCTCTTTTAATTGTTTACTTAGATTTCTCTCTGTACTTTTTATTAATAATTCTTGCACTGTAGGCTGTCAACACATGGCTTGTTTCTTATAAATCAGTGTCAAAATTAATTCTGCAACACTTTTGATAAAACAAACAGATCACATTCTATACTAGCTATTCTATTAGTGTTCTCATTTTTCTTTAGTTTTTACTTCTTCATATTAATTTACACTATTTGCAGAAATGTCTCTCATTTGCTATATTAGCACATAGGTATAGGAAAAAAATCTCAAGGTCTTAATCCTCACAAGAAAGGTTTCACATATTTACTTGTATGTGGTTTTAAGTAACAACACTGCAGCAAGAATAAGTAACTGACTAGCACAAGGATTTCATGTGCTGTGTCAGTGAAGACTCCTGTGGAAGGGAAAGATGATTTCCAAAAGCAATAGGAGCATATAAAACACTGTGAAATTGTAATATGCTTTTTTTCCCCTTTTTTTTCACTTTGAAAATTATTCAGATATCAGTTAAAAGCCAGATTTCAAATTCACATTTTCTTTATGAACATTTATGAACAGATTTGTGCCTTATGTTAAGATTTTTGTCAATTCAACTAATTATTTTTTTTTTTTTAAACACTAACATAACCTAACGTAGTATCCCTAAGAAATTCAATCTGTTAACGGTGCTTGTGTTCATAAAACGAAATGGAAGAGTAAAAGCATCAGTTAACTGCTTTCTGGTAGTTTATAAATGCAGAAACTGTCTTTTGTTCTACATTGCTTTTTACAATTTGGTCTTGCTCCCCAAATATGACTCTCTGGTGCTGCAATCTAGGCAGTGAATAATAAAGTAACAATTATTTGTCATGAACAACTGGGATGTGATCAAGCACAGTCCTCATGAGAGAAATAAAGCTGTCCCTGTTGATCTTCTAATAAGAAACCTAATTAATAGTCTCTGGAAATCCTGACAAGCGTTTCATCATGTGTATTTTTGGGAGCCTTGTAAAGGCTCACGATTGAAAAAAAAAACCCATATTAATACTAATGATTAAAAAATAACATTTGGAAAATATAGGGTTGTTTGCTCACTACTAAAGCAACCTCTTTTGAAAAATTAAAAGTGAGAAGCTATTACTGCAGTCCATAAACCTCTTCTCAGCCCTGAAGGCAGAAATATCTGCTAGCTGTTGTAAACGAAGTCTACTTAAAAGAAAGTTACCAAATTATCATTACTGCTCTTGCCTAGGGAATGCCTCTGGAGTCAGTAGCAATTACTACAATAGGTTTCAGAAATGGAAACAATTTGCTTGTTAGTGCCACTTGGGTTTGTGTTAGATTTGAACTGTCAGGTTTTAAAACAGTAAACTCTTACTATGAACTATGAAAGTACAGACAGGAAAAATTAATACTAGAGAAGATAATGCTTTAGGGTTTGGGTTTTTTTTAATGATTATTTCATTAAATAGACATTAATTATTAGGCAAGGAACTTTTTGAAATTGTGTGCCAAATATTCAACAAAAACAAGTGTGTTATAATATTTGTGGTGAGTTTAGAGGAAGCGCTTTTGAGAGCAACATTACAAACGCAATCTCTTCTGTGGAAGCATCCTCTGAAAAGAATGAGTGTTATCAGTATGAAGAGTTTAAAGATGTTTGGATTTGGGATTTTGATTCAGGGTCATCACTAAGTATAACAAAGATTTTTTTTCCTTTGCCTTTCAATTACCTTTCACAAGCCCAAACTTCCTGAGAAGCATCTTTCCAAGAGTGCTAGGTAGAGCTGCAATATATATATGTCAAGTAAGGAAATTAATCCACTAGTGGTCAACTCTCCATTCATTGACTGACAGAGGTTAAAGAAAAGCACAGACACGAAGCAGCAGGTCACAATCTATAACTATATATATATATATACACACACACACATATATATGCATATATAAATAGGGGTGTGTGTGTGTATATATATATATATACATATATATATATATATATATTTAACGATTTTTTCCCCCCTCAGAATAAATTATGTCTTGGGTGTGGGTACCAGTCTCTCATCTATTTCATGCCTGTGAAAATGTCAAAAATCTGTCTGCTTAGTTAGGGATTGTGATAAAGAGCAGCAATTGAGAGACTACTGTCTGGTCTGGAGGCCACTTGACCCAGCACAATTTGTATTCACACACATAAACTTTCTCTTTCCACAAAACCGGTTGGCCACACTTGACTCAGGAGCACAACCTCTGGAAATACCTGGTCTGCAGTAAACCAGATCATGGCTGAGTGTTTTCTGGGGTGCTGCTAGCTGCCATAGGCAAAATACATGAGAGAATGTGCTAATAAGGACCAGATCAAGTGCACTACACACTTTTGTTTTGGCCTGATTTTATCATCTAATAAAGGCCTAAACTGCTTTTGCCCATTGGCCAAAGCGCACTAGGTCATTCACTCCAGAGGACTCATCTCCCAGTCTCCCCCTTACCTATGCCTCCCACCATCCCAGTCCCTTAATTTGTGTTACTCACTAATAGACCCTGTGTCTGGCAGGTAGATGCCATTATCTGAAACAGCTCTATTTGTATGTTTTATCTTTGTTTATATTTTGATATTAACAGGAAACCATGACAATCCCACTCACAACTATACTTTTTTTCCCCTTCCATTCTATTTTTATCAACTAGTTGATAAAACTGCATTCCAGTGACATCATCTTGTCCCAGATCAACCTACTTCTGGAACACTATTATGCAGCACAAAATTTCGCTGGCAAGTCCAGCTACTGTTGCAGATGTTCCTATTGGTTTGTAATCAAACCAGCATACAACACTCATTTTACGTCATATGATTCCTACATAGTAGCCAGCATCTAAAAATCTTCAGGAAAACCTTGCTAATAGGCCTTTTGTCCAGAGTAAGATTTTACAAGAGTTATTATACAAAGTGATCACTGTTCCCATCTCTGTTCTACTGGTGTCTCAGACTTGCAAATCTTGTATCACAATCTACTTATGGACTGCAAAGTAAAAACTACCCTATAGATACTAAAGTGTCTCAACCAAAACATGTTTTCTGTGATACAAAACTTTCATGTTCCATCCTCTTTCCTCACTGTATTCTCTTTTCTGTTCCTCTTCCTCAGATATTTTTTCTTAGTGTTCAAGAGGGAATACAATTGTACATCAACTACTCTATTCTTATCTCATCTGCCATTCAGGTAACAACTGCATTGCTAATAAAATGGTTATTTCTGCATACAAAATCACCCAGAGTAAAGTCAATGACTCTGGTGAATTCACAGCCACCATAGCTGCCTCTTGAAACTCCACTGAGAGAATTTCCAGAAAGCGGTCCCTCCAGCAAAGACAAAAAAGGAGCAACCCACTCAGGGATGTTCAGCTATGCTCTTGCACCATACTGGGACAGCTTAAAAATGTGTACCAGTCCACAGCATGACAGCATCACATTGCTCCTCTTCTAAAGTATGTTACTTTAGTAGTGACTACTAAATGGTTTACACGTGAGCAAAGTCAGTTACCGATAAGACTAGCCATGACAGCACAGTGAAATACAGAACTAATAATCCAGTTACAAACAATTTAGATGGCTTTTGTGGTCTTGTTCTGTACTGTTGCTGTCACTTGTAATCATGTTAGTTGTTAAACTGTATCTGCATCAAATTACAACTGGGTGCAGCATGATCATAGAAGTCAGAGAGGGTCTCAGGCCCATCAAGAGCACTATTGTTTACACTGGAAATATCATTCTGCTGCCCTTTGACAAAGCTGGTTCTGCAGCTGTCACTGTTATGTGCTTTCTTTCATTTCATGTAAAAGAAAAGAAGAAATTTTCTTGTTCAAAATGTCCTTTGTTATTACAGGGTCAAGTATAGTTCTCAAACATTTCTGAAACAGCTGCTGAGACATAATATTCTTTCCTAGTTAAGAGTTAATTTTTACTTCAACATGTAGGAAAAAAATTACCCATGCGGAAGATTTCTGGAAATAAGTTATTCAGGTGCAGCATGGCTTACAGAGTTATTTCTTTGGCTGTTGATTACTTTAATAACTGAACATAGAAAATCAGATTAATATGGATAATTCCTTCTCCATTTAATTCATATTTGTTATCATTCCTTACTTTAAAGAACACTTGATTATATGGATTATATCTCAATCCATGATAAGTTGGGCTGCATAATTACCACTGCTAACATCCTGTGATCACTCACTTAAAGTTATCTTTCAATTCATATCTATGAGATGATTTCTATGATATAGCACATAAGGTCAAGAGCTGCAGAATCTAGAGACAGATTAACATATGTCAGTGAAAGATTGCATTTTTGATTTATGGGTATTTTGAAGATTTTTCTTTTTTATATTCTTCAAACCATTACTTTCTTTTGTATTTTGCAATACAGAAGTGATGGAAAGAAACAAAGTAAGTCATTATTCTGAGTCAGACTGTACTGTCTTTTCATATGATGTATTAATCTCTTTGGAATTTACGTGCATCATGCCTTTTGAAGACTGGGCACCTTTTCGTGATCACTTGGAAATATTCAAATGTGGATGAAAGTTTTTCTGCATTCCTCTGTTTCTAAGAATTCATTATAAAATTCTATTTTACTCTTGCATAGGAGAAAATAAATATGTTCCATTCCTTTCTTAAGTTACTCAACCTTTTCACCATTATATATGGTAAGAAAATGGAGTCAGCCATTTTGGCTTCAGTTTTTTCAGTTTTGAGGTATTTATGGTACCAGTTTATGGTCCTTTGCAATGACTGTGAAAATGTTTCCATACATTTCACTATAACTACCATTAGTTATAGGAAAATGTTTAGGAAAGAGTGTTCGGATGTTAGCTTTAGTTAGAAAAATCTTTTCTGGTGCTGCTTTCTAAAAGACAACATAAGGTATTATATCTTTTCATGTAATGACCAGAGGGCATTTGAAGGGAGAGGATGAGATAGTGCAAATATGCTTGACCCAGGCAGCAAGTACTTAAGAAGTAAATATCTACATTAACCAGATGAGCCTCCTGTAAGTAAAATACTTTGAACATAGAATTGTCTTCATCTAACCACAACATAAAAATAAAGGTTCTAGAAAGAAACATTACAAACTAGATTGTACAAAACAGAGAATCAGGTATAATGTGATATTGTAGTGAGATTAACAAAATCACTGAAACAGAGAAGCATGCCTTGTGTTGGTAATGTGACTCTATGTTAACAAAGAATATGAGGAACAATTCAAAGGCATCAATGACAATTATTTTTTTTTTTGCATCTGAAAAATCTTTATGACTGTCTAAATGGAATTAATGGTATTCAGAATACTAATTGCATAGAATTGTTAAATTTAACATCAAATTCTAGACATACATAAAACAAGTTGTAATAAATTTAGAAGTGGTTTTTATTAAAACAAGGAACACTAAAACAAAACTAAAAATCTTAAGACTATTATAATGCTCCTTTTCGGATTAAAGTCCATTTGTCTGTCCAAACTATCTTCAGAATCAATCCATTCCTACTAAGCATTCCAAATGCAGGAAAAAGGCATTTTGCAATAGAGAACTGATCCTTCAATTATTTTTAATCAGGTCTACATCTAGATCTGTAGCCAGTACAAAATAATACTTTATAGGCTTTAGAAAAATGTCAATGTATAATTGCATTACACCTACACCACACCTGCTGATGTGGTTAGTCATGTTTTACATTCCTCAAATAGCACAGCTTAACAGAAATACCATACAGAAAATTCTACACTCTAATTTGACAATTATTCTTTGATCTTTTATCTTACAATTTCCTCTAATATCCACATCCAATCTTACACAACTGTCTTGTTGACATTATTTCTGCAACACCATGTGAAGATGGTGCATGATGGCCAAGGACTATTTGCAAGCATTTTTCCAGAGGAGTTTCAGAATTAACAAGGGTGCCATAATATTCTTCTCAGCAGCAAAGAACCCTTTTGCAGAGATGGGCAAAGTCATCCAAAGGCAAATCAAAGATCTGCATAACGTTTGCAAAGGCTGTTAGTATTACTTCTGATACCTTCATTTGTAACAGTCCTTTCTACTGAGCTTATATAATACTAATTATATGAAACCTTTTCTGAATCACTCTCTCAAGCCATAATGTTTGATCAATACGGTTTAACCTTAGCTTGTCTAAATTTAGCACAGTCTCTCTCTGATCTGTTTCAGTCTCCCCAATATTGGTCTCCTAGCAAATTATGAGTTTGTTTTAACTCACTTGGCTTGTTTCTAGAAAGATCAAGGTCAGGATATACAAACTATATAACAGTTATGATGAGATAAGAGGGGAGAAGAATTGTATATAGAAATATATATATTGCCCTTATATATATTAATACATAAATATACATTTGGATTCCCCAAACTGTATTTCCACCCACTTTCTGATTCTTTTTTCTGCTTAAATTCACCATATCAGATGTCTCCTAGCATGTTTAAGTTGCCAGTTTATATCCACAAGACTCACAAATTAATTTCCCACACTTTCAAACTCAGTCCATAGTGTGAAATTTAGTTTCCAATGAATCCATGAAGATCCCATAGACTTTCCTCATGAATCTAAGGTTAAGAAAAAAATTTTCTTACCATTAAGAAAATGTATATCAGATATAAGTTGTTCACATATGAGTGCAGGGTGTAAAATACTGTGAATTGCAACACAGTTTAACATGAGAATAACCAGAATTTGGTTTGCACACCAGGATCAAGTAGGACTGGATATACAAGAAAGATGTTCCCCAGTATAACAAATTATACAATTCAAATGTATTCATGATACATCTTATGTTACTTGCTATACTTGCCACAACATTACTTCATTGTAAACTTACACCTATGGTATAATATATAAATGATTATTACTTTTGGTATATAGCCAGCTGTAAGTGTATGCCTCTCAAAAAAGAGATGGATTTGGCCTATAAATCTCTAGAATGTGGGGTTTTTTTAAACTTTTAATGTAATGAATTAAATACACCTTGAATTCCTGGATATTGGATATGTTTGAAGTAAATTGATATAATTGTTTCCGACTAATATAAATAACCAGTCCTAAAAGAAAACAGACCTATGCCCATTTACACTGCCAAAATTCTAACTTTTTTTGCTTGTAGAAATTTTAGTTAGATTAGACTTTCCCAAAACCATTATGTTCTATTAAGTAGAAGACAATACTCAAAATTTGCTTTACAGGGAAGACTATTTCATTATTTTTAAGTTCACTGGAACAAGAACACAAAGTACATTTTCAGCTGAAGTTATTAAAGGCCATCATTCCAGGAATCTTTGGTTTAGACTGGCAACATCATTTGTGAAAATGATTACCCAATAACAATAGAGAGGAGAATGGTTACTGAGAACTCTGAATACTGTGGATCACAGGATGTCTGCTCAGAGACTTGAGGCTTATTTAGTAGAGTTCCTCACAGCAGAAAATGTCCTCAGATATTAAAGGTTTTTAATTAAAATTATTAGTTAACAAAACAGCATTATTTTGAACAAGACTGGACACCATAAGCAACCTCCATCTGATTCATGGAGCAACAGCTCAGGGTGCAGCACACAGACCCCATCCAACAGATAATCATGCACCAGATGCTTGCTCTCTCCCCTACAGCAGGAGAATCAGAAGAGTGAAAGTGAGAAAGCTTGTGGGTTGATGTAAAGACAGTTTAATATGTACAGCAAAAGCTGCGCAGGCAGGCAAAGCAAAACAATAAATTCATTCCCCACTTCCCATGGGCAGGCAGGTGTTCAGCCACCCCCAGGAAAGTAGGACTCCATCATGCCTAATGTTAACATGGGGACTCCAAACATACCCCCTTTCTTCTTCCCCCTTTGTATTTGCTGAGCATGTTGTCATACAGTATGGAATATCCCGTTGGTCAGTTGGGGTCTGCTGTCCCAGTTGTGTCCCTTCCCAACTCCTTGTGCACCCCCAGCCTGCTCACTGGTGGGGTGAGATGAGGAGCAGAGAAGGCCCTGGCTCTGTGTAAGCACTGCTCAGCAGTAACTGAAACATCCCTGTGTTACCAGCACTGTTTCCAGCTCAAATCCAAACCACAGCCCCATACTAGCTACTGTGAAGAAAATTCTATTCCAATCAAACCAGTACAGCAAGGACTGCCTATCAAATCAATGGAATACTCTCTAGTTGGTGTGGGGGAAACTAGAAGTTTCATTGTGTCCTGGTTTCATATAAGATAGAGTTAATTTTCTTCCTAGTACCTGGGATAGTCATTTGGATTTAATGCAAAAAAAGAGTTGATATTACACTGATGCTTAGTTGTTTCTAAGCAGTGTTTATGATTAAGCCAAGGACTTTCCAGCTTCTCAGGCCCTGCCAGCAAGGAGGCACAAGCCTTCTGCACGAGGGTCACAAGAAGTTGGGATGGGACACAGCCAGGACAGCTGACCTCAAATGGCCAAAGGGATATACCGTACCATATGACATCATGCTCAATATAAAGGTGGTGGGGAGTTGGTCAGGGAGGCCTGCAGTTCAGGAATTAGCTGGGCATTGGTCAGTGATGGGTGAGCTATTGTGCTGTGCATCACTCATGCAATTTTATTATTTCAATTTCCTGTCCTATTAAACTTTTAAAATATCAACCCATGAATTTTACTTTTTTTTAGTTCTCTCCCTCATCCCTCTGTCGGGGTGGTGAGTTGGGGGGAGGTTCAGGGCAGGAATGCCGGAGGCAGGGAGCAAAATGCTGTGGGGTTGTTTTAGCTGCCAGCCAGGTTATACACTGGCATGTGGGCAGGTACAGAGCCAGAGTAGCCACATCCCCCCCAAGGAGAGGTGTGCAGCTGTGGGGCACTGCACTCCCTGAAAGGGGAAGTGTGTTGGTAACCTACAGGGCCTGGGGCAGAAGGTGCAGTAACTAAAACAAAAACTATTTGGTGGAGAACATTAGACTTCTGGGGATTTATTATAGAAAGTATTTACAAAGGTACTTATTAACATTTTTAGATGTCTACTATCTGGTTTATGTGTTGTATTGCTGATACTGGACCTGAATTACAGTTTGCAGATTCTTTGTTTAATATGTGTTGTTAACAAATCAATACACCACTTTGCTCCTTATTTGTTTTAAACTACATGAACTGAGCGGGTTTTTTTCCCTGTGACAACCCTCAAAAGGCATTTCTCAAACCTATTAAAAGAAGTAATCACCGTGATAATAAAAGATAAGAAGACAAGCCCTATTGCAAACAAAAGCCTGCAAAAAGGTTGGTAAAGGGGCAGATTTGCTTCACTTCCTGCTGAAAGGCAGCTTAGAAAGATTCACACCAGGTGCTCCTGCAGTGTTTGCAGATAGATTGGACTAAGGGAGCCACAAAGCTCCCACAGAGAGCTATGATTTACGTGGATTCACCAGTAGAACTACCTTTATTGGGATCTACAGCTAGGGAAACTTTTGAAGCCTTAGGCTTTTGCAGAGAAGATTTTAAAGGTAGACACTATGCCAAAACAAAAGGAACTAAACTCCTGGTACTCAGTTCACAGAGCAAAGCTGATGAGGAACAGAATCTTCTGTTCCACACTTGCAAACACTCACACTCCGCTGCAAACTGCTCTATCTGCAGGTGATAGATGAACCTTTTTGGCAGCACACAATCAAGCACTCCGCAGCAATCCAACCATGAGATCAGAAAGATCCATGTAACAGGTCAACTTCTGAGAGACAAATGTAAAGTTCTCGTCGACCTAAAAGGTTTAAAAAAACCTTTATAAGACATTTCTAGCTGTGATAGACACGTGATTTTCTGGCATTCGTTTTTGAGCTATCTTTGCAAATAAATTTCAAGGCCAACATGCTATCAGTCCTGCAATACAACCAACATAACTGTATTTTCTACTTTATCATTCAAAGGATATATAGCACTGAGTGTAACTAAAAAGCAGAAGACAGGTTCTCCACAAGCATCCGTTTGCTCTCTCTAAAATGGCAATAAACAAGACCTGAATTAAATCATTATATTTCTAGTTGAAAAATTAATTTTTTTTTTCTCTAAACTTTCAAGATCACTCATGCCCCTAAAATATTCTGTGGACCTAGTAGAATTTAACACTGATGGACCTGTAAAGCCTGTCAGTGTCTGCTACTACTTCAAGCCACTTCAAGATGAAAGCTAAAACTCAGAGACTCTACCTAGTATAAATGGAAGAACAAGCATTCCTTCCCCGGGATATTCCTTTGCAAACAGAAAATTCAGGGGAAAAAAAAATAAAGAAGAAACTGAGAAGTAAAAGTAGGTTGGATCTAGAACTTATAAACAGAGTGTCTGCAATCAATAAAGGATGCTATACACAAATATCCTCTCTCCCCTTTTCCTTCTGTGGTCTCATGGTTCACTTTAATCACAAGTCATTCCTTCAGACATCTCTGGGAATAGTTGCCTAATTATATGAAAGCATTTGCAGCACAAGAGAATGCTGATATTTGGCAAAATGTGCTGTTTTCAGAACTGCTGGACATATTTAGTAGCAATAATAAAATCTTATGTGAAGAGAAGAAATTGTTTTAAAACTGAAATAAAACTTTAGAAGTAATTTATTCAGATATTTCCTTCGTTTGATAGGACTTCACCCTCTGGCTACCTCCTCCAAGTACTTAACCTGCCCTTTCTGCCTCTGTCTCACTCACAGCCCTGTTGTTTCCAGGTGACATTTAGAATGTCTGTAAGCTAAATTTCCACACTTATTTTAATGGGAAAAAAATCAAGCATGACATAAGGGTAATTCAAATACCTTTTACTTCACTGTGGGAAACTAACTTCACTTGTTACTTTGAAAAATTGGGAATATACCTCCTCCAAACTACTAGCTCACTAATATTGTGAATACTGTATTTCCACTTTCAGTCCTTGTCTAGATTTTTTTTTCCTTCCTTCTTCCTTGTAATGAGGTTCATACTGAACTGTACTGAGACTTTCTTAACAGTATAAATTAATTAGTGCACAGAATCATAGAATGACAGAATCATAGAATGACAGAATCATAGAATGACAGAATCACAGAATGGTTTGGATTGGAAGGGAACTCTAAGATAATCTAACTCCAACCCCCCTGCCATGGGTAGGGACACTTTTCACTAGATCAGGTTACCCAAAGCCCTATCCAATCTGGCCTTGAACACTGCTAGGGATGGGGAATCCATAGATTCTCTGGGCAACCTGTGCCAGTGTTTTACTACGCTCACAGCCAAGAATGTCTTCCTAACACCTAATCTAAATCTACTCTTCTTCAGTTTATAGCTATTACCACTTGGTAATGTTCTATCACCACAATCCTTGAAAAACATTCCCTCTCCAGCTTTCTTGTAGGCCCTCTTCACTTACTGGAAGGCTGCAATGTCTCTCTGGAGCCTTCTCTTGTCCAAGCTGAACAAGCCCAGCTCTCTGAGTTTGTCTTCATAGGTACTCCAGCCCTTCTGATCATCTTCATGACCCTCCTCTGGACTCACTCGAATAGCTCCATGTCTTTCTTGTAGTGGGGGCCCCACAGCTGAACACAGTACTCCAGGTGGGTCTCACCAGCGTGGAATCACCACCCCTCACCTGCTGATCACACTTCTTTTGATGCAGACCAGGAGACAGTTGGGTCTCTGGGATGTAAGCACATATTGTCGAATGATGTTGAGCCTCTCATCCACCAACAGCCCTTCTCTTCAGAGGGTGTTCTCCATCCACCCCTTAGTTGTTCTTGGCATTACCCTGATCCATGTGCAGAACCTTGCACTTGGCCTTGCTGAACTTCATGCGGTTCACACACACACCCACCCCTTTCAAGCCCATCAAGGTCCCTCTGGATGGTATCCTTTCCCTCCAGCATGCCGACCACACTGCATGGCTTAATGTTGTTGGCAACTTGCTAAGACTGGACTCAATACCACTGTCCATGTGTCCAATAAAGATGTTAGGAAGCACCAGTCCCAATACTGAACCCTGACAAACACCACTCATAACTCATATACACTTGAACATTAAACCAGTGAGCACAACTCTTTGTGTGCAACTGTCTAGCCAGTTCCCTATCCACTGAGTGGTCCATCCATCAAATCCATGTGTCTAAATTTAGAGTCAAGGATGTCATGCAGAACAGTGTCAACTGCTTTGCACGAGTCCGGGTAGATGACATCAGTTCTTCTTCCCTTATTCTCCAATGCGATAAATGAGCCATAGAAGGCCACCAAATGTTTTGGCATGATTTGGCCTTAATGAAGGCATGTTGACTATGACAAATCACCTCATCTTCCATGTGACTTAGTATAGTTTCCAGGAGTATCTCCTCCATGGTCTTGCCAGGCACGGAGTTGAGACTGATAGACCAGTAGTTCCCTTGCTCTTTCTTATTAAGGGTGTAATATGTAATTATTTACTATACATGAATATCTCAAGGCCAGGCCTTAGGTTCCATCTGACTTTAGGAACCTAAACAAAGTGACTAATCCCCTTATGCCTACTGCCAGTGCAATGAAACAGAGAGTTTTGCATGGTAAATCCAATACAAGGGAAGGTGTCTCTTTCTTTAATGGCTGCCTAACAGATATTCCATAGGCAGCTCTACTGAGAGGTGACCCATTTGTGCGTCTAATAATAGATTAAGGTTAATAGGGACCTAAACACTTGTGAACTTTTACATAGTTTGGATGGACATGAACTGTTCTTAGAACAAACTTTTTCTGGAAATGCCCACAACCACTGCACATTCACTGCTGTCAAGCACTGAAATAAGCATTTGGAAAAATTAAAAAGAAAAGGCATACCAAAAGCTTTTTCTGGAACAGGGAGTAGGAAATTGCTTGAGGCATAGCAGGAACATAACAGTGAAAGAGCAGAAAGGTGAATGCAAACTTTGGGAACAAGGAATATCACTGTCAACAGAAAGAGGGCGGAATATAATAAGAAGCTGGAGTGTAACAAACTTCAGGAACATTTAAGAGGTGATCTCTGATATTGGCCATATATAGTAGAAAGAATTCAGTGAAAAGCTGAGTAAAAATTATTTTTTCATTATGGTTCTTTTCTTTACTCCATAATGAGCTTTTCCTACTGCTCTTCTGTGAACTGATGTTACTTTGGGCACTGGCTGTTGGAGATGAAAAACACAAGCAACTGAAACACTGACAACATTTACAGGAGTTGATCCTACAGGGAAAAGTCTAAATAGCTTTTGCTAACTCACTTACAGATAGCCTGAAATGTAGTATAGAGGTACTGAACACACTTAACAAGCTGGCTCATGTACTAGTAGCAGTCAAGATCAGCCAGAGCTAATTTACTCTATAAGAGGGACTTGGAGAAGAGGGGATTTAAAGCACAGCCTTAGTTAAAGGGAAACTTCTGTGTCAGAAATAAATGGTCTTATAAGAGATATTTCTCAGTGTTGCAGTTCGGTAAATAATCCCCAGTCCCAGAGAAATGGCTTTTTGTTCTTCTTCACTTTTGCAGTCAGTAAGTTTTTTCTTGAATAGTTTGTCATTGATAAAGATTACATCTTTAACTACGGAATATTTCTATTAGTAAGGGTCCTGACAGTAACATGGGCAAATTCACCTTGCTGCTTTAATTTCCAGCAGACAAATAACTCTTAATTTCTAAAGAGTGGAGTAAAGTTCATAATAAATTTCTGTTCTGAAATGTTACCCTTGGTGTAGAGTCTGGTAATGACCAGAGTAAACATCAGGAGCCTAGACTTCATTCAGTGCATAAAGTAGTAAGGATTATTACCTCAAACATTTCTGTTTTGGTACAAACTACAGTTAGCAAACAACTTTGTGTGTGAAACCAATTTTATTTAGAGGTATTTGTATAAAGATATTGGGAAATAACATCCCATTCTTCAATTGACTTGTTTGACAACTCTATTTCCTCATTTGGCTATGTATGTTGGATTGCTTAGTTCATGATGATTGCTTAGTTCATGGATTGCTTAGTTCATGTTCACCCTCTAACAGTTTACCTTCAAGTAACCTGCTCCAACTAGATCCAAAATATTCCCTGAAAATGAAGAGAATTTACAGTTTATAGCATGTTAATAGATTCCAGGTGCCAGATTGACTGAGAAACATTGGTTTGGGTTTAATTTCTCAGCAAGTTGAAAAAATTTCTCTAGATTAGTTTCCCCAGTGCAAAGTGCTACGCACAGAGATAAACAGATCATGCATCCCCATAGCTGTGTATAAGCTAATTTTCACAGGTGAGAGAAAGAAGGCACATTATCTTTAGCATAACACCCTATTAAAAAGCTGTGCTAATTCTGTGAGACAACAGAGCATTATGGCAGTATTTGAACACACTGTTTCCCTATAGATAGATGTTTTATAAGGTCACATCACATTAGGAAATTTACTGACATATAAACTGAAGAGTATGAGCACTTGCTCATCAATATGATAAATCCAACCAGCAGATGATAAAATGTAACTGCCCTGTAATTTCTGACAGGCTGAGAGTCAGAGAGCATTAGGAAAAAAATTATTTGCATTCTGATTTATAAACTGTAGACATCCTTGTTGTATCTTTTCTGACCACTCTGTGTTTGATCTTTTTACATACAGGTTTTCTACATTATTCATCTTTGTTCCTCTGGCTGAGGTTTGTAAAATAATGCACACTTTGAGGAAGTTGTAGCACTAACAATTAAAGAACAGTCCTAAGATGAGATTGTTCAGATCTCCTCATTAAAAATAAAAAAAAAAAACCAACAGAAAAAAGGCAATTTAGTTTTTTTAAAAACAAATTATCAATTAAAATCTTTGTAAAGAGCTTCAGACTTTTTCATTGCTTAGCTACAACAAATAGCATCTAAATTGCTTTCTGATTAAAGGAGTAATGCAGGAGGTTAACAGAAAATCTTGAATGGAATTGCCAGTTCCATCGATTAGATTCAATTTACGATTCCAGCCCAGTACAACCTAATTTTATTTAACTTATTATGTCAATTGTTATTCTGCACATCAGTAAAAGACTAACCTATTTTCTTTCCTATATGATCCTATTACCAATCAATCAATAATTTTTAAGGGAAAAAGATGGAATTTAGAATAAGTTTCAGTCTTCAACCCTTCTGAAGTCAAACTGTTCTCATTGGTTTGGATCAAAAGGAAAATGCTGAGGAATAAAACTTTAGAACTGCTTATGTGAGTTTTAAAAGTTATGAAGTTGAAGTCAGCTGTTATTTAACACTGGGCCATGACAGACTTCATATAAACTTTCTGAAAGCAAAAATGCAGCATTCATATTTTCACAAGAAATGACAAATCATTTGCCCTCAGGTTTTTAAAACAAAAACCTTTTGAAAGAAACCAGAATGAATTTATTTAATCAAAATTATCAGTGCTTTTCACAGTTTCAGAAACAAAAGGTAGACAGACCAACAAGCAATTATTAATCAGGTACGAAATGAGAATTGTGGCTTTGACAGTGGAAAAGGTTGAATCAACAACTCAGTAGCTAGGCAGACTGAGACATTATGAAAACAGTACAATTCAGAAGATCAGCAGCCTGGTTCGTAGCCGCAACCTGACAGGAAGACATTTTAAAACATAAATTTAATTTCCAAACAATTCTAACCGTAACAGTGTAACTTAATCTGCAGAATTATCAGTGTGTAGGGAGACTGCTTCAGAAATGTAGGTTAACAAATTTCATTTTATCCTCCTTTTATTGAGTCACTTCTGTATTTCTCAAACTGCAGCACACACTTATTAAAACGGTAACCTTTCAAAAAAATTTTTTTTTAATGGCAGATCTCTTTTAGCTGACTCTCCTACTACATGAATGCCCTTTTGGGTTGACACAGCTTTGGTTGTACATCAACCCAAAACAGTATTCACGTAGTAGAACAAGCATGAAGTATTCCTAGTGAAATTTAAATTTTAGCACACTGGGATTCTATTCTTTTCACAGTTTATTCTATTAGCACATTCAGCTTTAAAAATATTTTTCTGTATTTTAACAGATATATTAAGAGATAAAAATCAAATATTTTAACAGTTTTGTTCACAGGCAAGTACCTGACTAAGTGAACACCTGTTAAAGTTATAAATATAGGAATGTAGAGATGTAAACATGTTGTTAAAAATTCAGTGGTTTCAATTTCCATTTAAAACTGATTCATCAGTCATTATTTTTCATA
The DNA here is from genome assembly GCA_022605575.1 of Laterallus jamaicensis coturniculus. Lineage (NCBI taxonomy): Eukaryota > Metazoa > Chordata > Aves > Gruiformes > Rallidae > Laterallus > Laterallus jamaicensis. The sequence goes on along the minus strand of JAKCOX010000003.1, from coordinate 31,155,963 downwards.
TTTTAGTCTCCAACACTTAAGGCACTGACCCAGATAAAGATACTACATAAATCCTGAAGTAGTAACCATAGTAGTACCATTTAACATTATCAAATCATAGTACCTAAACATTTAGATTTATAACTAAATATTACTGCAATTTTATTGCACATAAGTGTATTTGAATTGAAATCCCATTCAATTCCATTTTATACTTCTGCACCTCTATTAAAAGCCCAGAAAATACTGATATAAAAATATTATGCCAGCTTTCTGAGGTGGAGTAATCCAGTGTGATCCAGCTGAATTTCCAAGTGAGCTTCACAGCCAGCAAAACCACTGGGAAACATGATGATAATTTCTGAAGCGTTTTTTTTTTTTTTCTTTTCTTGACCTTTTTTCTTCAAGATCTTCACTTTTCTGAGGTTTCTTAACTTCCTCTTCCAAAGCTTGCTGTTATCATCATCATCAAAACTCAAGCATCTTAACAATACTAGTGAAGCAGATATAAGAATTGATAAAATGGTAAATTGGGATTTATCATCACTCCAGATTGAGGCAGGTTAAAAAACTTTTTAAGTTATGGCTAACTTAAGTAGTGTCTGAGAACATGGTGTTCATATATCATTAATTATCTCAGTACACAGATTTTAGCCCATGGAGTGGAAACGTACTATTTTAGGCAGCAAGAAAACATAAGACAGAGGGATCCTGTAGGTGAAGTGACAGAAGCATTTAAAAACTTTTCATAATATCCTATATATGACATCATGACATAGAAACCTAACAGTGGGGTGGCTGGAGATTTTTGTAGCCATTATGGCAAAAAGAGTGCATATGTATCTCTGTATGCACAGCTCCTTTCAGGTTATAGCCTACCCAGAATTGGATTTTCCAGCAACAAAACCAACTGCCAAAATAATTCGCTCAGAAGCATCCCAGCATTACGCCAGGAATGAGTAATGAGTTCATTCTTGAGGGCAAGCGCCTTGTTTCAGCAAGAGGAAACTTCTGTGTCTTTTCAATGCATCTGCAACTTTTATACTGGCTTGACTATCCTGTACTCTATTTTTTTCTTCTACAAGAGGAAATGTTCCACCAGATCAGCAAAGGAGCTTTGCAATTCAAACTGTTGTTTCATCAATTTGAATTTCTGGAGAAAATACTCAATATTTTATAGCTGTAGAAAAAAGATGCTGTTGGAGGTTCTCCTTCTAGCGATAGATGTCTTCTGTACATAACCGTATTTAAGTAATTGTTTTTAAGACTGGAGTGCTAAATGTGGTACTGCTTTCAACTTGTCGTGAATGTTTTGTACAAGTCTCCTTGGTAGACAAGTGAAAATTGTTCTTAAGCAGTGGCTTTTCTTTCCAGGCCTATGGCTGAACTACTCCAGGAGAGTAGTTTAAGATTCACTAACAAAACCACACCAATAGCAGACAAGAACATGTCAGGACCAGGACAAAGTCCATCTGCCATTCAAGGGGAACATGCACTGCCCAGGGCTCTGAGCTGCCACAGTTTGTGCACCACTGCATTCACAGACATTGCCTGTAGAAATTACCTTTGTTTTTCCAAACAGAAATCGTAGGCATATAGCAAAACAGTGTGGAGAATGCATTAAAAAAAGTAGAAAAACATTTGGATGAGGACAGCTGGGCTTCCGTAGACAAAAAACCAACATCTTACCAGCTACAGCTCTTACTAAGTACTGTGGTAGAAGATGGCAGGAACACACAAACATTTTGTTAAGCCTTTCTCAATGATCTTGTGCACCCACTGGGTCTATTATTGCCAATTTTAGCAAATTGCAGATATTTCATCTAAGCCTCTACAGATATATGTGTTGGGACGGTTGAGTTTTTACTGCACTGCTGTGACTAGTGACTTGTAAGGTGGTAGACAAAAAAAAAGATAATCGTATCTTCTAAGAACCTGTAAAAAAGACCTCTTGAAACTCAGTAACATAAAGTTCTTCTCATTTATACATGGAGATTAGGCTGCCAACTGCCTAATTTTACAGTAAGATGTGGGAAAAGTAGTCTGATGTAAGAGGTCCTTCCTACCCCACTGCCAGTGCTTACTTGCATGGTGAATTTTGAATGGCACAGACAGGTGAAGTTGCTGCCTTACAGAGACATGAATGAAAGGAGAAAAAGACTGGGGTAACGGAGTGTAAGGTACTGGAAATATGCCTTAACAATTGCCAACAGAACCGTATCCCCTCTTTTTTCTCTTACCTAACCAAACCTCATTCCTACCACACCACATCACCACCAGTCAGGCTTAAAGGGGCTTGTTGCCAAGGATCTAATGACTATTCAAAGAGCCACCCTGAAGACATCAGGAAAGCATTCCTTTCACATATCCACCCAAAAGATATCAGGAGAGACATCAGGAGCCATTCACACATCAGACATTCCATCATCCATCCTGAAGCATTCCCAGAAGCCAGGTGGAAGCTTGTGGTTAGGCCAAGGATGACTACAAAAAGGGAGCATTCTGCCATGAAAAAACAGAGAGAGAGGGAAGCAATGGAGAACGAACACATCCAGAGTCAACCAAGGACGACATGGGGACATCAAGGGACATCCCCCCTCCACTGGACCCAGAGACACTGAAAAATACTCTGCCATAGGACAGAACGCTCTAGCCTCGTGGTGGTAGATATAGCCATCCCTCTTCTCTCTCTTTCTTCCTCTTTTCCACTCTCTGCCTCTCCCTCTCTCTACCTCTCTTTTCCACCCTTTTCTATTTCTTCCCCCCTTTCCCTGCATGTTTGTTGTGGGCCAAATAATGCAATTTTAACCTAGACTCTGAGTCATAATTCTGTTCTCCGAGAATTTCGAAGGACTTCTCACAATAAAACACCCAACAATCACTCACAATCACTCACAATCACCTGACATCACTCAGGGGTTAAGCCCAGCCGCCCCCAGCCACCCAGAGCTATCTGAGGTTCGGTTGGAACGAAAGAGAGTTTAATCTCTGCCAAATTAAGTCTTGTCCAGGTTGTGGATCGTGACAGGGAGATGGCAGCAAGTTTAGTTTTTCTTGAAACCATAGACTTAGTAAGAAGCAGATTCTAAAATTTGAAAGAGTGAAGATGTGAGTTTTGGATTAAGGAATTTAAACTTGAGTACCTTAGGATTGAAACAGAGTTGCAACACGTATAATGCATTTATACCATCCTTCTTTTGTAAATTCATTAGGAAGTATGTGCCTTACTTGAGTATAATAGCACCACTTTAGAGTGGTAACTCATTTCCCTTTCTCGATAATGTGTCCCCCTCCCTCTGTAGGGCATTATTTGAAAGTGGTTTCTAGTAGAACCAAGAGTGTATGTAAGTGACAGGAGAATTGTTTGAAATTACAGTTTAGCAACAAAGATTTAAAAAGACTTTTAAAATTAATCCTGTGCTATAGGACACCACATTGCTTACATTATTCATGTGAAATGTCAGGTTGTTTGTAATACAATCTAATGCTACTGAGCTGAACATAGCCAGTGATTTTTACAGGCTACAACACGGGAAGAGGAGCAAAGTAGCCATTAAGATAAAGAGAATGAAAAGTCCACTTTTGGGGAAAAAAAAAAAGGAAAAATGTGAAGAGGCAGGAAGACAGAGAACATAGATCAGAGTTGTTTTGAAGGTGGTGTTCAGAGTCCTAAAGAACATAAAGTTGAATTTATCACATAAAACCTTTAGAATAAGTGAATTAATCTATGGATGCTTGATTCATAGGTATATCTGAACTTGAATATATCTATTGAAAAAGCAGGGAAAGATCTAGAAGGTCAGGACTAGGTTCTGAGAGAGTGGCAGAAAGAAGACAGGAGCAAGTTAGAAACAGATTAAGCCCTACCTTTATCTAAAAGGGTCTGGGGAGGCAACAGGAAGGAAGGCAGGCAGAACTTCAACCAAAAAATCATTATCTGGATAAAGTAGAAAAATTTTGACACAGTAGCTCTGACATTAACTGGCAATGAAAAATTGAAGATGGGAAATTCCCACAGTATGTCAGCAAGTGGACATACAGTTGCATGATATGACAAATAAAAAAATGACTGTGCTTATTTTGACTGACAGTGGGTTCATTATTCAATATATCAAGGAACTCAACCATTTCAAAGACAAAAGCAAGCCGGTACACAATGAAAACTGCCAAATAAACATGACACTATAAATCCATACACATACTAGAAAGAAAAACAAACTCTTTTTTTCCTTGCCAATTTGAGAGGGGGAAATATATGCTGCTGTGTTTTTCTGAGTTTAATTTTATTTTATCCAATCCTTTGACTTCAGGTCCTTTAAAGGACTCATTTGAGAGAAGCTTTGTAAGATGTGGGAGTTACAGAATTCTTGAGAAATTCTTAAGAGTAAACATATACCTGAAAAGCCAGCAGTTTTGAAAGTTCTTATTTTAGTTGAACAAGTTTTGTAAAACATACTGGACTTTAGCTTTCAGAGCAAGTCATCTCACATGAATCAGTAGTTGATCTGGATTCTCCTAATATTCCCAAGGTGAAAAAAAAATAAAAACCACAGAAGGACAGAGATTAGATCAGTTAAAAGAACAGATTTTGCAGTGTAAGAAATTGTCTAAACTGAATTTAAAATCCTGCGTGGACTAAGCTTGACTTTTAAAAATATAAATTATTTTGAAAAATAGGCTTTAATTTCTTAGAAAATTAGGAAACTTTCTCCTTCACCAGGCTTTATCTTTGAAACAGCAGTGGAATGGCAGAGAAATGCCTGGTTAAGAGAATGTTAGATTTTTTTAAAAATAAACAAACCTTCAATTTTCATCACCTGGAATCTATACATGCAATAGAATAAGAAATGTTGCATTTTATTTCCTAAGTATTTCCCACTATATAAAAACTTGTGAAAATCTTGTTTAACAGGTCTTAGGTTGTACACTTAGAATATTTCACAGTCATCCAGTTTTAAGGTTTCTTACCCTCTATTCAGTACTCTCTGTCTTGACAAGTATAGTAACCAAGAAGAATACCATGCACAAGAATCTCTTCCTTATGTGGATGGACTAGGTTGTTTAATTTATATAGAATTTAATTTATATTTTATGAAAGAAGCATCAGCATCTGCAATTACAAGGCTATCAGAACATTTCTTTCGTTTATGGTTAAGCTTTGGTCTTTAATTACTGTATGAGGTAAATAAACTCAATCATCTTTTAAATGAGTGAAGAAACCTTGGGCTTTTCTCATTCTTCTGTCTATGGGAGAAGAAAAGATGGAAGAGAATGGAGGATGAGAAATGTGATCATGTTCTCAGAGAGTTTAGTGGCTCTTTTTAATCTGTGTTGAGTCTGGTTTGCTCATGACAAGTCTGGTTTGCCTGTGACATTAAATACTGAATAATCTCTCCCTGTCCTTATCTTGACTCCTCAGCCTCTCAATACATATTTTCTCCCCTGTCCAGCTGAAAAGGGGAGTGATAGAGTGACTCTAGGTGGCATCTGGCATCCATCCAGGGTCAAATCACCACACTCTTCTAGAATTGGAACCTGACTCTCCTGCTACCCCCAGCTTCCGCCACAATTTTAGGTGCCAACAAAGAAGCTTGTAACCGTAGAGAATTTCAAGAATATTCAGTTCACAGTTAGATTTGGAAATGATACAGAGTCTCTTACTTCAACTACTTTATACAATTCTACTCTTTCTGTGGTGCTTTCCTAGTCTTCACTGGTTGTTTTGAAATCTGTACTGCCTCCTTGCATGTAGAGGTTCCTAAGGTATTATACTTGGTCAGGCAATAAACTCTTTCATCTTGGTCTTGTAGTCTTAGGCTTTCTTAGCCTAAATGTAAATAAACAGTCTACTGGTTTCATTAGTAGGCTTTATACTTGGAATAGTAAAAAAAATAGAAGGGAGAATACTGAATATCATAAATAAAAATATTGATACCAATTATGAAGAAGGACAATGATATTTTGGAGGTTTAGTGCACGCTATGTAGTATATTCAAAAAGAACATCTATCAGATATTAACTAAATGAAAACTTTAGCAAAAATTCCTGCCAAATACATCTAATAGTTATAAGTAAAGAGCATTATTCACATCACTGCAGTTAGTATACACTCAATAATAATATGTAAACCTACATTTTTAAGAGATTTGTAAGACTGATCACGGAGATTGACATTTTACATTCAGTGTTCTTGTTAAATGTGTTTGATTTTGTTAGTGTTTGGCCACATGACTAAACATGACAGAGCCTGGCGTGTCTGTATTAACAGCATGGAAAATAAAAGACCTTGACTTTTTTTGTGGAACAAAGCATTTAGTAATAGAATGCAAGTTTTTTCAACTGATGAAACCTTTATTAACACTCAAGGTATCTTCTCTAAACAACACAGAACTCCAGAGGCTAGATGTCAGACTTTGGCATGGTAAGAGAGCGTGCATTCATTAAAGCAAGACATCATAAATAAAAAAGATAAAAGGATCCTAGTCCAACCTCAAACATACAGACCCATTTAGAAGTGTCCCAACACAATTCACAATCCTTTCTAGTGGATGTCTGATCCATGACATTGGTTTGAAAAGGAAGCAAATGTTAGACCCTGCAACCACATTATTGTTTCAGGAGCCTGATCTTATCTTTTCTTGAAGACTAAATCCACAGCATCTACACGCATCTCTTTTTTTTTTCTTGCAATAGAATACCTTGTGTAGAATTGCTGATCTTCAAACACTATCTTTCCTACTCACTAAAAAAATGCCTCAGATGGATAACTTGGGACTTTCATACGCAGCTATCACCTTTAGTTGAAAACTGAAAATAAAAATACTTGGTCTAAGAGGGACAAGATAATCTTTCCTTCCCTCTGAGAGCTGGATGATTAAAATGCAGGCACAATAAAACCAGCATCAGGGACATGAGATTCCATATATCTTTCTATTCCTACTGCTCTGAAGTTAGAGAGCCTGCACACTTCAAAGATTCACAAGGTTGCCTTTGGAGTACAGACAGAGAAACTGTCCCTTCAGTTGTTTAAGAATCACTACAAAACTCTTCTAAAAACACTGAAGAATGAACAGAGAACCTTGTCATGAGACTTTTCTCACATAAGCAACGTTAGTTGAAAACAATGAGATCATTCACCTGAGCAACCAAGGAGACCAACTGATGCTTAATTGGAATGAAGAACGAAGAAAATGCTGTGCTTGAGGAAGATGTTTTCATCAACAGGGCAACATTATTTCCCTTATTTAAAAGAGATGTGAAAATAAATCACAGAATCATAGAATCATTGAATCATATAATCATTGAATCATAGAATCATTGAATCGTAGAATCATAGAATGGGTTGGGTTGGAAGGAAACTTAAAAGTTCAGCTGGTTCCAACCCCCCTGACATTGGCAGGGACACCCTCCACTTGACTAGGTTACCCAAAGCCCCATCCAATCTGGCCTTGAAGACTTCAAAAGAAGGGGCATCCACAGATTATCTGGGCAGCCTGTGTCAGTGTTTTACTACGCTCACAGCCAAAAGTGTCTTCCTAATATTTAATCTATTCTGCCCTCTTTCAGTCTGTAGCTTTTACCCTTTGGTAATGCTCAATCACTACAGTCACTACAATCCTTGAAAAACATTCCCTCTCCAGCTTTCTTGCAGGCCATCATCACTTACTGGAAGTCTGCAAAAAGGTTTCTCAGGAGTCTTCTCTTTTCCAGGTTGAACAAGTCCAACTCTCTCTGAACCTGTCTTCATATAAGAGGTGTTCCAGGTCCCTCATGATCCTCCTGGCCCTCCTCTGAGTTTGCTCCAACAGCTGCATGTCTTTCTTGTACTGGGAACCCCAGAGCTGGACATTGTATTCCAGTTGGGGTCTCGCCATAGCAGAGTAGAGGGGAAGAATCACCTACCTCAATGTGCTGGTCAAACTTCTTTTGATGGAGCATGGGAAATGATTGGCTTTCTGGGTTGCAAGCATACATCTGGGTGATGTGGAGCTTCTAGTCCACCAACCCCCACAAATCCTTCTCCTCAGAGCTCCTCTTAATCCATTTTCCATTGAACCTGTGGTTGTTCTTGGGATTGCCTTGACCTACGTGCAGGACCTTGACGTGGCCTTGTTGAACTTCAAATCAATGTGTTTTATCAAATGCTCTTCATATAACAACCTTTCTGTTTGTTTGCATTGGTCTGGTTTTGCCAGGCATGAAAATCTCACTCCAGTGTTTTGGGTCATAAGCAGCTTTTGTCAATGTAAACTGTTCTTAACATCTATTCCCCTACCTATGGCCTGATGTTCAAGTGGCATTTACAGAGAAAGCTGAAAAAGAGCATGACATTTTGGCTGCTTATTGATAGCTGTAATGAGATGACTACTGGCAGAATTTGGGCTTTATGTACTTGTGATTCTTAATATGTAAAGCATGTTCTAAAGGATGGCTCTTATCATAAATAATGCATATTTTAATAGACAAAAAATAGTCTCGGTTGATTTTGATGGGGAGTTTTGAGAATACTGTAAAATAGATTTTCTTAAAGCAGACTTGGTAGCACAGTTAGGCAGTTTTATTTTGCTAGAGTTCTCTATCCCTGGGGGGAAAAACATGCTCAGACAAAGACTTATTACAGCAGACGTTATCATTTCCAAATCTAATAGAAAACGTTTGCTCAGACACAGAATTCAGAGTAAAAATGTTTCATTCTCAAAAGCACTGACATTCTGTTGATAGGGATTTCAATAAACAAACAAACATTGCTTTTTGATAACCCTCTTTCTATACAGTAGTATTTCACTGCAGAAGCCGAGCTCTTTACAAGCTCACTGTTGTGAATGAAAAAAATGACAGTCAGATTAAAGGCTTCCAAGGAAAACTTGCATTTTATGTCAAGATAAAAGCTAGTGATTTTTAAATTTTATTTAGAGTTCTATGTCCTCATTCAGGGCATTCATATTAATCTGGACATATGATTAGAAATACTGAAGAACTGAAATAGTTGCTACTTTTTTGATATCAATATAACTAAATTATATGCATCCTTAAAGATATTCTTAATATTGCAGAACACCATAGTATTAAATCTGCTGGAATCACTTTTTTAAAATGTACATAGTGTCCAAAGTTTCAGCTTTAAAAAAGCCCTAAAACCTTAACTCTGTGCACTATCTTTCCTTTTGCTTTAATCTATAAATGCTGTCACAAATCCAGCTCCTCCACAAGAAACATCAATTGGATCACATTTTAACCAAACACATCCAATTTTCATCAGAGCATTCCTGGAAGTTCAACATACCTGCATTTTCCATATTTTTTTACCCATATATGCCTCTTCTTTTTATTCTATTTATTCACTGGCAGCCTCAGATTCATACAATCCTTTGTGGAATCAGCAAAAATGGACCGATATGCCTGACTGGTAATACTCCAAGCACAACAGGTGTATGTCATCACTTTTTCTCCCAAGGAGACAACAGCTAATGGGTTTCAGGAAGGGTTTCCTGCCAAGACTTCTCAACTTACATTTCAAACACTACTTAGAAGCTCTTTTGTAATATGCGGTTCCAAAGATTCCAGCAGGATCAAGACCCCATGATTATAGTTAAATAGGGATAAGCCACTTCTGCAGTATAAGATTGTAAAAAACTTCAGAGGTAAACAAACATAATCAGTTAGGTGAAAGAAAATAAAAGGAAATACATGTTAAATAGTTTGCAGGCCCTAATAACGAGTTTCTATTGCTATTGCAGAACCATGTAGAAACATGCATGTGTGCTATACATGTATGTGGGAGATCTAGTAATAGGAAAATATTCTATTATGTACAAAGGGATTTTTTTTTTAAGAGCTCATAGAAACATCTATTTAAATAAATGCTCCATATCTATTTGTAATTAAAACTTTTTATATATCCCAGAAGACAAATAGTCTTGTCAATGTTTAGGGATACACTGCTAAGTACTGTGTAACACTTAAGTGGCATGAGAAGACTGGAGATAGTACTGTGTATTAATCAAGTTTTGTCAACCTCTGGTAACATATGGTATTATATTTATATCAAATATGTTTACAAAAGATGTGAGCAGGTGCTAACGCTTGTGTTCCAAATGTTGACAGGCCTTAACAAGATGTTTCCTTTTTACCAAACTGTGTCCCACTGACAAGGCAAGAAAAAAACCTATAAACTAGGGCAAAGAAACTTTTCCAAGTAAATTATTCCCAAACTTTTCTGAAATTTGTAATGTGAAATCTAGTTTGATATAGACAGTAGTCAGGATTTCACATTATGCATGAAATATCAAAGAAGTTTCCAAAGAGTATTCTTTTCCCATTCATAAAGGGAATTCGGTACATATTTATTGCTAATACTGTTCACCAATACTAATTATTACTAACATTGTGCTGGTTTCTAGAGGCCCTGCCAGAGGTGACAGCCACATATCATACGTTCATATAAATAAAAGACAGTCTGCCTGCAGAGTTTAAACTCAGAAAGAAGAGTAACAAAGGAATATAATGAACAGGGAACATAAGTAAATTATGAGACTTCATTTGAAGAGAAAGAGCCACTTCGAACAGCTTTATCCAAGCAGGAACTGTGAGTACCTCCTTTTATAATTTAATTCCTTCATCTTTAATAGTATAGATGCTTGAAATACATATTGGGCCAAAATAGGCATGGCTTTTCAGTAAGACTGGAAAGATTACTGTGCAAGAACATGGACAGTTAATAGAGAATGAGTGTGTTGAGGGTGAGGGGGGGATGGTGTTTGATCTAGAACAGTAAGTATTAGATATGGCTCAGTAGCAAGTGCTTTTAGTAGTAAGTAACAAAATGTATAACTATTATTCTTTGGGGGTTGGACCCGAAGATCTCTTGAGGTCCCTTCCAACCCCTAAGATTCTGTGATTCTGTGATTCTGTGATTCTTAAATAGAAGTTAGAATGTGACATTATTTCAGGTTGATGGGTGTTATAACTGTAAACCTTTTAGATACTTTGTTGATAAGTAGAATAGCAAAGGCAAAGTAACAGTCTAGCTTCTGTCCTTAAATAATGGCTTTAAATAAAATTCCACTGATTTTAAATCATTTCCATGATTTCACTCTGCTTAGTATTGATTAAGATAGTTACCCTTTAGAAAGTTTATATGATTCAGGTTTCAGGTCAGGTTAAAAAATAATCAAGTTCTTACTGTAATTAACAGGAAGTGTAAATTCTTAATTTTCATCCAGATAAGTCAAAAGGAGAATTTTCTATGTTGTTCAGCTCAAGTGTCATTTTCAACTTCTTTAAGAAAAAAAAATAAATAAAGCATAGTTAAAAGAAACTTCCCCCCTCCATGAAAACCTCTCCAGTGTGGTATTCAAACATGTTACCTATTCAATATTCATGTGAAGTTGCTGTAAGTCTTTGTGAGACAGGACTGATACCAGGCTATAGATATCTGTTTTTGCGTGATTTAGGTGATGTAATTAGTTTTTTCCACCAGTGTCTAGTCATGATTGGGGTATAGAGAAAATGCGCAATTCAATTCAAACATGGCCTGAGGTAAAACAGAGAATACCTGTAGAACATACTGGCAGTGCCAAGCAAGATGTCTGTCTGAGGAGGTACATTTGGCATTGCTTTGTGATGTACATAACTTACAGCTCCTTTTAGTCCCTTGCTAAGAAAGGTGACACAACATGCTTTGTTATATCACTCCGGCTATGACACTCTCATATTTCTTTTTTAATTTGGATAGTAACATTGGTATCTGCATATTGATCACATCAGATTTAATCTATTACAAAATACCATCTTGAATAGCATCTCATTAATTGCAGCTTTTAAAATTTACTCATCTTGCACTGAATTCACATCCCCAGGAATAGATTAAACTATAGTCTAAAACAACAACTGCAGTCCAAATGGCTGGTCTGATTAACTACATGGTCTGCTTCTTCCCATGCTGTACTGATACGATTGGCTGGCAGCACATTTTATTGTTTCTTTCACTGTAATAAAAAATCTTTTGCTAGTATACCATTCTCTGTGAACATGCGTTCACTGTAGTACTGATCTAAACTTTTCCCTAGGTGTTCCACAGCTGTCCACATCCATGACTTCTGACCCAAATTTCATGGTGATTAAAACTGCAATACCAAATCTAGCTTTCAAACTTAATTATAGCTGAAGTAAACTGGCCAAAATCTGTGCAATACTTGACAATCTGTATCCAACTTCTCTTGGTCCAGTTATAAAACTCAAGGCAATGGACTTTCCGTCAAGAAGGCACAAACTTCAATCCAATTCCATTTGCCTCAACTATAACTATATTATATAAAAATAGCTAAAGAAAAGGTGCATCTCTTTCAGTAACCGTTCTCATAGCTCTTGGCTACTGCTGCCATCTTAGTGATGCCAAGCAGCTATTTCATGCCTCCATTTGGTATCAGCATTGACACGGATTTTGAGGACCAAGCAGAGTCCAACACTGATGGTTTGAGGTACATTCTGTCCTTCCTTTACCAGCTGTGATGACTTTACAGTACTGCCTGCAGCAACAGTCAGAACTGCAGAGCAACAAATTCACCCTGTTAAGAACCCAGAAAAGGCTGCTTAAATTTCCTGTGTTAAATTTTAAATTGGAAACGAGTTTTGTCCAAACCTGGGGTAGTAAAAATAAAGCAAGCTGTTATATTATGAAAATTTTCAAATACTTTGCTAAGTACAAAATGCTTCATCATGACTATATCCATTCTTAAACTGAGAGGAAATTTTAGTAACATATATTCATAGGAGATCATTCAGACAGCACCAAAATGCATTTATTTTCTTCTAAATTTGGAAAAACTTTTTTGGCTTTTGTATGCCAAGCAAGAATAGGGGAAACAAAATCAACTGCTAACTAAAAATCATGAAGGAAATAAAAATTAGAATGGAGAGTGAAAAATTGTCTCTGTGTGTATATTTATCTTTCTATATTTTTCCCTTTAAGCTCATTCTCCTTTCTAGTTTAGCATATTTAATTTTATTACCAAACTGAAGATTATTTTACAGTAATTGTTAATGTATATATTTAAAATATTATTAATTAGAACAAACTTATATGATGCAAGATATCATTCCACTCTTCCTACTAACAACTTTAAGAACTGAACAGACTGCATATATACACACAGTTCAGTTCATAGCAATTACTTAAATATTAGTTAATTACTTTAAATAATATTTAAATTAATTTTTTAAAATCCTAAAAGCATAGAACCAAATGTGTAAGAAAAATTACTATCAAAAACTACCCAAAGTTATAAAGAGAAAATGCATTACCTGTCTCCCTCTCAACAGCATTAAACATTTTTACCAAGTGATGGCACTGTAAAAGGGAAAATAGGAGTATTAAAAAAAAAAAAAGGAGGAGCAGATAACTGTTTGGAATACTGGAGCAGGGTTGTGAATGCATATAAACAACTACGCAATAACATTTTTAAGGCAGACCCACAAAAGTGAGGTATTTTTGGCTAATGTTGTTTTTAGTATGAATAACTTCTTGGTCAGAGTCTTGGGGATTCTGATAAACAACCAAATGCAAATACTGTATGCTGCATTAGCATATGCTATACAAGTCCTCTCCAGCAGAAGATTACAACTAAGGTGTAAACAACTTTATGTATACCCTAGACATATTCAGAACTAGTTCTGGTTCCAGCCTGAATTTTATCCAAGAAGTAGCATGAGTGGTTCTCTCTGATTTTTTTTCCTTCAGTAATTGTCATTAGCTTTTTACACCTCAGCCTTCACAAAGACAAATGCTCTCCGTCTCTTTCTTCTCTCTGTGTCTCCCTCCCTGTTTCCCTCTATGTGCACTGCAAACCAACTTTTTTTCAGCCTGATATTCTTGGTATACTTTACTACTGAGACTGGTACATTAGTAGGTGTCAAATGGGCCAAGTCACAAAGCGTTTCTCATATTCTTAATTGGCAGAGTGTAACCTATATGATCAGCCCACCTCCGCAGAAATCATTTTCGTAGACGATTTCCTAGACAGGCAGCCTGCATTTAAACTGATCCTTCTGATCATCTAGGAAAACAAAAAACAAAACAAAACAAAAAAACCCAGGGAAAAATAAACAGTGTGGCTGGCATTGGAAGGCTAGTTGCCAACCACAGTTATTACTTCCTGTAATTCCTTTGAGAGCTGTCGTATTTTATTTTCCATTTATCTCAAGATGAGAATTTCCTATTTTTAGAGATTCTTCTTTTTTTCCACTGATAGCAAATAGTCCCTGTGCCAACAGACTATTTTTACACAGTATTATTCCTGCAAAGATGCCTGCATCTACTCTTCCCATATGCCTCCTATAACAGGTTATTATTACGATTTAATATCTGGCGTTATGTAAGCATATCTTGCTTTTACAAGAGAAAAAGGTGTTGTTTCACTGCTGTCTGAAGCCTGTTGTACTTTCAGGCTGTAACATGAGATGCTGAGCTTAAAAACCACACACATAATACATTAGCAGTCTAGTATTCCCGCCTCCCCGCCATCTGGCAGAAAGTTGCTGTCATATTAGGAATTAGCACCTTGTAACAAATAATTGTCTCCTGCTTTCACAGGAGAAACTTCCCTTACTATATTCAATTAAATTCAATTCTACAATCAGACTAAGATATGAAAATGAGGAGCAACAGAGAGCCAAAGGACAATCAGAGAGTAGTAGTAAATACAAGCAACTTTGCTGTGAGTTTTATTTATTATTTTATTTATCCCTTTCAGTCTTTCAGGAATGGTCAAATATCCTGTACTTCCTTGCTTTCACACAGAGAAATAGTTACTATTTTCACCTGCTTTGTCTTACACAGAAATAATTTTCAGGTTGAGCTGGTGGAGGTCAAAGAGTGACAGCAAATGTAGAAACCATACTTGTGCAAACACAGAGCTTTTCATCTGCATGAACATAAACAATTTATAAATGTACGGCTCACAATCCAAATGAGAACCAGGCAGATGGGAAACTTTCCAAAACCAAGGGTGAGCCAAATTCAGGAGGATAGAACATCTGTAGAATACAAATTTTAACAATGCATCTGGCTTCTTCCTTTTTCAGGCACTCACAGTTGTCACCAGAAGTTCAGTAATAGTGGTTTGAAACCAGAAAAATGTCTTGTTTTCCTAAACAACTGGATATATATTGAATAAAATAAAATAATAAAAAAGCTGATTTTTAAAATACTAAGTTAATTATATTTAGAGGTATTGACATAATTACATGGTCAGATAAAAATGCCTTTAATGCATATTAAAATACCCTGCATTTGTTGCTGTATGCCTTTAAAAATTAAAATAATTTTATTAGTCCAATAAATAAATAAATCGTCCGATTCACAAAAAAAGAGAGTGAAATATTGTGATTTCTCCGACAATTTTCCTTCTTTTTTATGTTTTATTTTTCTGGATCTATTTTTATGTGTGTTTTTGTAACAATGTAAGAAGTAATCCTAATCCTGTTGAATCAAAATTCCCTGTAGTTCATCCTGTTTCCACTCATGGACAACATCGTGTTATTAAAAATCTGGACAATAGTAGAAGAACACTTTATTTTCATCTTCTGGCAATTAGCAGTTTGAGATTCTTAACCAGAGGTTCCATCTGGATTATCACATTTAGGAGCCACTGACTGAGAGACCCTCCATGAAATTTATCATTCCTACTGTACTACCTTTATATTTTTCACCTGTAGATGACTAACAGAAAAAGACTTCCATAGTGTAAACAAAAAATATTTCTTTTTACTTGTATTGAGCCAGCAAAGTGACAATTTAGTCATGTACAGACACCCCTTCCTCCTTGACAATATTTCCTATTCACTTTCTGCATATCATTTATGATTTCAATCATAGCCCTTTTCACTAGTTTTCCAATTATAGTCTATGAGACCTCTCTGCATAACTTTTCTACTTCAACTGAATCAATTTTGAGATGGATTGACCAACATATCACTCAATATACTACATTTGAGTGCATCATTGTCTCATAAATGTATATTTAGAAATATGCTTTCCTCTTAATTCTTTTCCTAATAAATCCTGACAGTGTATTAGATTTTCAGGGCACAGCTGAGCCTTGACCTTATGTTTTCAGAGGAGAATCTAAAATAATTTTGTTAACAATGATTTAAACAGTAGGATGTACACAATATTAGTAATTCAGTACTTTCAAAATTGCTTCTCTTTACTTGCATGTATACACTCTTAGTGATTTTCTACCAATCATTGCATTGATTTTTTCTAAAATCTTGTATATGAGTTTAATTTGATATTATTCTTGGTATCTATTCCCTATAAAGAATGGCTGTAGTGCATCAGCATCTTAATTTAAAATCATATCCCCATCATTTAAAGTAATTTAAAAAAAAAATTAACTTTTTAAGCTGCAGCTCAAAATATGTCTTTGAATTGTCAAAATACTATTTTTTTAACCCACCAATATTTAAACTCTTTTAAAATCATTTTTCATATAGACAAGATTTCCACTTTTCAAAAGAAGCAAAATTATTTTGCTTCTAGTGTTTCACTTTGCTCTGCTGTTAACCCCAGTAAACACTTCTGTTCCCTTGAGAGTCTATTGATTGTTCTATATTTTCACCATGTCTATAAAGTAGAATTTTCTAAGCAAACTTTATGTTGCCTCTGAATATTTACCCTCTCAGCTCCCTCTTTAACTTGTTCACTTACATTTTTATGTAATTCATACAAACATTTTCCTGTCATTCTCCTTTTTCATGTTAAATTTGCTGTCTTGGGTTTATGTGCTCTTCCATTCCTACACAGATGTTGAATTGGATGTGTTACAACCCTGATTCTGCAGCCGCTGCTTGAAGCAATTCTAGAAGCAGGTCCTGTGCACAACAAAAAAGTAAATCAAGACTCATGCCTCCTCTTGCTTGCTAGCTGGCCAGTTTTTCCAATAACTAAGCATTCAGGGGATCTAAAATGTGTAGCCCGCATCATGCATTTTTGTTATAGAGTCAGCATAGGAATAATCAAAGTCTCCTGGTACAATTAATTTTCTGCCTTAACCACCCTCTAAATCTCCCTTAGCATGTCGTGGTTACTATTACTGTCAGCCTAACACAGCCTAATACTATGCTCTTATTGCTTTGCTATGGCATTTCAACCTACTGAGATTATGTCACATTTTGAAAAAGCTATCTTGCTTCTCTTTCTGTACTGCATGACTACTCTAGATGCTCCAAGTACTTTATTGGAACATGTTATCATCTTTCTTGTGAGTTCCATGAATATGGAACGTCACTCTGGCCAAGTTAATACAAAAAACTTCCACAGCAGAGCACAATTCCCACTCCTCCTCACTACCACACTGAAAATGTGCCTAATCTCACACGGCCTTAGAGTTCTGAACTGTATTTCTCACCAGGAAAATTCTACCAACTCAGTATGTCCAGATTTAAAGTAGTTAGAAAGTGAAGAAAAAACTTAGAAAATGTTTGCTTGGTCATATTCTAAGTGAAGTTGTCTCCTGTTTCTTGTACACAGTCTTTATCACTGCCTATAGGGGGGGTGGGGCAGGGGAAGAGAACCGCGTTCATTTTGCAGGATGATCTGATCTTATAAGCATCAGCCATAGTCAGAGATACCACTTAGGCAGAATTCCTATGGAAATAATTACTGCTTTGTTGATTTTCTTGGTACAGCCAGGCATTAGATATTGGCTAAATATTTGGTTACCCAGGACATTCTGGTCTGAGGAAGTGTAAGAGGCAACTATATCAGGACTTACAAGTCATGGATTTGGGATTTGCTGCTCAAAATCCCACAAATTTTTAGATCTGTTTTTCCCTACCTAGCTCCAGAACTATGTTCAAGTATGTTTCTACCTTTTCCTAGAAAGTTAGAACAAATCTCTCAATGCCTGTAACTGTAACATTTAAGAAACATTTAACAAATGTTGTAGGATAAACTTTTCTATAAAAGTGAAAGAAATCATTAATATTAATGGAAGATTCAAATGGGATGAGCTAGCAAACCTTACTACACAGAAAATATTTATTTATATTTCTATTTATAGAACCTGATATCTGGTCGTCTGTTGAATAGCAGTTTCTTTCTTGTGTTATTTCAAAGCTAAACACCAATTTAAAAGTATCAATCTCCCATGCTCCACAGCACCTTCTGTACTTAAGAAAAAAGATACCAGACATTGCAATTCCATATATGCAGAAGATATATTTCAGTAGTTATAATTTAATGATGTACCTCAATCCTGAGACAAACTATTAATTCCCAGTAGAAATAATAATATTTTTCTTTTTTACTACTAAAAGAATAGTATAGTATGTTTTAAAAGTATAACATAAAACAAGCTTTACAGAAAAGGTCAGGTTCCAGTGGTTGCAACATTCAAAATAACTAGCATATAAACACCATTATTTCTCTAAGTAGCTGTTTCAACTTCTGCTTTTGTATTATGTAAATTTTTGTCCAATCCCCAACAATTTATAACTGTTTAAAAACCCACTTATTAAAAACAGGAAAAAAAATAGATACACTGTATGAGTTCAGAAAAAAGTAAAAAATTTCATTTAAGAAATGATGCCTTGTGCAGTCCTTCTTTCTACTGCAGTTTCCAGTTGAACTTTAAAATGTTACCACAGGAATATTTATTCCAAGTTTTGTCTTTCTATTTGACATTAAAGAGATTATTACCTTCTCAAATTGATTTGCTTTTAATCAGAAGAAGACCTTTCCACACAAAGGTTACAATAAGACTCATATTAGTCAAGCATGCACACATTTCATGCACAGTTCTTACTCCATGAAGGATATAAAACCAGAAAAAAAGACCACTGTGAGCAACCTTTGGCACTCATTCATTTCATGATCCTTTCCAAACAACAACAACAACAAAAATTATAAAAGAGAAAATAAAGATGTGCCAGTTTGAACTTGTTATTGAAATGATGACAAGTAAATATAAATAGCTGGGTATTTTTAATAAAGATAGGGGGAAAACCCAAACCAAGTTCTGTGCAAAACACAGACTGAACTGATTGTTCTGATAGCTACAAATTGTGGTTGCATCTGCTGTCTGCTTTACATCCAGGCAGGTACATGATAAATTCTTCAATAAGGAATGTGGACTAGTAGTCCTCGGCATGCAGAGGTAGAGGTTTTCCTTTTCTGCGAGTCCTAATTTGGAATGGGAATTTGCAATGTTTATGCTTGCTAAGGATTCTTGAGCACCTGAGGCTGAATTACTAACAGCTCTCAGAGCAGAGTTAACACTTAGGGTTACCTACACTTGCTCACAGGACTTGTAAATGTCATAATGAAGCAATTACCTTTTCTGCATCATGTCTGTTCTGTGGTCAATAGAATTACTACAGATTCAAAGTCTATTTTGTATTCTAACCTGAACATTGCCAGAAACTGCCATATTAGTTCTCATGAGATGCAATATAAGGCATATATGTTACATTAAAAAAGCAATTTTATTTCTTTCTCCAACTCATTTTAACTAGATATAGTAATATCCATCTTAAAATACTGAACATCTTTTTATACTAAACTTTGCCTTTTCACATTTTCTTCTACTTTGTAATTATTTCTGTTGCTATTATATAAAATAAATTTGTCTGGTGGGTAAATTATTCTTTGCAATATGTGGACCTAGAATTAATTTTATTTTTATTTGTTAACATAATAAAAATTATTGTGAGTCCAAGATTCATGTAACAGTATGATCTGACCAATATTTTATAAAGTATTAGAGGATCTGTCAGGATAAAATTAAATACAGAAGTATAAGATTTACTTGTTTAGATGCTTAAGCATTTTAAGGGGTTTAACCTTTCTGTCAACTTCACAGTTTAAAGAGGTATTATTCAGCTTCATGAGCTCAGTTGATTGAATAGTGAAAAGTTAAATATCCTGAATAATACCAATAGTCTGGCTAATTAGCAAATGTTCCTTATTAGGATGTGAGATGACTGCTGTGCTTTAAGTATTACTATTAATTATAATGTTAGCTGACTATTTGTAATCACTTCAAAATTAACCTTTGTATCCTCAGGAGGTTTTTCTTTATAAGAGTCACTCAGAACCTGAGAGAGAAACTAATTAGTCAACGAATGATAAGTGCAGAAAGAACACAAATTAGTTCTTTGTTTACTCTTTTATGGCTCTACTATATAATTTGTATTGTAATTAAAATTTGTTTCATATTGTAAAAGGAAAGTGTATAATTCAGGGATAATAGTATTTTAGAGGGAAGCTGACATTTCATTAGTGCTGTCTATATTCACTGGTTGTACAAGGTGAGAAGGAACCTTCAGGCAGGTCTTTGACAAGTAAAGAACTTCTCTGCAGCTCTTGACAGAGTCCAGATTTTAAACCCACACATCATGAAGCATGGAGAGAAAGATTTAAGATGGAATTTCTGAGTTCCAGCATGACTGCCTCCTTCACCCAACTGTTTGCCAAATGTTTGTGTGCTTGGCATTTTCTTGCTGCATCTTGGTGAGCAAGTCATTGGTTAATGATGTCATCCTCACAAAAAGGAATCTAGGGCCATCCCATTAATAATATTTTAATGTAACAAATTCAGTTAAAATCTATGAAATTTTTACCACGTTATGCATTAATCATATATTTGTTTTCTGTTACACTATAGACACACATGTTAATATGAATTTGGTGTAAGAGATTCTGAAATTCTGAATATATAAGAAACAAAAATAGACTTATACTAATCAGATTTAAAGCTCTAGGAAAAAAAAATCATAGGTTTCTGCTAGCCGATTCAACTCACAGTCCAGTGCAACACAAATTAACCCTGCAGTGAAAGTGGTTATATGGGTCAAAATCCAGACTGTATTTACAGAGCTTAAAAGATCTAGGCTGTAACACTGCTTCACATTTTGTGTGTCCTACTAAGGAATTTGAATATTGATTATTTAAAATATTTTTAATAGAAGATTTTAAAAAACAACAGCTTCCTGGTTTCGTTGGATCAGCTTACAAAAAGATCTCAGTCTTTGAATGAATGTCCAAAATATTTTTCTTTACTGCCCATATTCTTCCTCTATACACTACACAACATAGATACTTACATTTTGATTGTAATTTTCTGACAGATAAGCTAGATAAACAACTAAAAAGTGAGAGGTGCAAGATTGCACATCTGCTTCCTGGACAGATTCTTTCACTGTGGTATTCTCTGAACAGATATTAACATTTTGAGAAGCCTTTACTGCAAATTAATTAGTGACAAAATTTGCTTGCTGTTCACAGCAAAATGTGGTTATTTTTTGTTGGGTGGTCTCTGGTAGAGTTATACTGCCTTCTTCTCTCCCCTCAGAACCTTCCAACAAGCACAGCTGCACCTCAAAGAAAACATGCACACCCTGTAGTGATTTTCTCAGGACCAGGAGCCTGTTTGTCACAAGGTGAAGCAAAGCTCATAGCTGCTAACTATTAAAACCTAACTTTTTCAAGAACTACCAGAAAGGACTTGCTGCAGCTCTGCTGCAGTTAATAAACAATTAATGAGAACACTGCTGATCTTTTTTCCAAATGCTGAGCCTGCTCTGCTCCTTTCAGCCTCTTGGCACAGCCCTCAGCCACAGCACAGGCTTTCAGATCTCATGAACCAACTTCCAAAAACATTTCTGCTTTGCTTTTGCACATCTACTTTCATGTCTTGTTTTGTCAATTCTTGTCTATAATCTGGAGACCAGAATGTATCTACAGGCTTGTCACAACCCAGGCACCATGAGGGCCAACTGCTCTTGTAGTGCAATGGAGCCAGGAGAATGGGAACTGGGAGCACACCCTCTCTGATAGTTTCCATCCTGACCATAGCTGGGGGCTATTAACAGA
Organism: Laterallus jamaicensis coturniculus; assembly: GCA_022605575.1. Lineage (NCBI taxonomy): Eukaryota > Metazoa > Chordata > Aves > Gruiformes > Rallidae > Laterallus > Laterallus jamaicensis. Next base: position 31,134,110 of record JAKCOX010000003.1, on the reverse strand, counting down.
GTCCATCAACTGCCCTGGACAGGCAAGTGATGAACCGGGGTTGTGGTCCAGCATCGCTTCTCACTGAGAGGAGCCTCTCAGCCCACCTGATATAAGATGGGGCTGGGGAAGGGCTGGGGGCCAAGGATGAGCCAAATCAAGCCCCAGAGAGGCGGGCAGGGTAGGAGGGGGGGCCCCATGGGGCTGAGCAGGGACAGCCTAGCCCATGGGTGTCCCCAGGGACCAACACATTTTAATTTCCACATCAGTATCACAAAAATCTCTTAATTCCTCATATCTTATTTGCCTGGCTACATTTCCTTAAAAACAGTAACTTTTAATAGGACTATGAAGTTTTAATGTGTGGGTACCATGTTTATTTTAAAGAAACCCTGATTTTTTTACAGTTGGCTAGAACCACATTTGTCAGAACTAAGCCCAGAATTTTTTATATTTCTAGTGAAAGAAAAATGATAAAAATATTCAAACATAGGCTCCCTTTACATGAACTCATAAGTGATTAACTTTTGCAGGAAACCATTTATATCACTCTGAAAAACATCTTAAAGTGACATTATTCATGTTCTACCTCTGTGTCTTCACTGTCTATTAAGGGATCTTAGGGAACTAGCAAGATGGATAAAATCATTTTAGATCATTACAGTTACATGTGATCACTCCCATGCAAATTATTTAAATGTTATCAAGCATACTGATATTTTCTGAAAAAGAAAGCAGAAAATTATTTCATTTTGTTACAAATGTTTTTGAAATCTCTGTGACCTCATAAAATATTTAATTTCCAATGAAACTGCTTTTCTCAGCCCTTATGAGATGGCATTCATCACATCTAACATTAACAAAACTTCCCGAACATAAAAATACAATGTAAAAATTATTAATCTCAAAATAGGTGTGCTTCCTACTTCTATTTTCATTCCTGCTTCCCTTGCCCTGTAGTTCCAGGATCTACAATTTATTATCTCTTCTCTAGTATGAAAAAATCCAGCCTACAAATTAATTATAAAAAAGTCAAGCACCTAGATCCAAACAAGGCTCACGGTAGCAATATAATTTTCAATAGGTTTAAGTATCTCATAACAGGCTGGGTAGATGGAGGGAGAGCAGTGGTTGCCATCTACCCTGACTTCAGCAAGGCTTTTGATACTGTCTCCCATAACATCCTGATAGCAAAGCTGAGAAAGCGTGGGGTAGATGAGTGGACAGTGAGGTGGGTTGAGAATTGGCTGTCGGACCGAGCCCAGAGGGTTGTGATTCGAGGAGCAGAATCTGACTGGAGGCCTGTGACTAGCGGTGTTCCCCAGGGCTCAGTGTTGGGTCCAGTCCTGTTTAATATCTTCATTGACGACCTTGATGAGGGAATAGCATCCACCCTCAGCAAGTACGCCGATGATACAAAGCTGGGAGGGGTGGCTGACACGCAGGAACACTGCGCTGCCATCCAGCGAGACCTGGACAGGCTGGAGAGCTGGGCAGTTAGAAACCGGATGAAATTCAACAAAAGCAAGTGTAAAGTCTGGCACCTGGGGAGAAACAACCACATGTATTACTACAGGCTGGGGGATGACCTGCTGGAGAAGAGCTCAGTGGAGAAGGACCTGGGGGTCCTGGTAGATGACAGGTTAGCCATGAGCCAGCAGTGTGCCCTGGTGGCTAAGAGAGCCAATGGGATCCTGGGGTGCATCTGGAGGAGTGTAGCCAGCAGGTCAAAGGAGGTGATCCTCCCCCTCTACTCTGCCCTGGTCAGGCCCCACCTAGAGTATTGTGTCCAGTTCTGGGCTCCTTGGTTTGAAAAGGACAGGGATCTCCTGGAGAGAGTCCAGAGAAGGGCTACGAAGATGATTAGGGGCCTGGAGCATCTCCCCTATGAGGATAGGCTGAGTAAGTTGGGACTCTTCAGCCCTGAGAAGAGAAGACTAAGGGGGGACCTAATATATAATTATCTGAAGCAGGGGATGCGGGGGGAATCAGCCAGCCCCTTTTCAGTGGTCTGTGGGGATAGGACAAGGGGCAATGGCTGCAAGTTGGAGTATAGGAAGTTCCGCACCAACATGCAGAAGAACTTTTTCACAGTGAGGGTGACAGAGCATTGGAAGAGGCTGCCCAGGGAGGTGGTGGAATCTCCTTCTCTGGAGATATTCAAGACCCATCTGGACGCCTATCTGAGTGATATATCCTAGGGAGCCTGCTTTGACAGGGGGGTTGGACCCGATGATCTCTCGAGGTCCCTTCCAACCCCTACAATTCTATGATTCTATGATCTGGAAAACTTGCAAACATTTTACATCCAGTCTCAAAACTGTTTGTATTTGTTTTTTTTTTCTTTTACCTCAGTTTAGCTAACGATTTCACTGTAAGGCTGCTAAGCCTGGCTATTTCATTTATGCAGTAGATTTTTCATAAGAACTGCGTAGGCTGCTGGGACCATGAGTCCAGTTCCCCATAACTGAAGCCCGTTTTGCAATCAATATTTAATGTAGAAGATTTTGCTGAACCTCTACTCTCTGTGCTTCACTTGACTACATACCAAAGGACATTTTTTCTTCCTCACATAATAAAGTCACAAACAAATTTAATTATCAAAAGCTACAATCATAACATCCAGCAGGAAAAACTGGGAGAGATTCATACCAGGCTACATGACATCTGGGGTTAGAAACATTGACCTTCTCAACAGTACATCCAAAATAAATCCACTGGAGTTATTTCACTTTGCAACAGCGAACTGAAAAGACTTTAGTCACAAGGCCAGAGTTCAGAAACATTACTAAAACAGTGTCATTCCTTGAGAAATCAAAGTTTTAAAATGTCTGGTAGCTACAAAATATTAACATCTTCTACTCAGCATGGGAATAGGTATCATGCTGATTCAGTTCCAGATTTTGTAGACTTTACTATTACTCTCTTTTAAGTACCTTCCTAAAATAATCTTCTCTTTCTAATAGTCTTCAATGTGATTCTATCCAGCTGGAGTAAATCATGAGTATTTCCTTCTAGTCAAAGCTGCTTTCACAATATTTTGATTATTCTTTCTTACCCCACATATTTGGTGTTTCAAATTAAGCAGGAATGAAACTAATTAGTTAGTGGTGGAATCAACTGATGTGCAATTTGAAGTAATTTGTGGTTTTATTTTAAGGATATCTTCTGATGTCTCCTAAACCTTAATTGGGCCACTGGAGAGGTTAAATAAAACTTTGTAGATTAATTAACCAAATTCCATCCATTTTTCTCTAAGTTAGTAATTTTAAGATAGTTTCATTCTATCAGTTGTGCTAATGTGTCTTGTTTTTTAGAAAAAAGTACTCAAAAACTTAAGCTGATACAAAAATAAATGTTCTTTTACTCTGAAGACTAAAAGATAAAAATCTTGGTTAAGTTTAAATTCCATCACGGTAAGTGCTGTTGAACTTCTGTTTTTCCTCTCTGCCCTTTTCCTATGTCAGATACATTCATACTCCCTAAATAATTGCAAGCTTATAATGAGCATCAAAACTACATTAATCAGAATGGGTGCATTGCTGGACTGCAAAAGTGAGAAAGACAAGTGCTTTTGACCACCAATTTGAAACATGCTTTAGGAAGCTGTAGGGTATAGCTCTGCCGTTCTCTCATTGGGATGAGAGATAAGCATACACAGAGAGATTTTCACTTAATGATGAAGCTCCATCTTTTGAAACATGAAAACTGTAGCCAGCATGGAAAGCAGTGTCTCCAACACAATGTATAAATGTCTTAATGTTCCTATACTTCTCTCTCTAATGGAAAAAATGTGACATATATCATTCCTAAAATAACATTTATATTTTTATATCAAGTTAGTGGCTCAATAGCATATTTACTGATCAGTAATATCCAGATCTTCTTCACTGCCATTTTCCACTCCTATTCATATCACAGTTAATCCTCCATGAATAGATTCAACAAAAGCTTTAAGCATCTGAAAACACCCTGCAATGAGCTAAAACTCTTAGTTAAAAGGTCAAACTCCTTGGTTAATATCAGGGAGTGATAAAAAAATCAACATGAGATCCAAAGTGAGATCCAAAGGCCAAGACACAAATAAGAACTGCTGAGAATAGAGATGCTTTTAAAAATCTGACAGCCCTCATGCAGAGTTCCTGGGAGTTGTTAGCATCCAGCTGGAAACCATTGACTTGAACTCTCCTCCTGGAAATGATGATTTTCTAAAGAGTTAAGTAGTGTTCAGTTTTTCTTTTCTGAAATATAGCTTTGAGAAAAGAGTCTGATGGTTCTCTCCATTCCCAGCCAGGATAGGAGATGTCCATGTCTCTTGTCCTGCTCCAGCTGAGCAAATTCTGATGCTCATTACTCCTCTCCCAGCAGAATGCCATAGCCACCAGTGTTGTAATAGGGTTTAACTCAGCCTTCAACAGTTCTTCAGAGCTGTGCAGCAAAGTGTTCACAGTTCTCTGAGCCAGAGAGAAAACATATGTGAAAAAGTAAGAATTTGAAACTGTATGGTACTCCCCCAGGGAATTAATCCAGGTCCTCCTCCCTGTATGGCTTGTATACTTTCTATTTAATAAATACATTTAAAAATAAATCATTTTACTATTTATGTAAATTGCTTTTCTTCATGAGCATTAGCTTGTACAAGATGTGCTTCAGTAAATGAACCACTGCATTTTTACTTAGTGGTGCTTCATTCACAAAGTGGGCACAGAGCTGCTCAGCATAACCTGTTCAGCCTGGAAAAAAGAAGACTTAGGGGGGACCTAATTAGTGTTTCTAAATATCTTAGGCATGGGTTGCAGGGGGAATTGGCCAGCCCCTTTTCAGTGGTCTGTGGGGACAGAACTAGGGGCAATGGCTGTAAGCTGGAGCACAGGAAGTTCCGCACCAACATGCGGAAGAACTTTTTCACAGTGAGTGTGACGGAGCAGTGGAATAGGCTGCCCAGGGAGGTGGTGGAGTCTCCTTCTCTGGAGATATTCAAGTCTCGTCTGGATGCCTATCTATGTAATATGAGATAGGGAGCCTGCTTTGGCAGGGGGGTTGGACCTGATGATCTCTTGAGGTCCCTTCCAACCCCTAAGATTCTGTGATTCTGTGATTCTGTGAAAATGAAAGCACTCTAGGGAATGTTAAGAGCTCAAAATTAAATAATCAAGTAGTTGTGGCATTTCTGGGCTTAGGCACCAAGATTACACCCATTAGCAAGTTTAGTTATAAATTTAGACATTACTATTCACATGACTCCTACACTATGTGCTTAAACCTGGTGTGTAAGCATCAGGTCCTTGGTTCTATGGTGGTTTGGGGGTTGTTTGGTTTTTTTTTCTTTTACCTTTTGTTGACATTATTCTTTTTATTTCTACTTAGAATTTTCTATCAATAATGAGCCAAATGTTTTTAAATCAGATAATTTAATAACAATTTTAGTATAAATGTGAAAACATTGGTCAAGATTGATCCCAAGAGCAATGCTTAAAGAAGCCCATTGGTAACATCTCCAGAATGAAATTTCACTTTTCATCACAGCATGTCCTGCATTTTCTTCTCCCCTATGTAATATTGTATTGAGTTCCTATTCTAATTTGACTAACATTTTCTACTGAAGACACAGATCAAACATTTTAGTGACAAGCAGATAAATTAGATTTACAATCTCCCTTTATCCTGGAAGCTATTTATTTTAATCAAGGAAGGATATCCTATTATTCAGACATGAGCTGTCTTTGATGAACTATGCTCAGTTTTACTATACTTTATTTTCACTTCCATGTCTTCTATTTAATTCCCTCCAAAAGTGTACTTAAAAATGCACTCTCTTTTGAAAATAAACTATTGAGTCTCTTGCTGCCCAAGTCATTCCTTCCCTCTCCAGTAGATGCAGTGTAATAGAGATTCTTCACTAACAAAAGCTATCCTCAAGTTCACAGATTTGTTAAAAATTCTGACTTACAATTTGATTCATTCTGTGAGCCAGATCCTCCGTTATTCTTCTGTCAAGTTCTCAGAGCTTTGCTTTTCAGATGTGCTACTGCCTTTTTCCTGTTTTTTGTTGTAATTACCTCTGCTTTCACTCCCACATTCAAAGCCAGCAACTATACTGAAAACAGAAAAAAAGCAGTCATTTTATCCTTTGGCTCTAAATTCCCTCCATCTTTAACCTCTGGTCTGTCATCTGTATATTTTTCTTGTGCTTTTCAAGTTCTATACTATTAGTTTAGCTAAAAAAATCATCTTTAATTATTACTTTACTTACTTGAGGAAATAGAAAGTCAAGCTTTGCCGTATATTTTTTATTCTCATTTTATCTCAAAATTTTTAAAAAATTTTTAAAAAAAAGGAAAAAATGGATTGTCATTCAGTTTAATTTCTCATCCACACAGATTTCTTTCTTTTAAAGATAATGTTTTCTCTAGGAAAACTGGCAACTTTTCTTTGTGATAGACGAGTTTCAAATATTCTCGTGCATTTAATTTTTATATGAACGAGTAGTATTTCTTCAGGGGTCTGAAATTAGTGGACAATAAGCATTTATCCTAATTTATCAGGGTTTAATTTTAGCAGAGTTATTTATTTTCAGAAAAATTTCTTGCGCATCACAACTTTTGTGTTTTTCAAGAAGTTCTGTTCTATCAAAATTCTGTGTCAGAAATAATTTTGTGTTCCCTGAACAGGTTTAGAAGGCAAAAAGAACTCCTTCATAAATGCAAGGTCTTCCTTTCATTATGTCTAATCCTGCAGATTTCAGTACTTGATGAAATAAATCTTCCATTAGCGGCAACACATTTTTTTACGTAAATGTTCAGGATTAGTCCAGTATGATTACTTGTCCTCTTAAGGAGAACTATTAGTTTGGTACTATATCAATAACTAAAGCATTACAAATTGTCTTTCATAGGTTAAGCCACCAGCCCTCTGGAGCTGTGTAACAGTATCTTGGTGTTAAGGGGAAACTGCTAGTGACAGTGTGTTTTGTTTTCCATTTCACAGCTTCAACATGGTACCATTTGGCCCTGCATCAAGCCACAAGTTTACAAGTTAAATTTGTTTTGGACATATCAATATCGATGCCCAAGGTCTACCTATATTGAAACTAGGAGAAAGTTTTGTTACGTACAAATTACAAAGCCAAAGTCATTTCACATAAGAATACTTCAGTGCAGACTTTAACAAATCAGTATATTTCGTTTCTGGATTCATAAGTTGCAACTTTGAGGATATAAAGAAAAAAGTGCTAAAGTAGCAATTGTGCTCCAAAGCATGACTTTGAAGCCACGATAAAAAGCGAAGATATATTAAGAAGTGACATGTATACAAATGGGCTTTTGGCGGATACTCCTCATGACTGCATGATACAGTTCTAGTTGATTTGTTAGTATTTGTTATTTGAAAGATCTTTGCCGTTCTTTTGAGAAATGCACTGGCAGAACTATAAGAAACCTCAGTGGTATTAAAAATCAATATGAAAGAAAAGAAAAAGATGAGTGGTAAATTCTCATTTATAAACCATACACTTGTTCCATGGAGAAACCCAACACAGACAGCACAACAACATTTCTTCAATATGAATGATTCTGAACGCGGTTTTCCCTGTTTTTAAAATGTTTCAATATGCTATTTGACTTTTAATATTCAGTATATCTGTGCCACTGAGGGAATACAGATTTTTCTGAAATAATTAGATGACACTGCAAAGACTAAATCTACACTAGATAATATTTTGTGTATAGCTTTCTAAAGCAAGGGATGACTGAAGGAGATGTTTCATGGACTTAGCTTTGTGTACAGTCCAGTAGCCCTTAACCATGCAAAAATCCCATAGCTAGTAACACAAATTGCCTCTTCACAAATAGGTCGGTTTATGACATTCCTTGTTTATTTTTTTCATATTTCAATTCTTGAAATTCTTCGTGTGTTCAGCTGTGTGTCATCTCTGCTCACATTTCATGTTTTTTTAAATAAATCGGTGATGCATTCTCAACACATATTCCTCTATATGCTTCATTTATCTCTTCATGCAGTCCTAATCATGTGATTGTTTCAGCTATCAAAGCATCATGTATAGCACAAAGCAAGAACTATCATCTCTTCATGGAAAGTTTGAACGTACAAAACCAAGACATGTAGGTATTTCTTTTATATTAGGTCTGTATCAATTTCAATTTTTAAATTTGTTTTTCAGTTAAATTATTGTATCAGTATACACACAGGTGTACAGACAAACTTTTTCTATGCTGATAAGATTTTAGATTGACTGTTCTGTAAGTACTGGAAAGGTAAAAATCTTCAAGAGTATAGCTTTGCGCAAGGATGATAATAAGTTCCACAATTCAATAAATTCTGTAATTCAATTCATCCTTTTCAGGGTTTTTAGATGTTCTATGACTGCACCTGGTATAGATACTAAGATCTATGAACTGAATATTTAGGTAAGGCATGTCCTAGCAGAATTATACTTGTGATACAAAATGGAAATGATTGTAACTCAATAAATTAATCCAGTAAATTCATAGAATCATAGAATATCCCGAGTTGGAAGGCACCCATAAGGATCATCAAATTCCAGAAGGGACAGGACTGTTATCCTTAAGAACACCTATCTTTTTGACAAAATATCAGGTGCTGCTATTTTAAGCATGTAAAACTAGTTAAGATAACTAAAGATACAACTCCAATTAATAGTAGCATTTCACATCCATAAAATACCCCTGTAGGTTCAGTCTCATGAACTGATTGAAGATCCCTTCAGCTGTAATACAGTAAGACAAGCTAAAATTCATCTTGTTTGGATCTCTCTATTTAAATTTTTCTCAGGTTTTATAAGGAGAAGGAACTAGATATTACCTTACCTCACGCTCCAGATATCCATTTATGTTAAATGTCACAGATTTCATATGCATTGGTCAGCACATTCTCCAGCAAAGCCAGTGAAGAAGCTTTTTATAACACTCTTCACTAGTTGTGTGAATCATTGACCACTGATGAAAAGAGCATTGGGTTTGTTCAAGGATTGGAATAGCTCTTACTCAAAGCACACATTTTTCTATGGTAATATATCAAAATCTGTACTGCTAAGTATTATGGGACAGACACAGTGCTGCTCAAAACCTCCTGTGGAACTTGCATACAATGGATAAAATTTAGTTGCTCAAAAAACTCATGTAGCTTTTACTTAATGACTTTTTAAAATAGTAATTATTGACTCAGTTAACAACCCTGGCTTCAGAGGTGCTTTGGCCAGCTGTGCAGATATGCAGCAAAACGTTTTTAAGATGCCATAAGGGGACCAATAGAATCATTTTGGTCAATTGTGTAAATGTTTTGCATGCGCAACATTGATCTGGGACCTCTCACCTCCCTGTACACTTATGGCCCATATGGTATTCCATTTGTGAAGCCTTTTCACCGTAGAAATCAACAAAATGTTGCTGAAGGTGAATTCCTTTCAGAGACACATGGGTGTGTTGAAAAATATACTTAAAAACACCATCTGCAGAGGAAATTGGAAATTGCATTTCAATTATACATAAAAATATGTATAAGTATTTAACATTAATCATACAAATTTTTAACTTTGTAGGGTAAAAAATGTTTTGCTCATTTCAGAAAATTGTTTTAGAAAAACAGAAAAAAAAGTTCTATTTTCCCTTGAATCATATGGTTCACTGCAGGTTCTCTTGATCCTTGCCCTCCTATTACTTGTTTTTATGCTGCCTTTGTACAGCATCCTTATCACCAGAACACTGTCTGAATAGCTAGTATCTTACAATACTATGGATTTTGCAGTCCAAAGTGGCAAGCGGAGCATGATTGATACCTCACATGAGAACTGAAGTGGGTGATTTTTATTTTTACATCTAAAACCCTTCACAAAATAGTACTGGTTTTCAGGAGGAAAGGAAAATACATTGTGTTTTTTCTACCTTGTGGATCACTAAGCATACGTATGCATGTTCCTCTGAGATCAGAAAACAAATGCATGAAATACAACGTTGCATCATCCAAAAAAGCTTGTCTTGAAGTGCTGATTTCAGAGGAAAGATTCAGGTCCCTAGCATAGCTAAGTATACCCAACTTCAAAATCAAGTGCTTAGAATTTGTAAACTGAATTTTTCAATTCCTTGAAGTGATATGAGATTCCAACACCCAGTGGTATTACAAATCCCAGCTAACATCAACACAGATGTCCTGCAAGAAAATAGGTACTGTAAGAGTATCACTACAAATACTCAGAAAGCCTTTGAGGGAAACAGATATAACATGAAGCTGTTGTTACATAAAAAACCATGTATGAAGTTCCTAATAATTTCTTTGAGAAGGCATGATCCCCATGGCTTGTCTCAGATAATTAAGAGTGACTTCCTCACTCAAAACCAGTGGACTTTTTGTATTCTCTTTTTGACCTTCAGTCATTATTTTGGGAAATCTCAGTACTCTCAGTGTCCAAGTGTCCCCTGATCATCTGCTGTGATGTTTACCCATAACAAGAAAGAATAAATCAACTAGAAAAATAACCAAGAAATAAAGAGTGAAAATCATTGATTACGGAATTTAGCTCTCATCTAGGTCTCTTTGTAAGTAACTCTGAATAGTACAAGCTTAATATTATACTTTGTAACTATCACTCTGATGAAAAATTTGTAACTGAAACTATCTATTAAATAATAGGTAAGTGTTGAGGTTGTTTCACATGTAGATTTTGAGCATTTCTTTTAACTCAGTATCATTACTACCAGCACCGCAATGTAAAGGTGAGTTGAAATTGGGTGAGAAGACACAATCATTCCCAGGTTGCACACTACACAGATCTTGCTTACCTAAAAAAGTGTTTAGACTCTACCGTGCAAGGATCTTCAGGTAAGAGGTAAGTAGGCTGAGTGAAAAAAACAGACAAAATATTGAAGATGAAGGCAAACCATGAGATTGAACATTATGTAAAAGGAAATTGTGAGCCAGTGAAAGTATCAAAAAAAATCCCAGGAAGACATGGTCAGTATAAAAGGAGTAGAACTAATCCTGGCAGCAGTATGGTTGGTAGACTAGAATAGGGAAGCAAGTTGGGCTTCACAGTACATTAGAGCAAAAATAGGTGCAGATCAAAATGGTTACTCTAAACTGATGTGGAAACTTAGGTATGGGCACATGCAGTTTTGGGGTCTCAATCCTGTAATGAGATAGGTGGGAGCAGTCAATGTCAGCATGTGGTTTTCAGGAAAAAAAATCTGGACACTGAAAAATTCTTATTAAAATATGTGACCTGAGCCTCAATACAATGGTTAGTTAAGTCATTACATGAGCAATGTAGGAGCAGAAGTTTAGTCTGACTGTACTAGGACAATTTGTCATTAGTTTTCTGAAGAATCAAAGGGGAAGGAAAGATATATATTTTATCATCAGAAATATTTTATTAATATAAGCCATTACCAAGCTGTCATAAGTGATTCAATATGCCATTGAGAAATATGACCCTCGATAAACAAAAATTACATAAATCTAGATCTCAGAAATCTTGAATTAGGATTCCTGGAGATGTCACAGAAGAGTTAAGACCATTTTACACCCAAATTTTAATTAGTACTTTAAGCAATTAACACTGCCCCATAAGAAATTCCTCCTGTTTCTTTTCAATGAGTTATACCACTTTTTCTTGAAGTCAGTCAAACATATAACAAGAGTTGGATTTAATTGGCTATTTAGTTTCACAGCAGGAAAGCCAGACTCAAAAGATTTCTCCTTTCCTTTCACAAGGAGCTCTGATGGCTTTACAGTTACTGTATCAGCATATAAGAAATAAATTGCAAGGGGGGAAAAAACCCCACCAAAAACCACTAAAGAAAAAATACAATGTTGTATGTTCTTTAAGAAAAAATTCATAAATATAGTAAAATTAGATTGTAACTCAGCAGAGTAGCTCTGCATGGCAGAGCTGTGCAGGGGTTCTGGGCTATAATGAGCTTTATGGATGTAAGTCTAACCACATATTCAGACAAAATGCTTCCTGAAGCTGTAAGGAAGAACATGAAGAGTGAAACTTGGCAACACAGTCCTCTGAAATGCCATGCAGTAGCCCAGTTATACCCCTTTCATAAGAGGCAGGTACCACTGGGTTCCCCATAGCTTGTGGCTTGCTCTGTGCAGAAAAGCTTTTATTTATGTAAATATCCTGAAGACTACAGTGAAGGAGGTCACTCTTTTGCTGCATAAAAACTGTAGTAAAAGTTATTTTAAGGCTATTTCATAGTTCAGATTACAGAATTAGGACAGGTCACAGAATTATATTTGAGGGCCAATTTGCTGTCACTTTTCAGTGGATATGAAAGATTATATCCTAAATATTAACAAAAATTCAGTAACTTTATTTTCACACATGACCCACTTATTTGAATTTTTACTCATAATTCAGAAAAAAATTTCTTTGTTTAAGGCAGAGTGTAATTCTCCAGGAATATTTATAATAGTTGTCTCTTACTACTACCTGCAGTGCACTTAAATTATTTTCTTTTTATGTTTATTATATCTACCTATTCATATGCAGCATGAAAATCATGTAAAAATCATAAAAAATATATAGTGACCAATGGCAGGTAAATTTTATTAAACATCAAATTCAGACAGTTTGTGATGAATTACCAGAATTGTTAATGGTACACATATTTCATGTCATAATTGTTATGAACAGATTTTCTTCAGTTATTGGTCATTAGTTGATCATTTTATCTCATAAGAAGATTCTCATCTTTTCTGATATATCTTATTGACGTTAATATGAACTGAGGTAAAAATATAAGCTTAGCATCCTAATTATTAAAATTATGATTCTGCTTATTTTTCAAGAGAGGGGTCTGTAGGAAAGGAATTGTGAAATGGTGACTTTGTCAAGGAAGGAGCTGTGTAGGCATAGTGCAGCTCCCAAGTATATAGCAGCTTTTAAAATAAAAGTAAAGGAGTGGTACTTAAGGGTTCAATAGAAAAAAGAAAATACAGAATTACTGAGCTTTTCAAGAGTAACATCATTCCTAACTTTTATAGCATTCATTTAAAGAAAAACAAAATTTTTTTTTTTCTTTTCTTTTAGTAAAAGAAGAAAGCTGCCATAAATGTGAAGAAAAGGCCTCTTGATTTGATAGAACTTCAAAAAAAATAAATGCTACTAGTTCTTTGGTAAACACTCAAGGCCTAAAGAATGCTGTTTTTAGCTGTTTTGTCTGTATTTCATCAGGGTTGATAAATCTGAACATTTCCAAAGGCATCTTGTGCTTTGCTTTGGCCTCCAAAAGCATAGCTGCTATGGCTAATGTAACTCCTTTCCCCAGGGAGCTTGGTCCCTCAGAAAGGTGAAGGAGGAATTTAATTAATAGCCCTTCTTCATGCATGAGATTATCAGAGTTATAATAGACCAAAGCGCTCAAAAAAAGTTAGTGGCTGCTGAAGGATAGGAATCAGACAGGCACAGCTTGCAAGAGGTTTCTGTAGAGGAAGATGAAATGAAAACTTTCATCTAAATAAATTTCTGTAAGGCTCTTGCAGACTTTTATCACCAGCAAAGCATGCTTCATCCCTTTCCCTTATCCCCTATATCCTGCAGTTCTGAATATCATCTCCAACTCATCACCCCACACCAGAGTTGGGCTCATGGCAGGTGACTGTCTCCAAGAACATCCTCCCACCTTCTGCATACGATCCCTTGGGCAAATAAAACCAGTCGAAGCCTTCTAAAAAGCACATTTTCCAGGCATCACGGAAAAGCATTTTTCAGTACTCTTCATTTCATGCTCACCTATTTGGTAGAAAAGTCATGATGGTGAACACCAGAAAGCACAGGAGCAGGAGGCATTCAATGATAGACACTCTCAAACCTACTGCATGAAGTGCACACGGCACTTTGTGGGAAGAGATGTGCTTACCAAAACTCAGTTTTTGAAGGCCATAATGACCAGCTTAATAGGAGATGTTTAGGATCATCAAAAATACAACTTTCTTTTGCAAGAAAAAACATATAGAAGGTCCAAATTAAATGGACACTAAGCCTAATGCTCATGTACCGTTATTGTGCATCTTCTCAGATACATGAGAGATTGATATAATCTTTCAGTTGATATCCACTTCAGATATGCACTGAGAAATCTATTCTGTACTTATCGATCTCAAATCTGTAAGTATCAATTTACAGTTATAGACAGTCATTATCCATAGCTACTGGAAAGTCAAAGGCCATTCTAAAAGAAGCAGAGGAAAACGTTGACAGTAAATTAGGGGCTCAGGAACTGTGCTGATTAAAGTCAAGATTTCCTTTTTTTTCAAATAATCGCACTGATACGTTAAGTTTATTGCAGGTATTATTGCAAGAAAGGAACTGTTTCTCATCTTGAACAAAACCAGCACAGAGTACAAAAGCACCTTTGTATAAATAAAATAGGCTGAATACCATTGAAAAAATAGGGAGGTTAGTAAATGTAAGAAGCAAAAAGAGACATATAGAAAAAAGACCAGGGTAAACGATGGGAAGTTAGAATTTAAACTGCAAAGAAAAAAGCATGAAAATGATTGACACAGAAAATTAAAAAAGAAAGTATAAATGTGACAATCAAAGAAATAAGATAATGAAAAAAGAAGATAAAAAGACTGGACAAGATGTCAAACTAAAACCTAACAGTAAGTGCTGTGTGCAAATACACAATATTAATAATGCAATAGAACAAACCTAGTTTGGGGTTTTTACTTCTTTTTCACATGCCCACAGCTATTGATTACATGTATATCTTGCCCTAATATAAAAAATAAAATAAATGGCTGCTATTCCACACATCAATTGCATTTTATTCTTTGACCAAAAATTTCCCCAATACCAACATCTGAGAACAGTTTGCAAGGACTCCCTCCAGAAAGAAAGGTTTTCCTACTCATAAAACAGATCATAAAAGATTCCCCTGCTTGCAAAAGTAGCAGCCTGTCATTTTGTATTATCACTTTTCACTAACTAAAAATGATTTTATTGTCATCAAAGGACATTATTGTTTGAATTCCCAAATCAATGTAACAGGAGAAATTTGCGTGTCTGCAAATACAAAACACAGAAGTGTATCTTTTTAAGAGAGGATAAATAGAAGTTGGCTAAACAAATGAACATTAAAAGCGGAAACTTTGGGGGGAAAAAAAGGCATCCAATGGTTTTAAAACCAGAAACAGCCTTAATCATCTACTTAAATTTCATGTTTATAACAGGAAAGGTTAATCTGAGATTGATTTGTCACTCCTGGTCTTTGATAAACCTCTTCATCAGTGACAAAGATTCTGGGTATATATCAAGGAATTTGTTCTGATAGTGAACTGTTAGTATGGAAGTCAAGACTTGTACGTGCAACAGGAGAGGCATTGAAGAGAAGCTACATTTCATATTACAAGTTTAAATTTTTTTCATCTAAATTGTGATACCAGTAACTCCTTGTGCTGCATGAATGTTCCTGAAACAATGGCAATCTCACAGTGAAATAAGGGAATTGTGACTCACACTGGACATCCAACATGGCATTCAAATGATGGAAATAATGGTCAGAAACCATGGTTCAGAAAAAACTGACATAAATATTCTTCAAATTAAATGGAGGTGACATTTTCCCTTTCCCTGGAAATGTAACGTGGATATTTCAGAAACAAGGAATTTAGAGTAGTGTAATTTCAACTCTTACCTTATTGTCATGTTTTATATTGCATTAAACAGATTATGTTTAAATAGAAATTCAAAACCAGACATGTACCTTATAAAGCCTTTCTAAAGAAATTTTTAAGCTTTTTTTAAACTCTTGCACTCCTTTTTATGCAAACATTCAAGAAATGCCTAGCCAAGCAATAGCAGTTCAAAATACTGTGTACTCAGATAAAAATCCAATGCCAGATTTTCATCGTATTTCTAACAGTAAATATACAAAGAGTGGAAGGTGATGGACTTGAGGATGATTTTTCATGAATGCCATATATGCCAAAGTGCTCAGATAACTGAATGAAGTTCAGTTCATAATATTTTAAATTATTGACAAGGAAAGCAACAGTCAGCTATGAACCTTTTATTTCTCTTTTTCACATTAAATGGAAATTAAGTGCATAGATAAGTAGAAAATAAAGAACAGGAACAGTATGGCTAGAAAGGGTAAAGAGAGTAAACATGCATTCAGGGAAATAATCCACTTCTTGCAGACATAACCACACATAGCAAATGGCAGTAAAATATCAAATGTCCAATTAATATGGAATTTCATAAATATATTAGGAAATTAAGAGGAGAACTTAACAATTCCACTCCATAAGAATATTTTTCCCGACTTCATTGCAAGTATTATTACTAAATGTTATATGTCCTCAGAAGTAAGAGGAAACTTTAAGGGAAAATAAAAGGAATTCTTACTTCGGAGGAACAACAGCTGATTGTAGAGAGACTAAACTGGAAATCCTCTGTCAAACAAATATTTTTCTATTCTAACCTTTTCTGTGAGGTAGTAAATCTATTCTTAGAAGAGTTAAAGGACAGGATCTAAGATGATGTTCATAGTGAAAATGGAAACCCTTTGTGTTATTTCCTATGCTATCTGGGTATTTATTTATTTTACATAAATAACTGCATCAATTTCAGGTGAACTTGTAAATCTACATCAGTTTGAACTAGAAGTTTAACATTAAGCTATAAATAAGGATTAAATGAGTTAAACCTCAAAAAATTGTGTAGGTGTCAATCTATGAGATGGGATCAAATACTGGTTCAGATTACACCCCTAATTTATCTTTATATCACTAAAATTAAAAGGTAAAAAGCACAATCTCAAATCTTTCTACCATTGTCAAAAGGTTTCCCTGTAGTCCCCTGTAGTTCTTGGGTAGCACTTGGTTCTGAAATATTTACTCCTACAATAATATCTAAAACATTTTTCACAAAATGCTGTTTGATTCTAACCCCCTGCAAGAGTTAACTTCGAAGAGGTAGTGTTTACTAGTTTACCAAGTGCAATTGTAAAACCCAGCTGTGTCAAGTCTGAATTGTATTGTTGGCTAAATCCACATGACTAGTACAAAGGGAATGAGATCCCCACTAAGAGATTTCAGACTGCTTTACTTCAGACTGCCTTTACTGTGTTCCTGTGAACAGAACTCCCTTTAGTGTCTTGGGTGCTGAAAATGAGCTCCAATCCAATTAACTAGCAAGGTATTCAAAAGCCTAATCACTTCCAGCCCACAATCTCGACAAGATAATTGCCTCAGAGCTCCAGGACTTTATGACTTCAAGGTTTTCTTTCATGAATAGAACCTCTGCAACTTTCACATCATGAGCTTGGAACTAGCAGCACATACAGCAGTGTTCACCAATAAAGTAGAGAGACATGATACATGGCAACCCTCAACTTTACATGTACGTCTCCAAAGACCTGGGCTTTGTGTGCGCATCACTAGAGACCCAAGGTCCTGCAGGCAGACAGGAGTCAGCAGTCTCAGACCAAAGTCTAAAAACCACGTCCCTAGGGTAGGTCTGTTCTCAGGTCCAGAGGTACCTCTACAGCTGCCCCTGGCCGTGGGGGACTTGCTATAATTTTGAGGCAGCCTAGTGAGTCTTTTGGGATTTGCTGGCTGCTCAGACATAACAGAAAGTTCAATTAGTTTGGTTTGGTTTGTTTTTTGGTTTGGTTAGGTTAAAAGGAAAATACAGGATGATTCTTTTTTGTAGTATGTTTTTAAACATATCTTTTTTTTCTGTTGAAAGGACTGATTTTCTTTAAGAAAAAACCCTGCAATTTTTCAAAGTCTAGTTTTCCTGCAACACAGAAATTAAGTTTCACCCTCTCCCCACCATTTAATTGGTAATAGCAATCCAATGGCACAGGTGTCTCTCTCATCCTTCACAGTAACAGGTCTATATGTACTTATCTAGATCGCACACTCTTACCAAACACTAATGAATACTTAAGAAATTATCTGAGATACTCAAGACATTCTTGAATGACTGTGCAAGGAGAGAACTTGAAAGGAACATGAGGAAACTGTGAAGTTTTCTATGGAAATTAAAAGCTTCAGAGCAGGAGAAAAGGGAATCTACAACTCCTGCGAAAATTATGTTCATACAAGAAATAATATAATAGCTGATATTTTAAGCCCAGCAAGTAAAGTATAAGAACATATTAAATAGGAATGATGTTTTTCAACCTTACTTCCTGTTGACAAGAAAAAGTCAAATGTTTTGATCAAGGGTTCCCTAGACAAGTTCATTTATTAAAATAATATTTCATATAACTAAGTTCTGCCCTGTGGACTGATTACCAGCATTACATTTTGAGTACCTCGTATCTCCACAGAGAAGACTTAATTGGATATATCAGTCATTTGGTACATTTTTCTTCCCTGTCTGGATTATTTTAGCTTTTCAGCTGACAGGTTTATGGTGAGTGTGAATAAATTCAGAGAAGAGTTAAAATCAAAGTCAGTGTTGAGAATGAATGAGAACAGAAGGTACTGTGTCTACATTCAGAGAGACAGATACACATACATTTATAATATTTCATGCACACAATCCCATGTTCATAATGTTTCCTTCTCGTTGACACGGTCTGCGTCTTATACTGCCTTTAAAAAGTCCTAAAGTACTCATGAATTTTCTAAAGTCAGTTGCAAAAACAGAGTCAAGCTCTGCCCCTAGCCCCCAGTATCCACAAACCATTAGTTAGATCCAAGACTAGATCAGTCTCTCAAATTCAACTATTCAGGCACAATGGCTAGTAACAAACATTAAAATGTATACTGCTGATTAGACAGCATATGAGACCATGAAGCCTCAGCTCAGAACACAACCAGAGAGAAATATTTTTTTTCTACTGTATAATGAATTAAGTAAACATTGTGCTGGAAAGGATTATCCAATAAAATGATTAAACCTCCATTTGAGGAGGTTTTCCACACTTCACAGAATCACAGAATCACAGAATCTTAGGGGTTGGAAGGGACTTCAAGAGATCATCGGGTCCAACCCCCCTGCCAAAGCAGGCTCCCTATCTCATATTACATAGATAGGCGTCCAGACGAGACTTGAATATCTCCAGAGAAGGAGACTCCACCACCTCCCTGGGCAGCCTATTCCACTGCTCTGTCACCCTCACTTAAATGTGTACTTAACTATAACAAATGCTGATGTGTTCCACGGTCTTTCATGCTTTCTTGATGTCCAGGCAATTAAACGTCACACCAGAAAAGCAGCACTCCTGCTCCCCTAGCATGTGTCTGCCTTGCAAAGAGGCTCCTCTCACAGTGTAAGAAGAAATAACGCTCATTTCCAGCCTTCTTTGTAAATACTTTTTTATTCATTAGGATGGTATTATAGCACTTCTGTGGATTGGAAATAGCCAGTTAATTAAGCTTCTGGTGACTTGAGACATCTACATCTTCCTAAACATTCATTTGTCTGGCAGTATGGAAAATGTCAGCATCCCAATTAATATTTAGTTTGAAACTGAAGTTTTAAGGTACGGTTATAAGAATGATGTAAAAGAGCTATGCCAAATAATCAAGTTGTGCAGATCTAAAAATATGCTTAATGAAACTTGTTACTCCATGCCTTATACATCTGAACTTTGATATTCAGGTACCTTATGTGCGGACTTCCTCAGGGACTTGCCTGGCTGCTTGAGAGAACTTTGTCAATACTATGCATGAAGCCTAAATGAATCACTGGTAATGACAGTCACAATGAAATAAATCATAATTATATTAGACATTATTAAGGCGGTCACCAGGGATTATAAACTACGATGGTAAAGCCAAATGGCAAATAAAATCAAATATTAGCAGTTCAGTTTTATCATCAAGCCTGTTACACAGGTCAATTCCTGGCTCTGCTGGTGGAAGTGAACCAGAATTTCACCCACAGTCCTTAGATTTTTTATTAAGATTGGCATTGATATTATTTCTTTAGAACAGCTCTCAAGGAAAGTGAGTAACTTCTCTTTTGAGGTCTTCCAGCCATAAAAACTTTGTTGATTCATTCCAGTTTTCCTGAAGCACCCCAGAGGCTTTGATCCTCTGAGAATCAATACCTCATTCACACCTTGGACAGCTGAAGCCTACTGTTCTTCCAGGAAGATATGAGAGCTGGAGTGAAAAGCCTTAAAGCACCTCATTCTATCCCTGTGTGAGGTATTAACATGGACTGACAAAAGTACACACCACCACAGAAAAGCATCTAAGCCTATGATTAAAATTTTGTTCAAAATGAAGCAACTAGCTTCCTACTTGAATTTTACAGTGTGATCTACTACAGGAAAAACATAAATCTGAAGATAAACTACTTCGTATTGATGTGCTTATTTACTGATAAGTTAAGAGATGTGGAAACATTTAAGGTCCTTTCTAGAATCTGACAGCTGAACCCACCCTGTCTCTGCAAAACTAAAATGAGGACACATTGCTCATGTTTTCTGCTTGCCTGAAAACCAGTTTTCAAGCCATGAAGTCTTAGCAGAGCCTTAACAGAGTCATTCCAGCATTGTGACTATTGACAGTGAAGTGGATTAAGTTTTCTTGGCAACTGACAGTCTCTGTACTCAAGGATATTTTGCTTTCCCCACTAATCAGCTACTCCCTCTTTCATTGCAAAGCTCTCCTAAATCTGCAGGGTGATTTGGCACACAGCTCCATTCTGCTAAGGGAGTTAAGAACACAGGTCCAAGCCCCCACTTAAAAGCTGCTGGAGGGCTTACATAAGCTCAGGAGTGATCCTAAACCCAGGACTGCATTTCATTAAAGGCTCTTGAAAACAACCAGGTTCGGTTTGTAGCAGATTGGGAAGAAAATGCTATTCATTCTGATGAATATAGGTACTAAACCTTCACAGAACTAAAATAAAGCACATGCATATACATACAATATAGTTTTTTCCTATTAGAATTTTTTGCATATATAGAGATTTAAGCTACTCTGCTATATTTATATACATGCATATCATATTATTTTTAAAAGAATATAAGGTTTTTTTGCTATATAAAATTATTATAGTCTCTCTTCAGTTTCAGTTCTACAAAAGGTATTTAAGCTCTTAACTCCCTTGTGAGGATATTTAAGCAACTAAATGACATTTAAATCTAGTTATTCTGCATGAAACAACCCCCAAAAATTAGAACTTATCTTCACTGATTAATTTTTAATCTTTTCAGAAATCTTGGCTAAAGACCTGGATTTGAACTGCTTAGATACATACTTTGAGAACAAGTTCCTACAGCTGGAGTTTGGAATATATTGTTAGGAGAACACTGGGAAATTATGTGTGCTAAGTCCTTTTCAACAGAAATAATTTCAAAGATGCCAATCTGTCTGCTTTATCTCATAAATAGGATTTTCCTATGCATACAAAGCAGAATGACGGAACCCAAACGCACATGCCACAGTGTGGCAACAAAGCAATGTCTTGAGTGCTCCCCATATACAAGACATTAGATACACCAGTACATCAATGAACATGATGTTAAATATAATAGAGCCACAGAGATAGGGTTTAAGCAAATTCTTTACCAGCAAATCCATATGGAATCAGAGGCCCTTTCCAAAGAAATAACAAGGATTTTCTATGTTCTATTATTTGACAGACAAATAAAAATTAAAATCCTCATCAAACTGAGTTAGGAACAGTGTGTCATTTTTATCACACTGAACAAAATACAAAGTTAATGGAAAAGCTTATGAAAATTTTCATCGAAATGCCTTATTTAAAAAAAAAGAATAACTCTAGTCACCCCTTTTACTGTTCTAATCTGTATTGTGTGCACTCACACAGATGATGCAAAGCAACTAACATCTCACAGACTGGCTACATGAGGGCACCCGTTCATTAAGGGAATCCTCCAAGTAGTAAAGATCTGGGACCAGAGCCACTGCATTTGACACCAGCTGAAAGTTCAGCAGCCATACAACCTATGAGGACAGTGAAATTGGGCTGAAATTAGAAGAGATCGCTTTAAAAATACCTCCCCTCTCTTGAGAGGGGTAGAAGTCATCCACTAGACCTTAGCAGAGGTCTAGTACCTTTACTTTTGAGTCATACATTGACTTTTTACTTCTTCCGCAGATGAAGATTGAGTCAGTGCAGCTGCATATCTGGAATGATATCCTTGAATATCCTTGATATTCCCTTGATATTTTTGCTGGGTTCAATAGTTCTCTCCCCCCGCCTCCACCTTCCCTTCCCTCTGCTTGCTTCTTTCCTCTTCCCCTTCCACTTCTCTCCCATATTACACTTAAAAGGAGCAGCATAAGAGTTCAATCTTGGATTTTGCTTAATGTATCTTCTTCAACCCTTAAGTCTGCTCATCAAAGTTCATATCATTATGAACTCAATTTCTGCCACACTGCTTAATACACTCACCCACATTATCTCTCTTAACACCTTGTTTAAAATGGCATCTTGCTAAAGGGTACCTTTTAGACTGCAGATATTCTTTTTGTCATGTCCTTTTCCATATTGCACTGATACCTGTTCTCATAAGTAATTGTTTAAAGTGATTTTGATTAATACCTGATTCACCACTGCACACATATAATTATAATTAAAGAATGTTCTAATTTATGGGAAAAATAAGCATATAATAAAGGTAAAATATCAAAGATGACAATATACAGCTTTTGTCTGGAATTATTATTCCATAGCTAGACGGGGACTCTAGGGGAAAGTAGTGTTTATTTGCATTCTAATAGAGAGAGAATCCTTTTTTTTTAAACCTGCTGCTATTTAATTGTAAAGTACGGCATGTCTCAATAGCCCCTTTCCAACATTTCTCAGACATTTCAGCTTCCCGTTAAATTACCATATCTGAAACTCCAGTAGGAGAGTAACATATAGCATGGAGTTGTTCAGCAAAGACGATAATTGCACTGTGGCAATACAGTTTCATTGCAGTGTTCAGAGAGGTATTGGCAGGCAAGATAGACTCTTATTCTCCTAAATGGTCAGACCCCAGTGAGCTATGGTCAGGCTGACTACAGCATATGGCTTCTCTTTGGAAAGGGAGGGGAGGAAGAGGGAGACAGAGAATGTTGATTACATCTGAGTACTGCTGACCCTCATATTTAAAAAAAAATTAATTGATTCTGTTAAACATTTTCTTTTTCAAAATGCCTGAGTAAAGAACATTCAAATGCAAAAGTGTGCAAGCTGCGTAGGCAAGGTAATATCAATATAGCACCAGTACAGGATATTTCTTCCTCTGAGAGAGGAACCAGAATAGTAATATTTAGTATCAGTCCTGGAAACACCACATCATTAGGAGTGTAAGGGTGCTCACTCCTGATGGCTTTTAGTGTTACTTTCTTTTCTGTCCAAAAAAATAATAGATAGATCTGTGGGTTTGGTTTTTGTGGTTTGTTTTTTTTTTCTTCAGGAATCATGCTAATGATAATTGAATAATCAAATATTGCTTCCTCATAACACCATTCTGTTCCTGTGATTCATCAGGTGCATTTGTTAACAAATGTATGTAGGGCAACAGGACCTTCTAGTTACTGATCTGCTCCATGTCATGTGACAAACAAAGTTTTTCTTCATCCCTATTAGGTAAGGAGATCTCACAATAAGAAATTATACCTCAGTAAGTCTTAGGAATAATTTAAGGTGTAATATTAATTCGCAGTCCAAATTTTAAGACTAGAAGAGCACAGTTCTGAGGAAGATTGGGAGGATGATTCAAAGATATGAATTGATGTCTTTCCCTGCACATAGAGCAGCAAGCTGACTACTCACCAAGTCTTCACTCACAGGATGTTACTAACCTAAAGGGACAACCCAGTGGTGTGTGCAGGAACAAAGTATTCTGAGGACATTTTACAATTTAATAACCCACCGCAGTATAGCTATCTGAAGTCACTTGTGACCTCCAGCATTATGTTATTAACACAAAGTTAAGTTCAGGTGCTGGCTGAAACAAGCACAATTTTCTCATTAAAACACAAGAACAATGAATGGAATTAACAAAAAAGAAAAAAGAAAACAGAAAACCAGCACGAATACACTTCATGAGGAAATACAGGGAGAAAAAGATAATGTTTTAAATTTAAAGCCCTTTGCAGTCCCAAAGGTTCCAAAATCCATTATAAGTCATGTGACTACTTCACCCGTGAAAAGCCATCCCTTGATTCTTAATAATTGTGATTTATTTCACCATAATTCAAGGAACTCTTGTTCTTGAACCAGATCCTACTCTGTTACACACTGTGAAAAAGAGATCAGCAACAGTCATTGTCCTTGCAGCAATCTAAATATAAAGAGATAAAAATTAATGTAAACACGCAGAGATATCCCAGGAAACAATGAGATACTGTTGGACAAGAAGTTAGGGGTGATCTCCATATAACATCCAAAAACTGCCATACTTTTGAAGACATTTTTGACAAAAGCATTTTTAGGGTTAAGGGTGCAAACTGGAGAGAGTTATACATACACGGGCTTACAGAATTTAGGAGCTGATGTTAGTGAATATTACTTGCTGTTCAACAGAATACTGGAATTCAGTATTCAGACTGTGAGATTGGTCACCAAAATCTCATGATACTACCTCCTTTTTAATTAGAGCTTTCTAATCAGTAGTGGTGATGAACTTACTAACATTTGAGTTTTTAATAAGACGTGTGAGTAGGTAGAATAGCGGATCTAGTGACTGTAATTAGATAGTCAGCCTTTCCCTTTTATTTATTTTTAAAAATTTTTAATCAGAGAGATATTTTGGTGAGGTATATGGACACCGTATCTAAAGTCCACCTCTCTTTCCAACATGAGCAAAATAGAGAAAGCATAAACTCACTAGAAACTAGTTCTATTGACTTTGTGTAGCACGCAGTATTCGACTCTTTCTTGCCACATTCATGGAAAGTAATTGCATTTTCATATACATGCACAATCCTTTTCACCACATTTGAGTTCCTTTTATTCTGCCTACACACCATACCCTTATGAAAAATAGTACACTCACAGAGCACTTTATCAAGTGAGGAAATAGGCCCCTCTGTAGCTGAACAGTCCTGCCTGTACAGCATTATACAATTCAGCCAATGTTATCTCATCCCACTGCTTCAGCTCGTTCATCCATTTTATCCTCAACCTAAAATTATCATCAGAGGGGAAAAAACAGAGTTTACGCATGGTAGTTTTTCAAAGGAGAGAGTGCAGGTTTGGGGAGTACTGTTCATCATGATCTTCTAGGCACTTTAACTGATGTAAGCACTAATGGAATCAGGAGTCTAAATTACAGCTTTTGAATTGGCCTAGAAAGTCTTAATGGACAATATCTCTCCCACAATAAATAACAGAGAGGAAAAATGTTCACAAATATCAGAGGAAGTACACATACAGCAAAGACAGGAAACATTCACTCACATCAAGAAATAGGAAGATTGATTTTATATGTGGCTTTATATACATAATCTGAGCTCAGAAGCATTAAAAAAGAAAATATTTAAACACATAAGATCCCATGCACATTGAAGGTACATGAGCAGATACAAACCCAGACCCAAAATCCTTTCTTACCTGATTAAAAACATGAGCAGTCTTTTGACATAGGATAGGAACCTGACTCATCACTAAACTCATCCAGCTAAAGTTCACCTTTTCTTCAACTTCCTTTTCTTTTCTCTCAGTTTCTGGACACTTCTTCCCCACACCATGCCAGCACACCTAGGCTGGCTGTGGTCAGAACAGGAGACATTATGATGAGAAGTGAGCGGAACGGGAACCATGCAGAGTCAAGTGGTGCGAGTGAATGGGAATAAAGACACTATTGCAATTCAGTCCGTGCCTAATTAAGTCTGAACGACTGTGAGGAGAACTAGACCGTGCCAGTTTATAGAAGCTGCTTGATACTTGTATTGATTTCTAAGGCTCTGACTCAGCACATAAGCAGTTTCTAGAGTTTTAACTCAGAGTACTCAAGCATAGGTACTGCCACAGCAAGGTCTTTTTCCTTAGGCTTTGTTCCCACACATCAGGATTACACTGAAGTTCTACATAAATCTGTGCTTTGTTGACGTGCTTGAAAAAGCTGATATCAAGACCAAGAAATTTTTGTAAATGAAAATATAATTAGCTTAGTGACAGTTCTCCATCACACATTTTTATCATTTAGCTGGACTGTTTTAAAAGGGTACAGGCCCCCATTGATAAGAGTGTGGAAAGTTACATTTTAGTATATCTCGGATTCTACAAGATTTGACCAATTTATAATATCCTTTTATATTCTCTCATGTTCAGAGCAATTACAGGTATAGAGAGCTGTTGTCCAAGTCCCCTTTTAACTGTAACATCAGACATACTTTGAGGGTAGACCAGTTACATTAGCATTAGGATTTGAGGAACTAAGTGTATATAGGTATTTTCATTACTAATGTAGTAAATACCAAGGAAGGATACGCACAGGCAATGCACAGTGCTACAGAACTCATTCCTTTTATTCCTTTCATATGAATGCACAGTATCAGGGCTCAGGTCTTGTAGGCAAATACATTATCATGTATTACACTGTTCACATTCAATCTCCTAGTTTATGGCAAATGCAATGTAATTGAGTTCAGCCTTTTTGCACTGCAGACTCTTACTCTGATTGTGTTTTAAGCTGTGTGCACACACTAAGTCCTACTAAGTTCAGTAGTCTAGTTTTTTCTTTTACTTCTAAAACTAAGAAACCCTGGCACCAGGAAGTTCTATCTTTAGCATAGCCTAAGAAGAAATCCTGCCTGTGAATGACAACTATTTCCCTCTACTGTGACCACATCTCTACAGAAAACATCTTTAAAAGGCAGTATTCTGCTTTTAGGCCTCATTAATGCAGATTTTATAGAATGAAATGGTTTGGGTTAGAAGTGACCTCAAAGATCATCTCATTCCAACTATAGAAGTGGTTTTAGAATTACCCTACTCCATATATGAAATTGCTTACAGAATGTTATACAAGCCAATGAAAGGAGGTATCATGATTCATCAAGAAGAGAGATCAGTCATGATAGTATTCTCAATACTGGAGGTTAGAGATAAACTTCAGTTTGAAAAAAAAAATCACTGAATGGAATTCTTTAAGAAGGATTTGTATCACTCTTACTATTAACCATGATCACAGAATAGAGGAATATATGAAGTGAAAGGAAGGAAAAGTAAAGAATGAAAATGCAAGAGGATGATTTAAATCACATCATATAGAAAATAAGAACCTCGTCTGAAAAAAAAAAAAAAGGGAAATTGCCAGTTATTTTATTTGGTACTAAAGCAGAAAACTCAAACCATTACAGATTCTATTGCCATGCAGCCTTTAAGAGGCTTAATGCTCCTAAACACCAGTTCTTCAGATGGAGTTCCAGAGGATTTTCAAATGTCAGTCGAAATTTTCTAGGACTGAAAAAACAACACTCCAAAAATCCCACATCAGCACTTGTAAATTCAAATATTTATATTGTTCTTAAAAGACCAAAGACACTAAGACAGAGACAGAATAACCTAGCAGCATTTTATTTTTAAGCATCCTAGAGAGGACTCAAGAGAAGAAAGCCTTATCAGCACTTTAAGGATTAAGTGCTAAGTGTCATTCACTAGGGGAACTGGCTTGAAGTTTTCTCTCCACTCCCTCCTCTAATTCAAGATTTATTTGACATGATTGGACTGAGATTGATCAGGTCAGAACACAAAAGAAATGCTTTCATGTGCATCTAATCCAAAGTTCAGTGATTCACAAGACAGGCTCACTTACAATATAATGAAAATAATTAAATATGCTCTCCTATGCACTGCCTTTATTACCAGTCTTTATCCAACAGTACTGGAACTTTTTAATACTAGGCCAAAAGGATGCAAGCAGGATGAAAAAAAAAAATTAAATCCATCTCTGCAGCTGTTCAGCTGCTTTCTACAGACAGTCACTGGAGGGCTATCATGGAAACTAGTTACAAATAGTACAAATACTTTATTGCCCACAGGAGAGCTTAAGTCTTGGTGGGACCTTATAAGATGTCTCATATACATTTCTGCCATCTACATGCTTTTTAGGGTACAATCCCCAAGTGAGAGCAATTGCTTCATATAGTGTCTTCCATCAAAGCTCCATTTTAACATGTCTAAAGTCTTGTTTGTGTTGAGTTCTCTTTCCAAGGCCTCTTCCAGAATCTTATTAAACTTTTGACTAGAAGCTTTCACATGTTCAGACCAAAAGTTAAGCTTCTTTGAACCTGGGGCAAATTGTGTACATCAGTTCATTACTAGAAAGAACTGTTGAACTCCCTTGATAAATTGAGAAAAAAGTATTTACATCCCTCTCAAGTCTCTCTTGCTGTGTTAAGTGAATGAGGGCTAATTTTGCCTCATGCTCTCTTCACATGATATCTGCCATCTCTTTTCTCATCACCCTAGCTGTCCTTCTTCTCTGTCCCAAATCCAGCCAGAATACCTCTTGTTTAAGATAACCAAAAGTAGGTATGTTGTCCCAACATCCCAGCTACTGTACAACAAATTTAATACTTTTGTACCTCTCAGGGTGAAATCCTTTGCAATACACACACTAGGATGACATTTGAAGGAATTTATTTTGCAGAAGACCTAAGAAATCAGTGAAAAAAATGCCTTTCTGCTTGAAAGTTAAGATTCATGAGGGTTTCTTGTCCTCTTCCCTCATGATTAAGAACAATAATGTCCAGTTATAGACAGTTTGATCACTGATATTTTAGGAAAGAACGACAACAAAAATCACTACCAAGTCCAGTTAAAGGGTTCAAGTACAAACATCTAGTGTCAGTGCTCTTGATCTTTGTGGAATTAAGAATTAAAAGCTGAATTTTGAATGAATAAATAAAAAGCAGATGCTCGAAGGGGCATACACATTATGTAGATGAAAAATTAGAAGAAGAGATTTTCAATACAGCATTATTTATTAATCCAAAAGTAAGCATGCTTTGATGACTGTATTGACTGGATCACAGTGTAATTTCACAAGCAACCAATCATCTAGTTATACAATGAATTAAAATTCCTTTTCTAAATTAAGGTAAAACTTAAGCATTGTATCATCATAGTCTTGCGAAGTACAGATAAAAACAATTTGTGACAGCTAAAAGAGCAGGGTCATTAAAGAATCACAGAATTGTTGGAAGGGACCTCAAGAGATCATCGAGTCTGACCCCCCACCAAAGTAGGTTCCTTAGGACAGGTCACACAGGTAGGCATCCAGGTGGGCCTTGACTATCTCTAGAGATGGGGGCTCCACAACCCCCCTGGGCAGCCTATTCCAGTGGTCTGTCACCCTTACTGTGAAAAATTTCTTCCTATGCTCCAACTTGAGACCATTGCCCCTTGTCCTGTCTCCACAGACGACTGAAAAGAGGTTGGCCATTTCCCCCTGTGTCCCACACTTCAGATATTTATAAACACTAATGAGTTCCCCTCTCATTCTCTTCTCAAGGCTGATCAGCCCCAGTTGACTCAGCCTTTCCTAATAGGGGAGATGCTCCAAGCCCTTAATCAACTTTGTAGCTCTCCTCTGGACTCTCTCCAGGAGATCCCTGTCTTTCTTATACCAAGGAACCCAGAACTGGTACAATACTCCAGGTGGGGCCTGACCAAGGCAGAGTAGAGGGGGAGGATCACCTCTTTTGACCTAGATTAAAAATAATCCAAAACTATGGCAAAAAATGTAGAGTAACTAACTGAATTTCTACCTTATGAGATAACACTGCTATCTTCATTGTCTCATACTTGCATACATGCAATGTATTCATAGCAGCCTCAGTCTGTCATCGATAGAATGCAATTGTCAATGTCACTAGAAAGAATCTCCATACCTTAGTCACACTCCAACGCTACCAAGGATGTACATTTGATATGCAAGAAAATCCTTAGTAGCATCCAATTTTATTGTCTTCCATAACTACAGAAATACTTCTTCCTTTTTTCTATTTTTGACACTTCATATGCTATGTTATGATGAGTCACCTTTAAGTATTAATTCAGAGGAATACTCTAACTAAAATTGATTTGTAAAAAAAATTTTACTGCAGCTACATTTTACAATTTAGGCTATGCAAATTTAAATTAGGGGCAAGTGGGGGAAATTGTATCCACAGTTTAGTTACTTTTAAGAATAAGAACTCATGGGCCACTTCCAGTTTGTAATTTATGTGCATTAACATAGACCTGTCATTGGTTTAAAAGTTTTATCTCTTGTAAGAGGAATCCTTTCATAAAAAATTAACCATTTTGTAGAAAATTGTCTTGTGTTCTTGAGTTACTATATATTTTCCCTTTTGAAGGTTTTTTTTTTCATAAATTACTGAAATACTACCAACTTAAATCTGAACTATTGGAGACATTAATCAGAAGTTCAACTAGTTTTTAGTTTGGGAAAATTCTTTAAATTAGAATAACAAAGATGAACTTTGTATATTACTTTTTTATATACTAGTAAGTGTGTCAAAAAGGCTAAATAACTGAAGTAAGATAGTAATATGCCTTTAAGAAACACTGTTCAGCTCAGTACACTTCTCTAAACCCATGTTTAAGCATAATAAATTTCAAATTAATTTTAATATCATTCCAGAGTCCCAAGCTTTTATCCAAATATTAAGTTTGAGATAATATTCTACATGCCTGCAATTGTAATTGTGTATAAACAGATGTTAGCAGGTTTTTTGAGAGAAGGAAATTAGTTACAGATGGATGGAGAGTTAAAAAGTAGCTATATAACATTAAAATGCTAATTTGAAAAAACCATAGCATCAAAAATAATGATCCTCAAAATCTGACTGAAAAGCCTAAAGGCCATATTTTTGGATACATTTTTTTGCTGCTGTGGTGAGGTTTTTTTGTTCTACAAGTCAAATTTTCTTCTTCATCACACTGTCTTGTAAGAGCAAGATCAATAATAAAGAGGAAATGTTTTTAACCTTTCTGTCAAAAAATGCATATCTATAAACATTTTCAGGAAGATTTTTTTACCAAAATGTTCCAAAATTAGATGAACACACTATTTAGACAACATCATTTCATACTAGGTTCAAATTAATCTTTGTGCCAAGGAAACAATAAATATTCCCTCTATTCAATAGTTACCTGCCCCATCAAAAGTGAATTATATTGTTGATAGCTTAATACTATTGCTACTTTCATTAAGAAACATGCTACCAATCTGTGAATGGTTTAAGAATTTGCGCCAAGTTTCTTTGTCAGAGAAACTTGCCCAAAGGAAAAATTAAAAAAAAGAAAAAATGAATAATCAGTGCAGGTTGGAAGTCATCTCATTAAAACTACATTAAAGTTAAAACACAACATTTCCTAATCATGAAAGGCTACTCAAGAGTCCTTACAGCCCCTGCCCCACCTCCCACCCCCTTCCCACCCCCCACACGCAGAAAGAAAAGCCAACAATTTGGGCTATCATCCTTGTTCCTAACAAAAGAACCAGAGGATCAGAGGCACAGAGAAAAAGTGACAGGAGCAGTTAAACTTTTCACATACCCAAGTGATTAGCAAGAAGCAAAAGCCACTGTACATAGATATGACATCTCTTTGCCAAATCTTGCATATATATGTTGGTTCCTACTAGCGGCTTGTACTCCTTCGAGTCTAAGTACATCCATTTTACAGATGGTCAACAACTTGTATGTAAAAGTTACTTAGCTTCAAAATAAGAAAAAAATCCTACATTATGCTTCTGTTAGGCTCTCATTATTCTAGATTATTCTATTCAAATAATCTTTTAAAATTATTTATTTATTTTTCCCCCGAAAGATTCATTAGCTCTGCAATATAAGTCCTTATCTTTCCCTAGAGAACTTCATAAGAAACACTGGTGTTTTAAAGACTTCCTCACAATGTTACCACCATAGTGTTCTCAGCGCATGGGTTCCAGGGAGACATAGTTAAAGTTACAGCCCCAAGTAAATGATCAAAAACATAATACTCATTTTAAAGATAAATAAACATAACGGTTGTGTCTCATATCACAGTGCTGCATCAAGCTAACTTACCTTGCTTTTTTCAAGTCATGATTACAGGCAGTGCACTGTGGGAAGAATTCATACGATGGCTGCACTGGCACAATAGATTCCAAGCTTAACTTCTCTCCTGACTTTTCTACTTCCTCCCTCTCTCACCAGTAGCGCAGGGAGATGGGACACTGAGGTTGTGGTCAGTTCATAATGGTCTCTCTTTGCCATGCTGTGGTGGGTTGACCCTGGCCATGTGCCCCCCAAATGCACATCTCTTCTAAGCTGGACAGAGGAGAAAAAATACAACAAAAGACTTGTGTGTTGAGATAAGGACAGGGACAGATAACTCACCAATTACAATCACGCGCAAAACAGACTCAACATGAGGAAATTAGTTTATTACCAATCAAACCAGAGTAGGACAATGAGAAATAAAGCTAAATCTTAAAAACACCTTCCCTCAACCTTCCCTTCTTCCTTCTCTCCTTTCCGTGTGTCCCTCTACTCCAGTGTGGGATCCTCTACAGACTGCAGATCATAGAATCATAGAATCATAGAATGGCATGGGTTGGAAGGGACCCCAAGGATCATAGAGCTCCAACCCCTCTGCCACAGGCAGGGCCACCAACCTCAGGTCTGGATCTACACAAGGTTGCCCAGGGCCCTATCCAACCTGGCCTTGAACACTTCCAGGGACGGGGCATCCACTACTTCTCTGGGCAGCCTGTTCCAGCACCTCTCCACTCTTTCTGTATAAATCTTCCCCCTAATATCCAATCTAAACCTTCCCTCCTTTAGCTTTAATCCATTAATGAAAATCTGCTCCACCATCAACCTCCAAGGGCTGCAGTGGGACAGCCTGCCTCACTATTGTCTCTACCACAGGCTGCAGTGGAATCTCTGCTCTGATGCCAGGAGCACCTCCTGTTCCTCCTTCTTAGTGTCTCCAGGGTTATTTCTTACACATTTTTGCACTCCTCTCACAGCTGCTGCTTTTGGGTTTTACCTTTCTTTTCCTAAACATGTTGTCACAGAGGTGCCACTAGGCATCAGCAGCCTTGGCCAAAAGTGGATCTATTTTGGAACTAACTATAATTGACTCTTTCTGACATGGGGGCAGTTCCTGGTGTCTTCTCTTGGTGTCTTGTCTCACCCCTGCAGCCACCCAGCTACCAAAACCTTGTCAGGTGAACCCTATACACTCAGATTAATATGGAAGAAATTTAGAAGACATTTGAAACATATGGTGATCTTCCCCTCTATAACTCCAAAGGGGAGAAGCTGTAATGGACATTAGTAGCACATAATAGATATAACACAACAAAAACCCAAAAGTAATCATAATGAATTGTCTCTTTACACTCAGGATTATATACACCTCACTGACCAGCAGAGTTCAGTTAGTTTCCCATCTCTGTAGAGTGGGACAGCCTTTATAGTGTTTTATATATAAAGTTACAGAAACTTTAGTTTGCGGTAATTTTTCAGAATAATGTTGGAGTCTTGCTATAGGTTGGGTCATCCTCATCCTCTTAGAAGAGCCTACTAAACTTGTGTTTCAAGTACTGGATATTTATGCGATGAAAGTAGCATCAGGTACTAACAAGTATTTGCTCAATACCAAGAAAGCTTGTATTGTTCTAATTAGTGCCTTCATATGTATAAAGGGAAGTATCCTCATCTCTTTACTTTTTAGGTAAATACATTTTATTCTTTCATTCCCATTTCTTTCTTCCACTTAAAATTCCTAAAAGACTCATGGTACATTTCTACATTCCTCCTGAAATGATTCTTGCCAAATTTTAGTTTTTGAGGAAAGAAAGATTAAAAAAAATCAGTTCATATGGAACTAGAACTTTTTTATGTTTGGTTGTTTTTATTACAGTTGTCATTCACAGAGTCAGGATTTGTGAAAAGCTTCCACATTTGGAACTCCTCACAGACCTGAAAGCAACATTTTCAGTATCTAAATAAATAAATAAATAAATAGAATCCCCAGCCATAAACTACCCTATCTGTCTCCAAACAATTTATAACCTAAGATATTGTCAACATCAACACAAAAGATACAAGAGCACTGCAGAAGAAAAGAGGGGACAGAGAGGGACTAACAAGGGAAATAAATGATGTAGGGTGGATTTTAACAAGGACAGGGTCTTAATTAGGGAGGGATTTGGAGAGAGAGAGAGAGAGAAAAAAAAACTTTCTTGTAATAAGATAATTAGTGGCAGTGGTTTACATCAGCACGAAACTAGGACACACAGTTGGCAATTAAAAAATACTGCTTCCTTGATGGTGTCAGTCAAACAGCACAGAGCAGCAAACATTTCTAAACACAGAAAAGCTCCAGATATCAGCTGGTGCCTTTCCTCTCTTCTTGTCTCTATAGTTTTGAAACCCTGTAGTACTCCTTTCATTTTTCTCTGAGTGCTTTGAAATTGAAACAGATTATTTGAAATCCAAATACCGGATACTCTGTAAAAAGTAGACAAAAGCATGCATAGGCAGGGGGGAGGGGAGGAAGAAGCTGTCAGATTTTCAGTTTGGATATTCATCGTATGTGGTGCACAGGAGGTTCTTTCAGATAACAATTGTATGTATGATCAGGAATGGGTTAAATCAGAAACTGCAAAGCTGAAAACAGATTAGTTAGATTATGCATAAAAGGCTCACTATCTTTCATCTTGGAAAAGCTTAGGCAGCTCCTGCATGTCTGTCCTATTGAGACTTACGTACCAATGTATTTGCCAAGGAACAGAAAAAGTAATTTATGACCAGCTAAGCACACCCTGTCTGTCCTCTGTCTCCCTTCTGAAATGATTTTAGAGTCTTGGAAGTTGCAGCAAAACAACCTCTTGCCTAATGTGTCAGCAATAGGAGAAATATTTAGTATGGGACTATTCTAGACAGTGGGTCTCTTCTGGATGAGGCCTCTGGGCACTCCAAGGTGCATAGTGACTGAAATACAGCACTTTATCAGATCTTTTCAGAAGCAAGTGCCCCTTACACAAAACCTACAAAGTTTGTAACCAGCACCATGTTTAGCTGATAAAAGACATTGGGAAAAAAAAGAGCAGCATTTAAAATATGTTGCTCTTGAGGTACACTCTTCTTCCCCTTCCTCATTGTGCCAAGCTCTCCTGGCAGGAAAACTAAAGTGACCTTTCTTGCTATCACTTATTCATTCCTCCCACCTGCAGCCATATACTTCTTCAGCCCCATGAATCTTACCTGAGCAGAGAAGTCTTGAACTGAGGCCATGTGGAACTATGTGACTGAATAAATCAAGCCTACCGGCAAGGACCCTCATCTAGACGGCACCAGTTACAGCTCTTGGGCTTAAGGAATAACTGGGATAAAGGCTGTCAGTGTTAATCTCATGCTTCTAGCCTGGCTATCTGCATGGAGTGCACATCAGAGGTTGGCGCTAAATACTTCGGGGGCTTTTCATATGCTTCGATGTTCCAGCTGTGGGAGTTGATCTAGGACAAAAATGACATAGAAACCATACCTACATGTAAAGTGAAGGGTTAATGTGGGAAAGAAGCCTCCAATGGCATAGTTTGTGTTGGTAAGTGGGTGAATAGGATGGTTCAAGGGGGTGGGAGGACCAAGGATTACAAACCATGGAATGACAGAATCACAGAATGGTTCCTGTTGCAAGGACCATGGGCAGACACACCCTCCACTACACCAGGTTGCCCAAAGCCCCATACAACCTGGCCTTGAACACTGCCAGGGAGGGGGAAGCCACAGCTTCTCTGGGCAGCCTGTGCA
The DNA here is from genome assembly GCA_022605575.1 of Laterallus jamaicensis coturniculus. Lineage (NCBI taxonomy): Eukaryota > Metazoa > Chordata > Aves > Gruiformes > Rallidae > Laterallus > Laterallus jamaicensis. The sequence continues at coordinate 31,098,389 of JAKCOX010000003.1, read as the reverse complement.
AGGGCCTCACCTCCCTCTCAGGGAAGAATTGCTTCCTTGTATCTAATATAAATCTGCCCTCTGCCAGTTTAAAGCCATTAACCCTTGTCCTATCACTACACATCCTTGTACATAGTTCCTCTCCAGCTTTCCTGTAGGCCCCCTTTAGGTACTGGAAGGCTGCAATAAGCTCTCCCCAGAGCCTCCTTTTCTCCAGGCTGAACATAATGGGATTTCTTAAATGTCATTTTATTTCTGTCCAGCAGAGATTTTGTGTGCTCAGCTGTCTGCTTTTGTCATGTAGGGATCCTGAGATAGAAGTCATACTTAAAAAGGGCATCTAAAACTCCTGCTCCTGGAATTTCTAAGCTGAAGAATAATATGTTCATGAAAGTCCATGTCACACGTTTCAGAGAAGCTAGATACTATCCCAGAAATTCAGACTAGTTTGGGTTGCAACAGTTGCGCCCCTGAAAGTAAACCACTGAGTTCCTAATCACTTCTGAAATTTAGGCCACTGCCTTTAATTTACTCTTCTGGGAGCAGTCAAAGCTTATAGAAGCAGCAAAAAGGATAACAAAAAAATCATTTTAAGCTGAAAATAGCACAAGGGTTTTATTTTAATACAATTTCCATTTTCAGTTGCTATTCACAAGGGGATCTGCTGTAGTGTTTAGCATATTTGATACCAATGGCACAGATGATTCCAGGAGCTGAGTCAACTGACGTAATGAGCTGCCACCACAGCACTTTGTTGGAATGAAGAAAGCATCTGGGACTCAAATATCTGATGGGCTTTACTTATGGCAACAGTGAGACTTTACTATGCATTAATGTTTCAAATGCTCAGTCTATTAAGCTTTTGAAAGATAAAAGCACACAGAAAAATGTTTATTCTGGCATGGCAAGACAAACTTCAAGAGACACACACTCTTTTCCTCCCTGTTCCCCACTTTTCTGTGGGGCTATACCAGGGTTATGCCAGGGTTATACCAGGAAAAACTCTAAAAATTATTTACAGTTATTATTTGTAGCAGGTAGCAGTCACCTGTAAAGGCTGCCTGGAAAAATGAAAATAATTTAAAACCAATGTGAAGTTACATTTCTGTTAAAATTTTCTTCCACTGTAATGGCTGTTTTCCACTGTAATAACCAAGTCAGGTTCTTTCTTACAATTTTAGTCAATGCAGAATAAGAATTAGAACAGAAGTGACCAGAAATTTTGAAGGAGAAAAACTTTTTTGAAAGTACTGGGTTCAACAAGCCCAGAATATTTAGTTTTTTAAAGGTCTTGGTGACAAGTAATTTTAATTGCATAGAAGGCGATGTTTCAAGGCAACATTGTTGGACTTGCCAAAGCTAAGTGTTGGGTTTCTGACCCTGAGGTCTGCCATGAAGACACTAATAAACTACAGACAGTTTCAAAACTTTAGCTTAGTGAAGACATGCTCTGTCAAGTATGTCCCATTCCAGAAGGGTCTAATATTTCCTATCTGCTCTGGCTTTGTCAAAAAAAAAAATTTAAAAAAATAAAAATGTGCAGAGAGCATCAGAAGCTGTTCAGACCACAGAGCCTCCCTGGAAAATAGCATGATGTTGGCTCTGACACTGGAGAAACCCATCAGTTTTCCAGCCATAAGGGTGAAAAGGGCGACAAAGTTGATTAGGGGTCTGGAAAATCTCCACTATGAGGAAAGGCTGAGTGAGCTGGGTCTGTTCAGCCTGGAGAAAAGAAGACTTAGGGGGGACCTAATTAGTGTTTATAAATATCTTAGGCATGGGCTGCAGGGGGAATTGGCCAGCCCCTTTTCAGTGGTCTGTGAGGACAGGACTAGGGGCAATGGCTGTAAGCTGGAGCACAGGAAGTTCCGCACCAACATGCGGATGAACTTTTTCCCAGTGAGGGTGACGGAGCAGTGGAATAGGCTGCCCAGGGAGGTGGTGGAGTCTCCTTCTCTGGAGATATTCAAGTCTCGTCTGGATGCCTATCTATGTAATATGAGATAGGGAGCCTGCTTTGGCAGGGGGGTTGGACCCGATGATCTCTTGAGGTCCCTTCCAACCCCTAAGATTCTGTGATTCTGTGATTCTGTGAAAAACTTCAACGGCTTGAAGGAGTTAAATTTTTTTTTTCCTTTTTTTTTTTTCTTGCTCTAATGTGGAGTGAATACAAAGCAAACAGAACTAAAGAAATCTCTTTGAAAGGTAAATATTCCTTGCTGGCCAGCTCTTTTGGAAAAAAGACATGTAATTTAATGTAGCAAGCAGTGGACACAGGGAAAATTGCAGAGAAACTTCTAGCTTCATCCCCCAGCAGAAAATGGTAATGCACCCAGCTCCGTTCTCACAACATGTTATAAACCGATGCTGGTAATATGGCAACCACAACAGTGTTGCCATAGTTGTAAATAAGAAAACTTAAAAATGTAAAACCACTCCCAACACTTTCCATTCAGCCACGACACCAATCTAGCATATGCTGCCCTCTTAACCAATCAAGGGTCGCCCTCAAAACCATGCTTAGCTCTGAGATTTCTTATTCATACCCTTTCTGGGTTAAACTTCTTGCCATGTCTCCATGGGGTAGAAGATCAAGAAAACCACTCTGTTTGTACTGAAAACAATGCACACCCCAGTTCTTTACAGGGCAAACTAACACCAGGAATATTTGCCTTTTCCACCACTTGGGTCTTGATAAAGAGTAGCATTCAGTTGCCTAAACACAGATGTCAGGTGGCATTTCAGATGCCCTAATGTGCACTGGCAGTCCACCATCTGCTGCTCCAGAGGACAGGAGCCTCCTGTCAAACCTGTGAGGATGCCTTGGTTACAATGGGGCCATCTTTAACGGCACTAAGTTGTCTATATATAGGCCATTGGAGCACGCCTAAATGCTAAACTAACAGATTAAGAGATATAGATGTTAATGTCTACACACAAAATTAATGTCTATAGGCCATTGGAGCACGCCTAAATGCTAAACTAACAGATTAAGAGATATAGATGTTAATGTCTACACACAAAATTAATGTCTAAACTTCCACTACGAATAATACACCCAGTAGACAATTCAACTCATCATAAAGTCCATATTTAGCATCTGATGACCTAAAAGTCTCCTGAGGATCCACTTGTTACACGGACTGGGTCACTGTTTGCCATAACAGAAGTTTGGACCTCACTGACCTGTATACCTGGGAATTAAGTGTCTTAATATCCCTCTCAGGTGTCTCCTAGTACTTTCAAAGTTAGGGTTCCACATCATCCCTAACTTTGGGTTAACCAGAACCTGATATGCTTCTCAGTCCAATTAAGAACATGCTGATTGGACATCCCCAGTTTACTAGAGTAGAGAAAGCTACTGGAAATTAAAAGCATTCAGGATCAGCTAGCAAACAGTCTGCATAAAACAGAAATAAGCAAGTTGAGATTCAGGCAACATCTCAGAAACCACAGGACAGTTTGTAGAACTAACTCAGGAGCAAAGGGCCAAGCAATCTACACATTTCTAGATGAGCTTGTGCATAAGAATTGGTGTTCACAGAATGATATGCGTACATCACGGTGACAAAGAGTCTTGGTGAAGGGTGTTCTAGTCCTATGTTACAGCTGAAGTACGTAGCATATTAAAGGTGAGCACTTTCAGATGTTCCCCAGTTCAACAGAGTTACACAAAGCCTCACTCTGAGAAAGCAGAGAAGTACTATTTTTAGAAGTCTTCATATATAGATTGTATTTGTTAATCTATTTTTTAAAAATGCACAAAACCCTAACCTAAAAACTCTTCTAGATGTATGTGCTGCAGCACAGAAGAAAAGTACTCTGACACCACAGCTCACAATGAAGGCCTGTGCCTTGAGTAGGCAAGCAAATACCAAGTTGAGAGATAAGCACTGTTCAAGGTGAGGAAAAAAAATCAGAATCTGAGCCAAAGAAGGTGAAAGAAAACAGACAGAGGGAAGGACAGAAACTGAAATCATGGATCTGAAAGCACTTTGTCTGCTTCTGCAGCAGATTCTAATGTACCTGCACAGCTATTCTGAGCTCCTGGAAGCACTGAAACAAATCCTCACTGAAGAAACACCTGAGAATAATAAATCTGCATTTTAGTGGGAGTCTGATAACGAAAATTAGTGCTAAATTTGAAAAAAAGTTATTTTCTGGTATGCACCATTTGATGTGCAAAAACCACCTTCAGAAGTCTGAATCCACAGCAGAGTGTAAAATAAAGAAGCAAAGTCCTCATGTAACATACCTACAGTTAACTCTTCAGACAGCCTTTGGACATGGTGACAGCATGCATGGGTGTGTGCTTTATGATTAGAAAAAGAATCATGTTTCATCTTTTCTTCCTCTGCTGTCTCTTTAACACCAGGTGATAATGTATGCAACTGGTCAGGTAAAACAGTATTTTATTCTTGGGTAAGAGACTGTCCTTAGTGCAGGAAAAATTCTCTGACTAGAATCCCCCTCTCAAAGAATGCTAATTTTTCTTATCTTTGTCACTTTTAATGAGCTGCATTTTTACCACTCTGGAGAAATTATCTTCAATTTTGTCCATGATATACAGGCGGGACAGTTAAAAAGTAGGAATTGTACCATTTGCAACTTAAAAACTTATATTGCAATGCTATTTCAGTGCTGCTTATGTCAACAAATATACCTCAATTTGTTCAAGCAAATTATTCCCTATTAAGGGATAAAATAAGTGGTTCCATTTGGGTGGCCTGCCTACCCTTAGTCATGCCTGTCATCATGGTTAGTTGCTATCCAACTTGTGCTTGGTTTTCATCATCAGCCACATAAGGAACTCTTTATAGTGATCTACATCAATCTGAACTTGCTGGCTTTATGATTTGCTGTTTATTTTTTGTCTCTTAGAGCTGTTTATCTGTTAATAGTGTAAAGACATCACAGAGCTATCTAAGGTTAATCTACAGTTAGCAGAATTTTGCTGGTATTTTAAGTATTAAGTATAAGTTCATACAGGCATAGAATCAATATTTCCCCATTTGGGCACCATGGAAACTGTCCAGAAACTAGTTTACAAATGACTTCAAATAGTGACATTGGAAAACACACCAGGTAAATATGCTACAACTGTAGGATTGCCAAAAGGAAATGGTAATGGTTGACTTATCCACTGGCCAACAAATAATCTCAGTTGCTCCCTAAATTCTCCTTCCAAAAAACATAAGTGATCTGGAAGAACAGTTCTTGCCCATGATACTGAGTCTATTTGGGGATCTTCCAGCATAATTATAAATCAGCTGAAGACTGCACCAGAAAAACTATGAAATGAAATCTACAAGGTGGCTATGATCATATTACTCAGTAACGCTCATTCTCAGGCTGCTCTTGAGACTGATTCCGCCCTAGGGCAAACAGGTTTCACTCAGTTTAGATCCTGCAGCCTGAATGCCTCATCACATCTTTTGGTGGATGTAGGCATTGTCCTCAGGTGCTTGCATAGCAGCTGCTGGGACCCTCCCCATAGCAAGATGTGATTGCAGCACACTGGATGCACCTAGGAGTTCATTTCAGAAGACAAGCAGGAAGAGCCCATCACAGACCTTAAGACTGACTCTGTTAGCATATGATTTGCTGTTTTGCCTCAAGGCCAAACTGAGGATGCTCTAAACAGGAGTGTAAATGCAGACAATCAATCCAAAGAGACCTGACCAAGTGTGAAAGTGATTTGCTGGCAATGTAGACTGAGTACAGTCTTACACTACACAGCTTCCCCAAGGGTTACTGTAGCAGAGAGAACTATCATGACTGGAATAAAAAAGGCTTTTTAAAGAAGCCACAGGAGACTTTTGGGGTTAAATAAGCGTACTGCTAATGAGACACATGGCTTAGCTACTGCTGCTCTAGTAGAGGTTACTTCTGAAACATAGAATGTTCTACTGTAAAAGAAAGCTGAGACCTTTTTTTTTTTTTCCTTTCTTACTTATTAGATCCTTCTCTTTTGGCCATTGATGGCACACCAAAGGTGACCTGTGCCTTCTCTGGAAAATTAACTGAGTTCATAAAGATATTTCCTACACGCTCTAAGAAACAAACCATCTAAATCTTTTAGTTCTTACATGTCTTTGAACTTAACAGCACCTGAAGTTAGAGATCCCTTTATCACTACTCTTACCCAACCAGCCTTTTCATCTCTTGTGAATTCTCCCTGTGTTACCACCCTTACTCCTTGCCTGTTCTTCCCTTAAAAAGCCCACAATGCAGAGGCTCCAGCCTACATGTCAAAATAACAGTTTCTCAGATCATGCAAAGTAACATGCACCTCACTACTGCACCTGCCACCATGCTTGATATCAAGGCTGAAAATGAGTTACACTTGGTCAATGCAGACTAGTGACACAGTTAATCACAAGTTTTCCAGTACAGACCCTAGTAGCAACCATTCACCCTCCTGTTTTTGTCTGCTCTCACCAAGGGCAAAGGAACTGCATGAAAATACCTGAATTCTAGATCAGTATTCTCACACTGATTGATTTTAACAGAACTCAGACACCTGAAAGGAATCCATTGCAGTTTTCAGAACCAGACCTGTACTGTGCTGAAAAGGTGACAAATGTAAAAACATTAGAAGGTAGAATAGTTTGAGACCTATGGGAGGGACTTTAACACATTTCTTTAGCCATTTCCCATGTTATTAGTGGAAACTGTTAATCAGGAACTAGATCTAGTAATCTAGGAATTACTAGGAACTGGATCAAGGAACTAGATTTTCTATATTGTTTATATATTTTTATATATTTTCAATGTTTAGCGGAGCTCAGAGGGTCATAAGCATCACAGAGCCTAGTTAGAGACCTGTAGCAAGCAGTGTTCCCAAAGGGTTAGTACTGGATCAGGTCTTGTTCAACATGTTCATCAATGACCTGAATGAAAGGACAGAGTGTACTCTCAGCAAGTTTACTGACAATGCAAAGCCAGGGGAAGAGGCCAGACTCTTGTCAGTGATGACCAGTGGCAGGACAAGGCACAATGGATACAAACTGGAACACAGGAAGTTTCATCTCAACATGAAGACAAACTTCACTCTGAGGATGCCAGAGCACTGGGACAGACTGCCCAGAGAGATTGGATACTGTGTGGCTTGGTCTAGGGGATCCTGCTTTAGCAGAAGGTTGGACTAGATGATCTCCAGAAGACCGTTCCAACTCCTACTGGTGTGTAATTCTGTGACTGCAGCTTGCTTTCTGTGGTGGATTGACCCCAGTCAGCAGTTAAGCACCCACACAACTGCTCACCCAATCCCTGCACCTAGAAGGCCAGGGAAAGAATAGGAAGAGTAAGAGCAATAAAACTCATAAATCAAGATAAAGACAGCTTTAAAAGTGAAGGGAAAAAACCAAAACAAAACAGCAAATAAAGAAACAATGTGAAAGCAGTCACTCTCCATATACCACAGGCAAACCAATACTCAGCTAGTCTCAGAGAAACAACTACCTTAAAACCCATTTTATTGGAACCCATTTTATTGCTGATCATGACAACTACTGATAGTGAATACCCTTTCTACTAGTTTGGGTCAGCTGTGTCCCCTCCTAGTTTCTTGTCCAAACTCAGCTACTTACTGGGGGCAACAAGCCTGAAAGAAAGATTAAAAAAAGAAAGAAAAAGCCTCACCAGATACACTGTATTTTTGGACTACCTTACACCAAGGTATCATTAGCTCTTAAACTGGCACACCCTTTCCATGGTTTCAGCACAATGGAGGACACCTAGTCTTTATATATGCCACTATGTTTGACTACTAAAGACATATTATTTCTGCTCCCCTATTCACTTGCCCTACTTCCAGTTTACTTTATAGTATCTATGATCTACTGGGACCATTCTAAGATATTAATTAAATTATAGCTCTTAATATTGTCACCCCATTCACAAATAAACATGAAGTGGCTAAAAGTCACTCTAAACAATCCTGCTGGAATGCAAGGAAGAGTACAGAAAGTGTTTTTCTCATTTTTTGGATAAATAGTTCTACTATACTTAGAGGATTTATATTCTTTCCTCACAATTGAAATGACCAAACATAAGATTTGACAAGGGAATTGTATCCCAGGTTTTCATCTGAATGTGTGTGCAGAGAGGTGGAAATTATAGTTTTCATCTTCTGATAATTCCAAAACTTTTCAAAAATTGCTCTAGTTCCCTACTGAAAGTAATAAATGTGAGGTTATGTAATGTGGTAGACAATACTATGGGGCAAACCCTACTTAGAAATACAGTACCCAATATGTTTAGCTGTCTGGAATCTCTTAGTGTATCACAGCTTTAGGATTCTATGAACTACATTGGACTTAAAATGAATTTACAGTCAGTGAATCTCCACAAGTTTACAGCAGCTGAAGAGCTGGACCATTACTTTGAGTCCATTTTCTGTTGCTGAATGAGTAACTGCTTCTACAGGAAGAAGTATTCAACAGCAGAAATTAATGTTAAATCACCTCACCTCATATTATTTATTGTATTGCTTTATCACCTGAAATAGGAACTCAACTACCACACTGTGTGATCCTTTATGGAAAAGCTTTGTGACAGATGCTCCCAAGCATGTCGCTAAACCTTAGGGAAGCAATTTCAATGACTTGAATTGTGAATATTTTAAAACTGCTGACAAACACTTTTAAGCTGAAATGCTTATTAGCATATCTGAGCCTGTTCAAAAGGCACATCTTGTGAGCTGATTGAAGGGGAAGCTTTAACAGAACAGTGAGGCATATAGTTTCAGTGGTACTTGAAGGTTCCTTAGAATGACCTAATTCCTTTTAATTGACGATCAGATTGTGTTTTCAGTCCCACTTCAGCATTTGCGAAAATCTGCTATTAATCCTTACCTACTATTCCAAAGAGAAGTATAATTGACATTTCTCTAATATATGGGTAATCCCTGCTTTTCTTATTCTATTAAATGCTTCTAAATCTTGCAAAAGCTGCTGTTGTGGCTGCTTTTGGAAAACAGACAATGCTCGTGTTAACTCATCTAAGTAGAAACATACATTTTGAAAATTAAAGCTGCCATAACATGAGTCCTTAATCTCTGCAACATTGCAGGTGAATTAAAGGACATGACTTTAAAATGATACAGCATCCTGCTACTATAGAACGTTGATTTTCAATTTATGTTTAGAAACACCTGTGGGACAGTTACTCTTACAGATGTCTTAGGTGTTAATGGACACAGCTTCATTTCAAAAACCACATCAGTCATTTACTTCAGACAGCAGATACTGATCTCTTCGAGTGGCATCATTTAATTTCCCATAGTCCATATAAAAATGCTCACCAGAGGAGAATGTACTAACATGAGTTGAGAAACCCATGAACAACCAGCAGCAGAGATAATGCCCTCTTTTAACATTTCCTTTCATTGATCTTCTATAACTTTTCTTCCTCATAGATGAAGCTCTGTAAGGCATTTCGACAACAATTCGACAATGCAAGCATCAATGTGACATTTGACTAAAACACTCTTTCTGGTCTTATCTTTAAAGTTACTGGATTTTCCTGTGTTAAGAACTTAATCCCTTTGTTTCTGATGTGATTCCATTTGTAGATGTAACTAACATTTTCTGTTCTCTGGATTATTATTAAGTCAAGGTCTTTTCCACAGAATGCTTACACTTCTTCATAAGCTGAAGCTACTTATGACACTGCACCTGAGAGCTAATCTTATATTGTGTTTTAAAATCCCATTAATTCATTGTAAATCTAGCAATATTGTAAAATATGAGATTTACTAGAGATGTAATGAGATATCTACACCATCTAGTGTAGCTGTAGGACTCCATGTCGATTATTTAAAAAAAAAACAACAAAAAAAGAAAGCCCCAAACTTTTCCAAAGAGAACACCTAAGACAGGATCCTGATTTGAGTAGTTCTGTGAAAGTGCTGATTTTTTTCCTCTACAAAGACTATACCGCTTAAGGTGGACAAGTCAGCCGAGACAGCATATCACAGAATCACAGAATCTTAGGGGTTGGAAGGGTCCTCAAGAGTCATCAGGTCCAACCCCCCTGCCAAAGCAGGCTCCCTATCTCATATTACATAGATAGGCGTCCAGACGAGACTTGAATATCTCCAGAGAAGGAGACTCCACCACCTCCCTGGGCAGCCTATTCCACTGCTCCATCACCCTCACTGCGAAAAAGTAATAACTAAGCATATCCACAAATAAAGCTCAGTAACAGGTATTTGAGAAAATGGGGAGGCAGTCAAATTAGCAAATCCACAAGACTAACAGTTAGTAAATGTATTCCCTGTTTTACCAGTAGGTGTTAGAGGACACATAGAAATGTGCAGGTGCTGAGTAATATGAGACACAACTAATACAGAATCTGTGCTCAAAAATAAATAAGTGAACCTGACAGTCATTGCCTAGCAAGCTTCATTCCAGGTCTAGAAAATGAAGTAGATAACCTAAAGAATGTTTGCATTCTATATATTAACTGAAGAATAAGAAATATCCTGGCTTTATTAAAAGCTAATATGCTGGATGATAGATACTTTATGGGATAGAAGCATGTGGGGCAATTCTGAATTTTACAAAAATTTTGCTAGTATTTTTAGGCTATCTGTTGATGTGCAATCAGTCTGGCCTGGAAATAAACAGGTCATCAGAGGAAAACCAGATGAAGAAAATATAAGCAGAAGAATAATAATATCATAATAAATATCTATAGAATGAGCTTGGGGACATATTGCGACGTCTGTAAGTGTTGGGTTTGTACTCTTTTAACATACAATTGATCATCAGCTTTAAAGATGGAAAAGTTGTAAGAAAGATTCATCTTCATTAACAATCACGAAGAGGTTAAACAGCACAATAATTAAATTAGCAGATGATAATAAATTGGGAGGTGTAGTAAATGACCTTTCTATAACAAAGGTGAAGGAATACAGTATAGAATTTCTGTAGGTTCAGCTGAATAGGTAGAAGATGAAGAAACAAGCTGAAGTTGCTTTTCAAAACATAAGAAAAGAAACTAAATCAACAGTATTATTTCAGGAGAGTAAACTGAATTATACAGTAGCATATCACACAGAAAGGACAATATGACTTTAAGCAGCAGATACAGAAGTATCTTGATGTACAGAAAAGAAAAAATAATTTGTTTCTACAAAGCTAGTGGAATTTAAACTAATGTATTCAATTCTAAGAAGCATAGCCTGATAGACATTGGAAAACTGAGAGGACCAAAAGCACAAAAACAATGTGAGGGTGTGGAGAGAATAATTTAACAGCAAAGACTCAGAGCCTGAAATATCCATGGACTGATTAAGAGGAAATGCCTGAAGTTAAATGGATAGAGAAATGATACTAAGGTCAAATTAGGCAGAATAGTATGTTGGGTTTAAAAAAAAAACTAGATCTTTCAGGTTGTGTTTCGTTGGAAACCCTTTTTGAGGTTTAGAAAACAATTTGTTGGAGACCACCTTACTTTTGTCAAGAAAAATATGCTGATTGCTTGTTACCTCATAACTAAATTTATTCGCACTGAACAATTTCCACATATCTCTCAATGACAAAGCAAGAAAAGACAGCCATGCAGAAAACCCTCTGGGAAAGAAGTGAATTCCTAGGAAAGTCACTTGGTTTGCCAATGTGCAGCAACACCCATTGAGCTCAGTGACTCTGATTTTGTGTATTCTGATCAAAACTGTGCTGAAAATCATTTAAGTTGCCTATATGCCTCTTTAGTCCCTTATAATTTCCGAGATGCATCTTATTCTAAAAAGTTGCATTGATCTTCCCGAAACACAAAACTTCACCTCTTCAATCACTTTTTCTCACCACTACTTCAAGTCTAAGTGCAGAGATCCATGCTACAACCCAACTAGCAAAAAAGGTAAGAGACTCATTCTGTTACTCATCATGCTGATCCAAGACTGGTCTTTCACTTTTTTAAAACAGATTATCCATGAAGTAACATAAGGAAACAATTCTAGATATTCCCTTTTCTTTCCATTTTTAATGAAATCTTACAAGTTTAAAAATTATGAGTCATGGGTTTGTTACATCATTTCCACTTCTCATGACATCTCAGTAATGGTCTCAATAATAAGAAAACTATTGTATGTTTATTGTAATAAGCAAGAATTTCTGGTAAAAAGATACTGCTTAGGTATTTTTTCTGCTGAAAAACTTCAAGATAAAGCTGAAACCTTTATACCAAACACATTTCATGGTTCAGCCCCTTAGACTTTTTATTACAGTTTAAGACACAGAGTTATCATGAGTTCATTACCCCTCTATAACTATTAAACAGTTATACTTTACACAAAACAAGGAAATGTTCAAAGAAAATACATGCATGTAAATGCCAAAGTGAAATTATTTTTCAAAAAGTTAAACACATTTCTCATCTGCTCCTAATCATGTCTATCAGAAATATGGCTAACTTAGAAGGTTCTACTTTACAGGTGCAGCAGGTGTGAGTAACAGCAGGCTCACCATCAGCTGCAGAGCCTCAGCTGACTCATTAAGCCATGCTAATTCAATCACTTTCAATCATGGTTGACTCCATTCAAATGTAGACAAGGTCTCTGAAGCAGGCACAATGTTTTCCATATCTGTACCAAGAGACATAGAAGAGCATGCTTTGAGAAGGTGTAAGGCATAGATGACTGAACATTAAGCAAGTATTGGATAGTACTTGTTTGGTAATGTAAACACTCAGTAAATTTGCAAATGCTTTTAGTTCCCTGAGTTAAACCAAAGTGTGGGGATGGGGTTTCCAGTGGAGAATCAATTGAAGTTTGTGTTTCCTTTATTTCCCCCCCCCCTCCTCGTTCTACACTTTCTCTACATTTTACCTCTTTCTTCCCCCTATTTAGAATAGGCTTTTTCATTCAGAATGAAAACTTGAAAATGTTACTGTCAGACTTTAACACTCCATGATGCTTATTGCATAAAAATTACAATCAAATCTCATGGGTGAGTACAGAACTAAATACCCCATGTAATTCCATAAATTAAAGAAACATATCTTATATGCAGAACCAAGATTTTATTGTTAGTTGGTCTAATTAAACTACTGGCAATCTAATTAAAAGTGCGTGAACTTACAAAAATACTAATGCAGATCAAACTTTTACAGCTCATTCTCAGTAGTGATACAGTTGAAATTATGTAAACAAACTTTCCGATATCTCCCTTCTTCCAGTATTATGCTCAACTTTACCTAAGCTCCTCATGATGTCAGGTTTGACAGTATTAGTCTGTCTTAAGAAGGTAAAGGGCTTCCAGTCAGCAGTCAACACCCCAAGTTCTTCACTAGGAGTACAAAGCTGATGGGAGATTTGAGAGTGGAGTGGGGGGAGAAGCTTGTTCTTTGTCACTCTTGGGATTACTGGTGTTATTTTTTTGTTTGCTAGTATAGATCATTTGCTCTAATTCTACATTATATCTGAGTTTCATTTTGCATCGTCTGTAGAGGCTTCTTTTTTATCCTTTAAACCAGTTTTACCTGGTTCCCAAGGCTACATTCCTTTAGTGACCTGTAATTGACTGTGATTTGTGTTTATAGCCCCGGGGACCACTGTTATCAGTCTATGGTAGCACTTCTAAAGCTCTAGTTATCATCCTGCTCTTGTACTTCTTTAGGCCTATGTTACAATCCTATTTCTCTTCAGTGGCCTTCAGGCTGTGGCTTCCTGATAACACACCTTAAAGTTTTATTAGCATAACTTAGTCATCTATGTCCAGGGGGTGTTGAATGCTTTGCCTCTACAAAAATAATGATCCATTGGATGTATAAACCCACAGATACAGATAAACACAATGTTCTGGTACCCACCTACCAACCATATATAGTTATAACAATATCAATGTGTTATCAAAATAGCTTTACAGCTGAGATAACTGCGCTGAAAAGCAAATGATGTGTGGCTATTTCTGACGCTAACAATTTACACCATTGTTTAAAGGATTAAATTACACTTGAATTAATGTAATAATTTTTAATATAATGAAGAAACAAGGAGGACAGACTTTGTTTCTTGCCAAACATGTGATTGACAGATTCCCTTCATTCAAGAGCACATAAAGCTGAAGGAACCATGAGACCCACAAGCTCCTCATTTGCTCATTGAGGGATAATGGTATGCCACACCATAGCTATGCTAAATACCAGCAGAAGCTTGTACTGCTTTATATTGCTTAATTGCCATATTTGAGACTCACAGCCTACCCTGCTAGCCTGACTAAGGCACACTGGCTTCTGTTGCCATCAGTACAATACAATAAAATACAATACACTATGGATTGACATGTTAGACTGCTCCTGTCTACTTTTTACTACCAAAACTTTGCAACACATATTCACAACTAGGTTGACTGGAATGATTTTATCTTCACTTCATGTTTCCATGTCCTTCCCATGATTCATCAACAATCAGAGAGTTACCACTACCCAGGGCCACATGCATTTTGAGTGGACTCCTATATTTACACAGACCATCTACCAATCCAGGGCTTCATTCAGCTGTGTATACCATTCCAAGATGCAGTTACCCACTACAAAATCCTAGTAGATGAGAGGGTCAACAAGGTTTCTTGACGTAATGACTTTCATACAACTGACACACAATTATATGCTTACAAAAAGTCTTCCCCCAAAAGATGGAATAGGTTTTTATACAACACCAGACTTAACAATACCTGGGTAAAAATTCCTCCTCACTGGAACAAGGACCTCTTTCTATATAATCAAAGATTTTATATTTGAAAAGAAAAATTTCTGACCTTCATGCTTGCTAAGAAAACAGCAAACACATGGATGAACTGCCCCATTTTTTCCAGCTCTGAAATCTAAAGATGACAATTTAAAATGTCAGCATTGTTAGCTACTCCACTGCACAAAGTTCTATAGATTCAAGGATATTAAAGCCAACAGGCATTAATGAGCTAATGTAATCTGACCTGCATAATATATGTCACTGAATTCCACCCACCCTTTCCTGCATCAAATCAATAACCCCAGGCAAGCTAGTGCCTGTACCTTCAGAAAGATGTTGAATCTTGATCTGAGAATTCTACATGAGGAACAATACATCATATTCCAGAAAAAGATATACTTGCCATTAATCAAAACTAAGTCCACTTGTGTTTCCTTTAATTTTCCTGCCTTTACATTCTGATTAGTAGCTTGTTTTCTGCAAGGCTTAAATCACTTTTTCCATAAAGACTTTTTTACCAAGAAAAATATTGGATGCATTTGTGTCATGCAGCAGAGCTCAGTGCAAATATTCCCAAGTTAAAGGACACTCAGCAAACCTACATAGTTCAGCTTCTCAGTCAGGCTTATAAAATTCAGATCTAGAAGCATGTGAACACAGCATAAATACCAGAAGCATTCTCCTGCCTTACATGTATTTCAAGAGGCTTTGGATCTGTCAGTCACCCTGCAGCTACAGGCTTCCAGTGAAGAAAGCCATTGCTCTGTTACTGCAACAATTCACTCTCTGCTGCCATACTGGGAGATTAAAAATAGAGGACTTGTATCCCCAAATCCTGGCAATACTATTGTAATCTCAGCATTCCTCTTTGTCCCTTTCATGAAAAGCTGCAGTAAGAACATCATCACAGTCTGTCCCTGCTCCAAATCCAAGGTTTCTTTCAACAGACCCAGGGGTCTCTACTCCTGGCTCTTGTTGTCCTAATCCTTTCCTTGAGCAGCTCATAAGCCTTGCAATATGGGGTCAGTTTCCCCAGTTTCCCAAGTTTAGCTCTCTTCTTCTGAATAGTTTCTTGCATACTGTGGACTTAAGTTTTTCACAATCCAACCTATTTATAGTTAGAGAATTACAGAGTAGGAGGTTTCAGAGCAGCAGTTAGATATGCCAGAATGCTTAGTCCTCTAATGCATTAGTTCATTATTCTATTTCATAGTTTCAGGTTAAAATAAATTAAAATTAGACCAACCTCTATTTCTACAGTCTCATTCCAATTCAGCTATACAGTTATCAACCTTTCCCACAACAGCAGCATTGTCCCTGGCAAAAATAATTTGCCTTTTTTTTTTTCATTTTCTTTTCCTCTGTACTTTCAGTGGTCAGTTCTCCAAAATCATGCAGTTCTTACTTCCACTGTTTTAAAATCTTATGTGGCACTTTCTGTCCAGAAATCTGTCTTTTCTTAAAGATCATTCCTCCAGTGATGCTGGCTTGTTCTATTTGTAATTGCTGTTCTCTCTCACACTTCCCTAATCCCTAATATGTCTCACTTGACTGTCACTACATTTCATATACATGCAGACTAATCAAAGAAAAGTTCTCCTAAACTAAACTGACTTCCTAGTATGAGAATGATTTGCCCTAATTGCAGGCAGCATTCAACCCATGCACAAATATATCTTACTTTTCCATCATCCTTCTAGAGATATTTTTCCTACTTTAAGTTGCTAACTACAAGAGAGATATATTTCCATCTTCTAGTCCAATCCTAGACTACAAAGAGGAAAACAGTTTGATTCCAAACAGCCATGTTATGTTGGAATTTACCTACAAAGCTCAATTAAATGATATTATGCCAACACCAAAAGCCTGTCATTCATAGTTTAACTATAATGCAGTTTGAATGGTCAGTTACCATAAATGGATAGTGCTGTAGATAAAGCTTAAGCCAACTGAAAAGAAAATTACTTCAGACAACAGCAAATTTAAGAAATGCCATATTCACTATGGTCTAGGCTCACTTCTTTCAGCAAATCTTTTTCTATACTGTGCAAATTACACTACATCATGTGACAGGACTTCAACAGAGCCAAGGCTTTGTGACAAGTTTACTTCACATTATTCCTAAAGTAAGCACACCTAGGTCCCCCACCAAATCTGAATTTCAAAATACGCATTTTATTTGAAATCAAAGGATATAACATTTTAAATAGAAAATCTCTGACCTGCTGAATCCCCCTAGTCCTGGGTACTTTATAGATCAGTTTTGTTCTCAGCCCAGCAACTTGCAGTGGCTTTCTACAATACATTCTCCTCTGGTCCACAGGGAAAAAGCCGTACTCTTCCTCACAGCTTTGGATGTGCTTCGGTCTGTCTCACTGCTCAGTTACCTCGCTGTCTGGCTCCCAGCAGAGCATCCTGCAGAGTGTGCTTTTCTCTCCGCCAGCTGCTGAGAAAAGGTCTCATCTTCTACTCTGAAAAGACTCCACCTGACAAAGGAAAAAGGCAGCCTTCCTCTTTTCTCCTAAATCATAGCCTTTTAAAGGAATATATTCAACAATTAGATACAGCACATGCTAAATGAACAAGTTTAAACACGGGCTGTCACAAACCAGGTAAACATTATCCCCTGTCAAAAGACCTGGATGACACATCTGTTCTCAGTAGTAGAGGATTATATTTGGAGCTTTTATAGCAATACTCAGGGCGAGTCAAGATTAAGTCAGAACTGCCAACTTGCTCAGGCCTCAATAATATAAGGGCATAAAAATTTCCAAACTAGATCAGCCCTGCTTCCAAGAGTAGTCTGGTGATAGATGCTTTGGGAAAGATCATAATAGGAAGAGTAGGAATAGTGTGATCCAAGCATAGCCTCACAGCTTCCAGCAATGAGCGCTTAGAGATTTCATAAACTGGACGTTGCATCTGGACATCACATTTAATAACTACCAAGAGAGCTGCCTTTCATGAGCTTCTCTAATCTGCCTTTGAATCCATTTATACTCCTGGCCTCCACAGCTTCTTGTGATAACAAATGCAATAATTTTATTATGAATTATGTGAAAGAAGAGTCTATCTACACCAGGCCCTACTGTTTGCTCCTTGTTTCTTCTATGATGAAGTGAGTAATCAGTCCTTACCTTCCCCAAACAATTCATGGTCTTATAATCCTCCACAGTATCCCTTTTCAAGCTGGGGTTTTCCTATATTTTCTCCTTATTTAGAAGCTTTTTGTGGTTCTTTCTAAAGGATGTTGGGAGCAGACACCCTCCAGTATCTCTGGTCCCAGACTCCTGCCCTGGGTGCTGGATTCCAGCCTAGCACACCCAGGGACCCAGAGCTTCTACTCAGGTTTTCAGGTTAAACAGGTAGTGAGGGTGAGAACATACTACAGACACACACACACAGAGTCCTCCAACACATTAGTGAAGGTACACATATGTCACTCCTTGGAGTCACACAGATATACGTAAGTTTGTAGATGCCCTGAATACCATCATGAACCCTCCACCTGCCTAATTCCCCCTTGCCTAGACCCATCCCCCATGCTCACCAACTGCTCCAGCCTGAGGTTTGCTAGCAAATGGCACACACACAAACCATACATACCCAGTTCAGAGAAGATGCAGGCACTAGTTTCCCCTCAGCTAGCACCATGGGATGTTAATGGGGTCCCTCTCCAGCAGATGGCATTGAGCTTCTCACTTGTCTCACACTGGTCTTAGCAGCTGTTTTTTTTGAACACACACCTTTCCCACCCTCGGTGGCAAGAGGTGGCAGAGAACCCCAGATGATGCTGACTCTGCACTTACTCCAGTGAAACCACAGACTGCAGGTCATCCACATCTCTAGTCTTATGCCAGCTTCTGGCACCAAATCTGCTTGCACCAATACCCCCAGTAAGTGGTGCCTAGTCCTTGCAAGACACATGAGATAGTGAATGAGATTACATTAGAAGTTAAAGGATTTAATAAGAAGACAGGACAGATTACATACTGACTAGCCTCATTTCACAGGAGACTGGCCTTTTCACACACCTTTTTATCTCTTATTTTGTTAATCCCCTCCTTTGTTTATCTCCTCCTTTGTTAATCACCAATCCCTTTCCCCTGCTTGATCCCCCATTAGTTTGTACAGCCCCACTGACACCTCAACACCCTGACTCCTAGAATCATAGAATGCCTTAGGTTGAAAGGGACCTTTAAAGGTCATCTAGTCTAAACCCCCTGCAGTAAGTAGGGAACACCTTGAACTAGATCAGGTTGCTCAGAGCTGACCTTGAATGCCTCTAGGGATGGGGCCTCCACCAATCTACCACCTCTCTGGAAAACCTGTGCCAGTTTCTCACCACCCTCAGTGAAGAACTTTTCCCTCCCATGAATCTGTGACCTGAGTGCTCACAGCCCAGACACAGCTGGCCAGGAGTGGTGTCAGATTGGGCTGGAGCCACCAGTTGCTTGTGATGCCTCTGACAGGATTACCCTTGGACACAAAGTCCAACAAGGTGCTTAGAACACTCAGTTCCAGCTTGTCTGTAGATTTTGTACAGCCCAAAAATTAGTGTATCTGGGGAGGTTTGCTTGTCTCTTTCCCTCCTTATTTTCATCTATCAGGTTTATATCTCTGTATATTCTTTTTATGGCTTCATCATTTTCTTTATTATCCCCTTTTGTATTGAAAAGTTCCTTGACCAGATACTCTCAAGGGAACAGACCCTCTCTTCTTCCTCATAATCTTACATTTCTTATTCTACTCTTCCCTGCATTCACATTTCTTCAAGGACTAGTATGCCAAGTTTGAGCTCCCCATAAACTGTTATAAAACACTGTCACAAAAGTGTTTTCTACTTGATCCTTACTCTGTAATTCCTGAAATTCCATTTGATTTTTCAACAAGCTAATTCCGTATGTGTTGAAGAACTCTAGGCCTCAACTGTCAGATATTTACATTCGTGGCTATGACATTTTACATGGCTGCGTATCACGATGTTGAAGGATTATTGCATAAAATATTTTATGTATTATATAGTGGTTTGCTTTTTTGCAATCATAATGGCAAAATATAGAAATAATAGGTATGTTTTTTATATAACACCGAAAAGCTGGGTCCAGAGAATAATTTCAAATTAATTTTCTTTTAAAAATTAAATTGGGTAACATTTTCACAGAAACTGCTTTTTATGTTACCCAGGTCATTAAAAAAAGGCAAATGAAAGCAATTAGACATTATTTTTGTATTTCAAATTGCCTTGTTTTGGGAGTCCATATCTTGCTGCCTAAATTGAGTAACATAATTACATTTCTAATGACATTATTTCTATCACTTTGTGTTCTAATTTGACTACTTGTGTGTGGAGGTCGTGGCTAACCTTTGTGTGACTTGAGAGCAACCATCTGTTATTTATGAATGAGGTACTGAGAAATTTCAGTCAGATGGACTTTTAACATGTAAAATTGTGGGAGACTGGAAGAGAAGAGATTGCTGTAGTATTAATGTTTAGTTACTTTTTCACTTTTTCAATGATACAACACCAAGATAACTATTTAAATAGCATGATGACAAACAACAAGACTAAGTAAAAGATCAATAACTAATTGTGGATTTGCTCAGACATGAGAAGATTAGGAAACAAAAGAATTATGAATCAAATTCAGGGCAGTCAGAACCCTGCGTTCATATTAGGTTAAGTATTTTATGAGCAAAGATCAAGAGAGGTTGTCCTTAAAAGGTCTAGTTCATACAAAACATATTGGTTCAGAAAGTGGAAAGCACAGGAAAGAGTATAAGCAGGGGAGCCAATGTGTTGACTTGCAAACATTACAAATGTTTTATCCATTGGTTTCTTGAGTGTGTTAGGGGCATAGAAAGTCTCACACTTTCTGTGATGAATGCAGTTGTTCCCACTTGTATTCCTCTACCACACGCTGATATTCCACATTTGGTAGCAAGGCATGACAACCTTCTACTCAGCATCTGTATCTTGTAGAGAAGATACAGAAACTGTAGTGCTTTGCTGCATTTCAGTAACCTTTCATAGCAGGGCTACAAATCCAAGAAAAGCCCTACTAAAAGACACATTACCAGTCTTAGATCAGCAGCCTTTTTTTTTCATGAGAAATGTCTGTGCAGTCTGAAAACAGGATTTCCCACAATGCAGTTCAAAGATCCAGATGATGAGAAAAAAAAACTAAAACAAAACAGAGATAGAGAGAGGGAAACATCCTGGAGTCATGGGGGTATCATCCCTGCTCTGTGTGAAGCAGAAGCAGGAGAAAACATAGACCAGCAAGAAGGCTATCCAAGGTAATTGTAGCTTAAAGCAATCTGCAAAGCAAGGGACAGCACTTCATCACTCTCATCATCTGCTATTGGTATAACTATAGGCACTTTTTTTGGGAAGCAGTATAAAAAACTATTATTATTAAAAATCAGGATTTGCAGACATAAATTATTTGGCCCGTTGGTATAGAATATTTTTTACAGTGCTGCTTTACCATTAAAAACAGTGAAAATGGTAAATTATTCTAAAGGCAAAGTGACTAGAAGGCATAGCAAGCTTACATGCATAGTAACAAAGTACTTTCTAATTAAACTTATCATATTTCCATTAAACTTGGTGTGAAGATTATAATTCGGTGTAAGGCAACATATAATTACTAAGCCATTATAATAGTAACTGAAAAAATCAGCAATCTGGAAAAAATGGTATTAAGACTGCCTTTAAACATTAAGTTTTGGTTCCTTCTAGGAGAGTGTCTTATTTGTAGTCCACTTCCCTGATATCAATACTGATGCACACCTATGAAGTTGTAATATTTGTTTACTTTTTTTAGTAAATTCAAAGAAAAGGGTAAGAATGAAAAGACTGTCTGGTAATGTATCATAACAGGAAGTTGCTTGCCATTAATAATTAGTGTTTTCCATTTCAAATAGAACTCTTCTTTATCTCTATTCTGTTAGCATTAATAGTTGCAGAAGTTTGTTACTGTAATTTAGTGAAGTTACTCTCATTGTACTACTGGAAGAGCAGAGGAGAGTGACAGCAAGATATCTTTCCATTACATTTTTGAGTATATCAATGTGTAATATGGACTGTTCACTTACACAGGCTGACAAAGCTTAATTCTCATTCAAACAAGAATTTTCTTTTGCATGTAAATGCAGCAAACAAGAAAAGGGTCCGATGTGGATTCAAGTAACAAAAATCTTCTACTTTTTAATTATCATAAAATAAAATGTTGACATGCACAAAAAATGAACTCAAACAAATGATAGGCATATACCAAACTAGCATCCCACTCCTGTCTTTTAACAAACTGCTTTAAATAGTTTATTAATATGTGAGTCATCGGAGACCATCAGACTGCTACAGAGAGGCAGCAGAGGGAGTTCAGGTTTACTGCTACTTCTTGATACAGCTTGCAGTATTTGGAGATTCAGGAGGGAAGTGGAACATGAAAAGGCAGTTTATAAACCAGTTCCATTTTTCAAAAGTGTTCTAGCAGACAGAATTTAAGGCTGTGGAAGCTTGCAGAATCTTAATCCCAGCTCACTAAGATCTACACGGCTGTCATGCTGAAGCTGTAATGCCACGTATGCTACTCCTCCCAGGAAGCATGTAGTAGGCATGTGGCTAAGAAGTTGCCATAGAAGTCCTCCTGTCCTTGCCCACTCCTCCTTACCTATGTGAGTCTTCACATGGCAGTGACTGTTCCACTGTCCCAGCTCAAGGTTGGACACCACCGCTTATTAAATGGTCACATCCTTTACAGTACCACTTTGGAAAAAGAGGTTCCTGTTTCTGTCTTTGATCCTGACTCACTACAAAACATGTTTAGTAACATTAAATAATACAATACAATACAAATATTAAGATTAGAGCAAGTTAGCTTCCACCATGATAAACATACCATTCTTCACCAAAGGTGGATCTGTTGAAAACAGCAGCTTTCCCCTATCTGTTTTGAGTTTGATTCATTTTCTGGTAAGACTGTTGTGTGGCCACTTGGAAAGCCCTCTGCTGATACACCATTTTAGCTTCTTGAGTAGCTGTGTGGCTTTGTTTCCACCAGAGGACAGAAAAGTCCTTTTCAGTTCCACATCATCCCATTGATTATTTCTTTGGGTAAGCCTGCTTTTGCTTTTGACCAGCTCAAGGCAGGAACTTCAAGTCACACTCCAAGTCAAATAGGCCATCTAAGTTTGTCTGAAGCTAAACTGGTCCCTATCTCTAGATCACTATTGTTACATCTTCAGTGAAAGAAACAGGGAGAGCAAGTTATAGGCATAATTCCTCCATCATTTCAGAAGAGTGCAGGGTTTCCTAAGTCCCCATAACCACAGGAGCTGTTACACCATCCTCATGTAGGAAGCAGCAGCATGTGAGTTTTACCTGACACCTGTATAATCTAAATTTCCCTTCTCCATTTTTCTTCAGTTTTACAGTTTTGAGGGGGAAAAGGGAGTGAAACAGAATTTATTTCAAATTCAAAAAGAGAGTCCATCCAGTCTGTTTGGGCAGTTTTGCCCAGTTGTCCCTACAATCAGAGGAGCCAAAGAGGAAGGCTCCTCCTAAAATGTAGTCTTCTAAAAGCAGGGGAAAAAAAGAAAGAAAAACTCTCTAGTAAAAAGGATTATTTCTGAAAAATGAATCCTAGAGAAGAAACCAGAAGAAATTCTTTTACCTGGAGTGATGAAAAATACTTCTCCATTTGTGTACAAAAGCTGTTGATATTAATGAAACACAAAAGCAAGGAGTTAATACATGCATATTATATCAAGCACCATAATAAGGTGGCTTCTTTCTCTAGCTGTTATCCAGTGATGAGTTTTCAGAGGCATGAGTCTCAATTCTGCAAGGGGTGAGGCTCTTTCTTAGAGCTCTGAGGTAGGAAGAAAGCTCCCTTCCTACTCTGGCACTGAAGCCTACGCTGTGCACTGGGAAGTAACAAGACATGAACGTTGCTGAGTGATGAAACACAAAGTACTCAGTTGTGTCACACAGGGAGGAAGACAACAGATTGGTTCATGTTCTCCTCCAAATGCACTGGCACACATTTCTGTGCTGAGGCCAGTGGAGGTGTATTTATCAGGAAAGACGCTGACAATTGCTGACTCAGATTGATTTTGTCAATATCAGCTCAAATGATTTATTTATCATCTCCCACCAGCTTTGCTCACCATCAGGCATTTACTAAGCACACAACTTAATTCAACACAGACTGCAACAGACACATCTCAGTGGAAAATACCCAATCAGTTCTATGAATTAACAATGCTCCAGCAAAACTCAAACTGAGCACAAGGGTTCAGGGAACATCACTTGCTCCCTGTCTGAAAATACTGAGGCCACATAAAAGAAGAGAAAGGACTTTTGTCTCTCCTTTTCCTTTATTGTAAAATATGCCTCCATAGGTATTAAATAGAAAAGGAGAGTTCAGAGAAGCAACATGCCTTCCTCAACTATATTTAATCCAGTCAATTTGACATAACAATGACGATTACTCTTTATTAGCCCTTTTGCTAATCCCCTTTCAGTATGAAGCTTCTTGCTATTTCAAAACACATCCTACTGCTGTGTCTCATTCTTTGGTATAATATTAATTTTTATTATTTTGAAATCCTGCAGCAAAGGTACTTGCTTTTCTTTTTTTTTTTTATTATTGACTTGACAATTCTGCAAAGAACATATGGTGCTCCCTCTACAGAAAAGTCTTAGTAGGCAATTTTCAGGAAAAAAATCTTTTTAAAAGTTAAATAAAACTGTTGCATAAAAAAAAAATATCTCTAAATCAAGCATCTTTACATTTCACTACAAATAAAAATATTTCCTGGGATGGTTTCCTTGCTTCTGGAGACCATATAATGATCATATAATGATACTCTCTTTCAAAAACTTGTCTTTTTTTTTTTTTCACCCACTTAACAAAAGTACATTCTCCAGCAATATTTGATATGAAGTAATGGACAAAAACAAGTGATTCACTTGGTTTGGATGGCTCAAAGTGGTCATCGTCATCAAAATTGTATGTTCTGAGGTTTCTTCTGCTCAGAAGGGAGGCAGCATTAAATTAATTGGATACAAAGAAACAGTAATATTTTTCTTCCCTATTTACCTCTTTTTTTTCTCTACAAATAAGGCATCCAGGGTTTGCTTCTTATTCTGTTGGGCTCATTTCACTAAAAATTCCACATCTATATTTTTTCATAACTTTTTCCCATTTAGTCTGGATGTGGGTAGTAAGAGAGAATTCCTATACATTATTCTACCTCTGTTCTACCAAGATACTAAGGTAAAATTCACAGGACATGAAGGAAGAATATGTAGTGTAGGATGAATCTTATGCTGTCCAATAACCAATCCCAAGGGAGGTAACACCAAAAATCGAGTTATTAATACATTACTATTAAATAATAATCTAATCTTTGTTTGGTTTACCATATACGCATATGAAGAAAAAGAGATCATGATTTGATCCTCTACTAATAAAGCTGAGACAGCTCAGAGCTCGCATCTACACTTCTGTCTAGAAATAGTACATGCTGGGAAATGCCTTTCTTCAGTTCAAACTTGATACTCTTTTCTGATTTTGGCAGGGATAGAGTCAATTTTCTTTCTAGCAGCTGGTGCAGTGGTTTGTTGTGGTTTGGATTTAGGGTGAGAATAATGTTGATAACATGATAAAGCTTCTAGCTGTTGCCAAGCACTCAAGGACTCTTCAGTTTCTCATCCTGGCCTCCTAACAAGAAGGTGGCACACAAGACTCTGGGAGGGGACACAGTCAGGGTAGCTGACCCAAACTGAGCAAAGAGAGATTCCATATGATGTCATATTCCATTTATAACTGGTGTTGGGCTGAGAGGAGTGGCAACTGGGGGGCTGGTGTGGCAGCTCGGGGGTCTTGCACAGCATCAGCTTCAGGGTGATGGCTGAACACCTGCCTGCCAATGGGAATTAGAGAAGGAATTCCTTGTCTTGCTTTCCTTGTACGTGTGAGACTGGGCAGCTTGGGGTGCCTGGCGCAGCAGCCGGGGAGTCATGTGCAGTATCTACTTCAAGTGGAGAGAAATTGTAATGTTAATCATTCAGGTTTTGCATATATTATTAATATATATTATCTTCCATATTTGTGTGAGTACTATTAAACTGTTCCAGTCTCAACCCATGAGTTCACTCATTTTTACTATTCTGATCCTTTCCCCGTCCTACCATGGTGGGGAGAGAGTGAGCACCTGCATGGTGCTTAATTGTGACTGAGGCTAAATGACCATAGACTCAAAAATCCACTCCTTACATACAACTAATTCTTGTGTGTCCTGGCCAGCACCTGAGCCTACACCTCTCACCTTTGTCCAGTATGGAGCATGCCCAGTTGACTGTTCTGGTGTGTGCATAGTCATTCCTTGTCTTACCCTTCAAGATCAGGATCCAAGCACCGCCTGGGGGATATGGACACTCAGAAAAGAAATACTGCACCTGACATTCAAAGGAGCAACACTAAGTGAGCAGGAGTGACACACAGCAATATCTGTCCATGCTGGTCCCAAGTACTGGATCGATGGTCAAAGCTCTCCTCTATAACACAGTGGCTCATCTCACCTCTTCCTCAGTCCTTGTCAGTTCTGGAGAAGGTTTTAAATATATCAGTCTCTGCAGAACATAAGGAGTTAAATCGTCAGCTTACCACACAACTATCTACACATGGTACAATAAAATTAAAGCAAAATTGACCAAGAGAAACCATCCTGTTTCAGGTCAGAAAAGTCAAATGCTTTGATTCTGCAGTGTCAGTGTGTTGTGCTGGAATGCAGCATTCTGATTGCAAGCTATCAGCTAGTTAACATGGATTTTATTTATTTTTTTAATCTTTCTGTTTCCAAGATGTAGTATATGGTGTTATCAGCAAAATGAATCCCATTATTTATCCAGAAGACAATATATATAATATAAACACTTCATTAGTGAAGTAGGCATGTATCAATAATATAAATATTTTAATAGATACAGCACCTTAGAGCACTTGAGGGCCTTTGAGTACCCAAACTGACACTATTTAGAGAGATCAGAGAGAAAATTCCTTGAGCTTTCTGAAGACATGATCATTAAGATCCATTTCTTATAGTGGGTTATCCAAATTTTGGAGGACTCTGAATTATTACCCTGTAGAAGATTAGATCTATTGAGCCAGTTAAATTTTAATTAGAGAAACTAAATTAAAATGAGAAATCTGGATACTCAGTGTAATTGTAATCAGCCGTGCTTAAGAAAGATACATTCAAACTAGAATCACTGCATGGTCACTAGGATGACAAGGGAAAAGGAGATTTGTTTAGCCTAGCCTAACAGAGGCTATAATGATATGCATTAGCTGAACAGAGGAATAACAAATTAGTATAAAGTGACAGTGACTAAATTTAGGGTGGAAAGAAAAAGTCTATCACAGGTGGGGTGCTAGTGCCATGGCAGAAAACTGTAGAGTTAATTAAATCTATCGTATGGTAGACTACAATAGCAGGAACTTTTGAATTAATTTGTCTGCATCCAGAGATGATTCTTCTTATTTTTCCCAAAGTTGATATTCACCTGGCACTCAAAAGAAACTCCTAGACCTGCAAGTGTTTATCACCCGGATTTTGGTGGTGAAGGGATTTTAGGTCTTACATATTCAGAATTTTTTTGTGTTCTAAGGACTAAGCAATACATTCAAAATAATTGTTTGTGAGGTGAAGCTGTATCATTCCTGAATCGGTTTTGAAAGGTTTTGTTTAGGTAGGTGAGTTCATGCAACCCTGAGATTGAGATAAATTCCTTGGACAAAAGAAGCAGTCATGGGGAGTCATGTAAAAATAATAGGAGGAAACAATTTAGTTAAGCCTAATTTAGTTTCTGCTTCAAAACTCTTATGTCTGAGCTTGCTTTGTGACTCCTCTGCTACTTAAATATATGGCATGTTACTATAAATATGACAGTATTTCAAAAAACATTCGTTTATGGCTGACTGCTTTAGTGGCTTAGTGAAAGTCAAGTGGATTATTTTTTGCAATATGTTCCCTCTTATTAAGCCTTCTGTCCCAGCCTGACAAGATCCAAGAGTGTCCCAGAAGAGTGCACTCTAAACAGTAGTTTGGGGAAGCCACTAATGCTACTGTGCTTGCTTTTATTAGCCATCTTCAGCAGCTAACAATGTTGGCAAGGAACTTGTTTTTTGTTCTTGGCTGAAATTCTGTGACAAGTGTTTCCAATCTAGAGCATTAATTTTTGACCTATTAAAACAGAAGAATTCCCCTGGTGATAAAAGGAGAAATTCAACCTGACATCTATAAAGTTTCATTTAGTTCTTCCCTAAATGTTGTCCAGACAGAAGTTAGGAAGGTCAAGAGAAATTCAGAAAGCAGAGAAGTATATTCTTTTCTCTGTTAAAATCTGCATAGTGAGTTCAACAGGCAGCAGTAAACCTTCCCCTGTGCTCTGATTTTAATGAGGGTTTGTTAGTAATCCTAGTTTCAGAAGTAGTCTGGGGTGTAACTGGCTGCTTTTGAGGACTGAAAGTACTACCTGTGAACCTCAGGTCTAGGCTTCGGGGCATTATGGTTGAAGACAGCTCTAACACTGAGGTTTGCCAGATGCTTTATAATCACCATTGAACATACAGATACTATAGAGCTTGCTAAGATATCACAGCTCCATGTGCAGGTTGACCTAAAAGAGTTACATCAGTTTACCTTCTCCTGTAACAACTTCCCTGATTCTATCAACTTCCTTGGAAAGCTGGTAGCAGAAATTTTGAAATCACACAATATCACTGAAAGCAAAACTGGCACAGTCTCCAGTTGGGCTAATTACCCCAAATAATTTATCCATTATCCAGACAACAAAGAAACATCAGAAACCACATTGCAAGAGAGTCTTCTGTTAGCTAGATGCACTTCCCAAGATTTAGGGACAGTAATCTATTCTCTAGCTGTGTAATGTCTTCCTCTTTTAGTCTCCCTTCAATCTGATGCCACTCCCTGTTACAGTGACTTAGTGCTTCTTATTAACTCTGTGTTGATTGATATGAGCTTTGTATAACCCATCGCAGGATATGCTTTATTTTTATAAGAATTATGGAAGAAATACAAGAAGTAGTAAACAGAAGAGCAGCCATCTTATTTTTGGATTATTTTCATGGCCAAAGGCAAGATGAGTTGTGCTAACAAACTCCTCGGTAAATGAGGATTCAGGGTTTCTCATCCTCACTTTAGTGAATATTTTAGAAATGCATTCTGCTGCTGCCAAAAACTGCAGCATGCGCTAAAATTTCCAGCTCTATTGCTGCAGAAAGTAGAGAATAAAATAGAAAATATCCTTAAAAATTGCCCATGACATGACATGGTATTTCCATCTCACCCTGAGTCAGCACATGTAGCACTGCTGCCAGCAGCAGGATTTCATCCACGCCATATGGTTGCGAATAACATTCTAACCTCTGACTTCTTAATTATTACCTTCTACTTACATCATTCACCAATTCAGTGTTAACACCCTGTTAACATATTATAAGACATTAATAGATCTTTTATCACCAATTATATTTTAGGATTGCTTTTCACATAAATGCCTTATTACTTAAGTGTATGTCATGTCATCGATTCTACTCCAATGTACCTAGCACAGTGGTTAAAAATGGCTAATAACTCACTCATGTAATGTTACAGGTACATTTGGTGCCTTTCTCTCCTCTGGTTATAGACATATCAGATCATTAAACACTAGCGTAAGAACACTGACTGAGCCCTTCCTTTTAACAAACTTCCACTGTGAAACCAGAGGCTAAGCCCTTCTCTTTTAATGATTCAGTAGTACTTCCTTCATAATCGGGGGAGGCTGGGAAGAGATGGAAGGGGAGCACACAGCAATTCGACCAGCATTTAGCTACAGAGGTGGTGTTCTTTCATGCCTGATTTCAAGCATTTTTTAAAATGTCCTCTTTTGCCCTTTTCTGGTTGCTTCTTTTATTTAAAACGATGTTTGTTATCAGAAAGGTTGCTGTATTTGTGTGTGTGCCAAATTGAACATAATTACTTTATACAATCACTTAGCATCTATATAGTCCTACAGATACAACAGCAAATGAGTATAACCACTAAACATGCATAAACTAAATAATATAACATATACATACAACTATATATCTTACAAGTCAGACTCTAATTTGGAACCATTAGAGGTCAGGGAGACATTTGTTTCTACAGAGAATATGACAGCATTTCTTGTGGTGGCCTTAATGAATAAAATCAGTCATTTTTTGCTCCCAGTCCAATTGTATACTAACTGTAAATTGTTTCATGGCTCTAATGGGTTTCCTCTCCTGAAGCTTTAAAAGGATAAAAAGGCTTTAACTTCACCCAGAATTGAAGCTGCATGATGTGGAAGGTCCTCTACACTTACTGTAGGAAATTTAGCCTTCCAGTCACTGACATGGAAATCCTTCCTTTACAACTCTATCAGAAGGAAAAACAAACGCGCAACTAAACACTGAATGAAACACTGGTCCCTTAGTTATTCTCTGGTGGAACTCTTCACCTGAAACATGGATCACGCCACAGGGAACCTCCTCCTTCTGCAAAAGCACACAAAAACCAAAAAAAACCTAGTGACTGCAGAAACAGTTATTTTATACAAGCCTCCCTAGGCACAGAGGACTCTTCATAAGCCTGTGCCCTTTCCTTCTCCACTTGCTCATGGCTTCTGTTTTCCTTTTCCTTCCCTTAAGTTTGATTCTCTCATTGTTAAGTTGGGGTGGAACCAGTCGATCTCACCACAGCCCACTAACCCTGCATTTAGCAGTAGCATCTCTGAGTAACTCTTCTTCTCATGACACCACTGAAAGTAAGAAACCTTTCAGCAGGAATATACGCTGTAGCAATACAATAGTGCCCATCTGACTCTTGGCTGATTTTCATGGTCAAAGGAAAGATGAGAAGTAATAACTAATTCTACAGTAGATGAGAATTTAAGGTTTCTCATCTTTTCATTGCTGAATATTTAGATAAAATGCATTTTATAGCCGCCAAAAAAAAAAATTACAGCACATACCACAATTTGCAGTTCCATTACCCAAGATAAATTAATACAGTATGACAAAGTGATTCAACAGACTTGCTCTGTTATTATTACCTGTTTCAGAACTCCCAAATAAAATCAGTCAGCTGCAGTGTATGCTGTGTTTCCCAGAGCTCCATTAGTTCTCTTGGTATCTTAAACACGAATAAATGGTGAAAAGGGAAAGGTTATATAAATGTCTCTAAATTTCATCGTAAGTAATTGTCTAAAACAGAGGTAAAAAACTTATTTTAGGACTATCCCTATGCTAACAATTTGGTAACATTAGTAGTTAATGAGACACATATCCTCAGGAGCTATTAAATTACTGTACAAGTGACAGTCCAGGAAATATCATTATTTGTATTTTAAACTGAGGACACTGGGGAATAGAAATGCTATTAGACCAATCATAAATGGTGAATTATGTGTATGGCATAGAAGAAAAGAAATGGTGATCCAGATTAATTTAAGAGCACTTAACTGTACCAAGCTAGGAGTGTAGTCACACTACATTCCCTTCATTCGGATAGAGTAGCCCAGTGACCTTTTGCCATTATTGACAAAAGGTCACAGGCTTTTTATTGCCCTTACAGTGCTGGGTCTGAGGACTTGTGAAGGTTTGCCTTGACGAAGCTTAACCATGCTACCAGTTGTCTAGGAGTGAGGTAACGACCTCAAAATTTGCTTTAGCTTAGCTTTAGTTCATAATAACAAGTAGTTAATCTATGTGGATGGAACAATCTAGGACTCTAGATTGGAACGATGATCTAAGGCCCCAGACTCTAAATACCAATAACAAAATCCTAATGTGTAATGTAACACCAGCTGTAACGAAAAAAGCAAACAAATATACTGAATAATCTGGAAATGATTCAAATAAGCAACATATAAGAAGTCTGTGCAAAGAAATCATCTAAAAATAAATCCAAACAGATGCAAAGCTGAGGAAGAAATACACATTCTGAACATCACACTCCATCTGAAGAAATCTTCAGGAGACTGATGACTTGTGATAGACCTTCCTTCTTCATTCTTCTTCAGAAATACTCAAGGGTCAACCTTGGACCCAGAGGGAAATTGAAAGGGTAAGCATATCAGCAATGAGCAAGGGGGCAATACTAGAAAAGTTTCATATAAAAATGTTAAGAATACATGTTGAAGATTATCTTTGTCAGTTTGGACTATTGGACTGTAAAAACATTATCTGGGCTAGCAATAATTTCTTAGCTCCATATATTTAATGTTAAAGCCTTTTGCTCGTAACTGAGTTTTTAGCATAAAGAGACAGAGAGCCTGTCCAGATCCTAAGGCAAGTGGACTGCCACAAGCTACACAGACCTCTCTTAACCCTTCAGTTCCATTCCCAGAGTGAAGCACTGTAAATTCTCCAGGAGCTTATACACTCCCTGCCAGCAATAACACCCCTATTTACAGACTCAGTTAGGAATTCCTACTCTACGTTTAGAGGAAATTACACTGCTTTCAACATATAACAATTATGGTACGTCTGAATGCAAAACTCATTTTCTAATATGAATTACCAACAAATAATATCCATTTTCAGCAGGAGGAGCTGAACTCCTGGTCAGTTTCAAAGATAATTATCTGAGAATTGCAAATAACACTTTTCCAAAAAGGGATTTCATCCTTCCTGATAATGTCTCTACTGCTTTCAGTCTTAAAATATATGGTATTGTTACATTCTGCCCACTCTGCGACGGTTGCATTTCAATAAGAGGTGAAATAGCATTCCCCTAATACATATGACCAAAAAGAACCACCATGTAAATAGAATGTCATTTTTATTATTATTCCCTTCCCAGACCTTTCTTCATAATGCAGAGTTTGAACTTTTCAGCTGACTATCACATTGTAGAATATCCTCTTTCTCTCTTATGTTTGGTATCACAAAATACCATGGCAGATTAATCCTGCTCAGTAGCATGATGCCCCAGCAGGAACAGTGGAACAAAAAAAAAGAAAAGAAAAAGAAGAAAAAAAGAAAACACCCTAGCTTTTTTAAAGCCACAGTTCCTGCAACTGTAGCTTTCATTTCTTTAGAATTCATGATTTCTCAGTAAGTTAGAATAGGAAATTTTTGACAGTGAGCCTAAAACAAAAGCAGACATAAATAAACTCAATATATCATAAAGTCCTGGACAAGGTAATAATGGGGGAAACTACTTTTGGGACTGCAACCAGTACAAAACCAAACAACACTGAAGTTAATTCCTAAAAAGAAAAGTGCTAAGACTAATTTGGGCTCATAGAGAGCTCTCTGAGTATTTCGGAATCCAAAAAGTATTGTCCAAAAAGCATAATCAGGGAAAAAGTGCTTAGGATGATTAAGAAACCAGTACAGAAGAACAAATACACAAAACTACTTGGGAAAAATGTGTGGAAAAATGCAAATGTTAAAAATACAGCAATGGATAATAAGCTAGCAAAGGAGAGTTGTTTTTTGTGGTGGTTTTTTGTGGTTGTTTTTTTTAAAGACAATATATAAACATTTAATGGCACCGCAAAGCAAAGTAAAATATCTTTAACTTTATTGAAAATGTGATCTATTAATAGATGACATAGTAATGGCAGAAGCATCTCAGTGTTTTTCACATCCTTTTTCACCAAAAATGTTAATAGTGATCAGATGCTTCACAAGATTGCTATTAACAACAAAGGGATGTGAAGCATAGACCAGACTAGAATATGAATACATCAGAGAATATTTAGGTGTTCAGGAAAGTTATATATATTCAAGTCACAAGGCTTGAGAAAATTTATCATAGAGCAAAGCAATCTTTCAATTGTTAGTGATTATCTTCTAGACTTCATGGAGAATAGATGAAATCTGAAAGGGATGGGAAAGGATAAATATTGATCTCTCCTTTAAGAAAAAGAAAAGTAAACAGCTGGGGAATTAAAGATCAGTAAACATAACTTTATTATGCAGAATAATGCTGAAGCAAATGATTAAGGAATCAATTTATAAGCTCCTAAAAAAACAATGAAGTAACATTAAGCATCCACTATGCATTCCTTGAGACAAAACTTTTTTCAATGACTAACCTGTTTCCCTTTCATGTCTGTCTCTTGGTAAACAGGGAAGTTCAAGCTGAACTGTGTATGGAGCTGGGGAATGGTTTTGGCACTGAAGTAAAAAAACAAGAGGAAACGGTCTGCCATGACATGACCCCAGCCACTGAAAGATTTAAGGAGAATGAGCATTTTGCTTCTGCCTAAACACAGATGCTTAGCAGGTAAAAGAGCAATTTTAAAGGTAATCACTAGGTTGTACCACACAGGAAGATCGGGTTAGGTGGGGACAATTTAAGGCTGTGCTGCATGTAATTCTAGTCAGCGTTTTCAGGAACAATATGAATAGTGGAAAAGCTCCTTATAACACTTGTGGATAATTGAGCTGGGAGAGCCTGAAAGCATTTTGGAGAGTAGGTTTATAATTCAAAAGAATCTTGAAAAATTGGTGAAATGGGCTTAGATCAACATGGCAAAATTCAATAAAACCACCTGTGGAGTACTACAAGAAAGTCAAGTGCACACATATAGCGTGGGGAAAACAGTGACTCGGTGGCTATACTGCAAAGAAAAAAGGACCTGGAGACTAAAACTAGGTATGTCAGTAGTCCTCTGCCGCTCCAATGAAGGCAAATATTTTGGGATGTTTTAATAGGAGTATGGCATAAGAGAAATGGAAGGCAATCATCCTGCTGCACAAAGTACTAAAGTGGCATCCACTGTAGTCCAGTTTTCAGCAGCACACTTCAGGAAAGATATAAATAAGCCAAAGAAAATGCAAAAGACAGCAATAAGAATGAAATGGTTTAGGAAACACAAACTGTAATAATTTTTAAAAAGGTTGAAAGAACAGAGTATTTTTAAGCTGGAAAAGTAAAAAAAGAAGGCAAGATCCAATCAGTCATTGCCCCTCCATGATCTGTCACAATCTTCATGGCTCAGCTGGCTTCTCCTGACTATATCTCTTTTCCTTGTCAGTTAGTAAAAAAAAAAAAAAAAATCTAGACTAAATTCTTCCATATTATCAGCAAACCAATAGCTGCATGAATTAAAACTGAAATAGCCTATTTACTTTGACAAGCCAATTGTTCCATCCTTAGATTCCCCCACCTAAATCCTGATTTCGTTCAGCTTTTCTTAATAATCCCATGCCTGTAGTATGTAAATTAATCTGCCTTTGAAAAAGTGCAACTAGACACTACTGACTAGATTTAGTTCAGTGCGTGATTTATTAATCAGAACATTTATGAGCATAAATTGGTCTGTCATTTTTAGGACCAGTTACTTGATAATATGCATAATCCTTAAAATATGCAAGATAAAGATAAAAATATAGCCTGTTATCAGAAAGCTGTACTAAATCTGCTTCAAAATCGTATCAATTAAAATGACACTTCTCAGCTTATTCCTTGCTCCCATAGTATCATAAACAAATTATGCTTTTTCACAGAAGAAACTTACGTCATTTGTGGCACTCGAGCACAGTTAAGTTCCTTTCAAGACTTGAGATACATTGTAATAACCCTTATTTCTTATCAACTGTCCCAGTAAGTAAAGATTTTCAACAGGTAGCTCATACTTCCTTGTTTACATTGGAACATGAAGCTGGAGGAATGGTACTACATTATGGTACATATTGCATGACATAGATGTAGCACTGAACATTTTTTTGAGTAGGGGTAATGTCAAAAGGAACCTTCACTTTCTCATTCAGGTAAGAATCAAATAAATGATACATAATGTACAGGTCAAACCCCACCAGGCAAGGACAGCCTTCAAAAGTGACTAAGTCAGATAGTGGTGTTACTCTTCAAAGACTGTAGAGTCAGCTTCTATTTCATCTTCAGTTTTGGTTTGCCACTGCTGGAGAAAGCATCTCCAGGTTTCACAACATATATTGCAGACATGTCTTCTTTCTACCTTCCTAACATCTGACAAGGACAGAGTGGTGACCAACTGAAACATGTGAATAATAAAGAGAGATGTGAAAGTTACTTAGGAGTTTTAAAAGTTAATTTTTCTAGTATTTTTGTTTCCTCTTTGGGTTACATTCTGAAATGATAGCCTTAATTATTTGTGATGGAATCACAGATAGATGGATAGATAAATAAAACAAGAAAGCAGTAAGGTAATTGCTTCTAATGGGGTGGGGGGGAAGAGGTGGCAAAGAAGGCAGAGATTATGAATGCATCTAAATCAGACCATTTCTTTTCTTACATCAGAGATTCTCCTATTCATCATTAGCAATGCAGCAAGCTCCATGATGGAGCAAGAAAGCTCTTGAAACAACGGAGTGTTATCAGCTCCCACACTTAAAGTCCAGAGTAAAAGGGAGAATGTTAGGAGAAGTCAGTCTGGACCCAGCAGCCTGAGGCGGGTGAGGTTGCAGCAGCTCTGCAGCCTGGCCCAGCCAGTATCAAGACTGAATATGGACTCCCAGTAGGCACACACAGAGCGCATGTATGCGCTACATCATATATACAAATAAATGTAGCTGGCCACATGGGTAACACACAGAGTACTCACATGCATAGAGACAGCACCAGTGTTCCCCTGTGTCACTGAACAGAATGGAAGACCACTAGTGAGAATGTATAAATCTCTCTATAATCTCTCTTTCTATGTATACATGGGCAGGTGGGCAGAGCGGGGAGACAGACAGACAGAAAGACAGACAGATAGCAACATGGACCACTCCAACATGTAGGCTCAGACACCCAGTCTGACCAGTAACTGACCTGTGGATTTCCCCAGTGTCCTCAGCTACTGGCATCTGGGCACGGATGATTTCCTGATGCCGCAGTCCCACTCTGTCTGCTGGAACACACCCCCTCACACATACACACAGACACGTATGCACACAATCTCACTAGGGCTCCCATGGACTGCAGGTGTGCACCTTTATGGGTGTGTAGAGAAGGCAGTCAGTGACCAGGAAGCATGTTCAGGGATAGGAGAAAGTAGTTGAAAAGGCAGGTGAGAAGCTTTTTCAACATTAGAAAAGAAGAAAAGGAACATTGCAGAAATTTGAAGCAAAATCTGGACTGATGGGAGAGGATTCTTCGATAAAAGCAGTAGAAAACAGATGATGATTTATGGACTTGGTTTGGTTTTGAGAAAAGGGAAAACAGTTATCCCACTGAGAGCAGTTATGGATTGAGTACATGCTTGTTCACTGCTGCTGTATCAGAAAGCTGTCAAAACTGCAAAGGCAACAATGTGCAATACCATGGGCACATTATTTATAATACAAGGTTGCCAAAACACACAGGGAGCAGAAGCTTAAGCTAGTGTTTGGGAATGTTGCTTTCTCATCTCAGCTACTTGCACAAAGATTTGTTTGGGATTGGCAAAGCAACATAAGAAAAAATAAAATTCTCAACCATGACTTGAAAAGAAATTGCAGGACTGTGATATTTATACAACGTGGAGGTGCCCTACGGTTCAGAACAAAGAAAGCCTGCCAGATGTTTGCCAATTTATGCATGCCTCATGCCATGGCCCTCTGCAGTATTTTGTATGTAATGGAAGAGAAGCCTGCACAAGAGGAAGGCAAACAAAAGGAAAGAGTAATAGAAATGGACATTTTGAGCAACAGAATAGGGAAAAGATGTCAAGTTCATTTTGTCAGAAACTTTCTCTATACTAATCTTCTCTGCATAAAAATACAATAACAACCCTTTTTTCTAATTAGACTTCTTATGAAAATATCAGTGGAAGGTTTGTTTTAAAAGTTTTACAGTCTCCATCCTTGAAGATTTTTAATGCTCATCTGAATGAAACCTTGAGCACCTTGGTCTGATCTCAGAGACAACCCTGCTTTGTGTTTCAGGTTACACTTAGAGGCCTCTTGAGGTTTCTTCTAGCCTGAATTGTCCTGTGATTCCGTGATCCTGAAAAAGCTGTGTCTATAAGAAAGTTCATTTGCATATCTGAAAGCAGCCAAGGCAGCAGTCAGGTTCTGAGGAGTTTGTAAACATGTCATATCCATGGACATCTCTGCAGGCTATAAGTTATGACTGTGGATAGATGCATGGCATAGAAGTCTGAGGTGTTTTTACCTCAAGAACATTTTGCATTTCAACCAAAGAATCCATTGAGCCTGAACCCACAGTATCTTAGAATGTCATTTCTGTGATATCTGTCAGTATAAATATCATCAAAATATGACACAAGAAGAGGGTGAGTTTCGGGGAGGAGCCATCAACTCAGAGGAGCTGTCAGCCTCTTTAGCCTGCAGGGATGAGACAACAGATCTTGGACCTGTACCAACAGCTCCTCTCTTGATAATAGTCTGTGACCAGACTCCTGAAGTAGTTGCATTTCTAGGTTGCCATAACAGTGTTGCTGCATTATTTTTTTCAATTCGTTGTGACCTTCTGGAATGGAATTTTCTGTCAACTAAACCTACTTTCCATTGTTCAAGCAGTAGGAAGGATACCACTGAAAACTAGCAAGAATTAAGCCTGAGCCAAGGAGCTTTCCATTGGCAGAAAGATGGTGAAGGCAGAATTGATGCCACTCATGGCATCTTTTTTAGTGTAATGAGTAGGAAGGAAAAGTTCACAGTGCTGAAACAGTACATAAAGCCAGCTGATAAATATAACTGGAGATGCTGTTTGCGAACTGTTTAACCAGCAATAAGAAGTGAAAATGAAAAGCTGTAAACATCTCACTGCACCTGAGCAAAGCCCAGATGTAGCTAAAACTCTGCTCCTGCCATCCCTGTTAAATTCGGTTATCTCCTATCATAATGCTAATGAATAGTTCATATTTTTATTCTGAGTTCCTTCACCCCTTTCTTAAAATTTTCCATGGAAGAGAATGTAAAAGATACACAATAATGCAAGAATTTGGAGCAATCAGAACAATTACTAACAAAACAATGTCCTTCCATAAATATAGCATTATATTTATTGACAAGAACAAGAAGAAAACTTACTGTGTACAAGATTCTGATTTCCATTCAGGCGAGAAATTGATGCCCTTAAAAAGCAGTCATTTATAACACCAGGGAAAATTTTCACTATGCTGAACATGCAGCAGCTGGTGGGATGCTCAAATGTCATGCTTCT
Organism: Laterallus jamaicensis coturniculus; assembly: GCA_022605575.1. Lineage (NCBI taxonomy): Eukaryota > Metazoa > Chordata > Aves > Gruiformes > Rallidae > Laterallus > Laterallus jamaicensis. Next base: position 31,059,517 of record JAKCOX010000003.1, on the reverse strand, counting down.
CTGTGAGGGCACGAAACTACTGAAGAGTAAATATGTTAAAAGTAAAATAGAGTTAAGGAGGGTTTTGAGGCATGGAAAGTTTACGCTTCCTAAAGTTATCCTGAGAACAAGGTTGTTTACATGTAAATTTTTTTCATGACAATTAAGAGCTTTGAAGTGGTTAACAAAGTATTCATTACTGGTGGGCATACACGAACCAAGAAAGGATATATACACCTTAATTGGAAAGTCATGTAAAAGGTGTGTATAGACTCTTTGTCTTCTTATTTGCCATCTCGGTAAGTTGGTTACAATGGTACAGAACTTTCTTACAATGGTATGTAATGTCTTTATGTCTGTCTGTCAATGCATGATTCTTATTTCCCTTTTTCCAAGAAACTGTATAACTACATATATTACTATATATATATTATACATTACTACAATTTTTTTTCAAAGACAAATATAGAATAGGGAGTTAAAAATATTAGAAGATGCACTGTAGTGGTTTTGGCCCTAGCTAGAGGCCAAATACCCACCAAGCTGTTCGCTCACTTCCCCCTTCAGCCGAAAAGGGGAGAAAATAGATATTAGGAGGCTTAGGACTTGAGATAAGGACAGAGGGATCACTCTCCAATTAGTGCAATTGGCAAAACAGACTCAGCACAGAATACATGAAGAAATGTGATTTATTACTACTACAACTATTGCACACATACACCCCCTTCCCCTACAGCACTGTGGGGTCCCACCCACGCGAGAGTCGTGTCCACGAACTTCTACAGCGTGAGTCCTCTCTATTGGGGAGTCATCTCCTCATCACAGGCCTCTCAGCAGGACTCTCCTCCATAGGGTGTTGACATTTGGGTCCAGACCCCCTGGCCTGGTCCCCCGCAAAGTCACAAGTCCCCCAGCAAACCTGCTGAGGCGTGGATCCATCTTCACAGGGCATAGGTGTCTCTGCTCCCTGTCCTCATCCAAGGGCTTTGAGGGGACACCCGTTTCACCATGGTCTCACCATGAGCTGCCGGGGAAACTCTCTTTTTTGCATTCTTCACCAACCCCTCCTGCAGGCCTGGGCTTGGTGTCTGTGCAGCTTGCTACATCTTCTCACTCCCGCTCCGGTAGCAAAGTGCACCTGCCAGCATTTTTTGTCCTCCTATATGTGATTCACAGAGGTGCTATGACCAGCTCTGATAGGTTCAGTCTCAAATTTGACCTTGACCTGACCAATGTTTTCAAAATATGGGGCTTGGAGAAAGCTGTAAGTGCGGCTTACAAAAGCCACCAAAGCAGCACAGCTGCACAAAACTGCAACATGCACACACAAACACTATAATACAGATGGATGTTGATCATGTGTATATTTCCTGCATTCATTTATGGATTTTGTATAATAGCTTCCAATCAGAATCTGCTGCATGCATTTCAAATTGTGTCAAATTAAACTATTTCACACCTTTCTGGAGGCTACTCTTTAGCTAATCTAGAATTTATTATTTAATACAAGTGAATCAAACAATGGTACATATTTTGTTTTTTACTCATGAGCTAATTGTTAATAAGTTTAGCTAGTATTTTCCATTAAAATGTATTAGATTACATCAGTTCACTTCATCGTGTGGACTGAGGGGATTAAACATTGAATAGGCAAATGAACCCTCTTTGAGCCTCATTTCTTATGCTTTCATGAATGGTAAATTGTAGTGGTGATGTAACCATAAAAAAATCCCCCTTTGTTTACTGAGCTTTTAAAGCTAAATCTGCCTAAATGCTTTTGGTTGTACAGTTGATTATTAACAGTCCCAGAATCTAAAAAGTTCTGCCGATCCACTAAAGAGCTCAGTGACATCGAGTGCTAGAAAAACAGCATCCACAGATCACACTGTGTGTTTCTACCTCACATCAAAGGGTCATCTTGAAAGCGAAGACTGAAACCTTCCTGCTCATTCTACCTTTACCCTTTGTGATAAAGCTGCCAGCATAAGAGGTTAATGATGATGACTTTGAAATGCAAAGAGTAATCCAATAGAAATGAGTGAAAGAGTGAACAGATTTGAAGATCCACGGGGGGGGAAGGGGTGGAATTCCCATGAAATGGAAGACATTTTCTGATTCAGAGCCAGACTGCAAGGAATTAGTCTCATTTGAAATGGTCATTAGCTCTACGGTAGGCTTTTTTCTGGCCTAGGAATGGCTTACTGGAACTGCATCCAGCACACAGTGTGCAATCTACTTCTGCCCCATCCTCCTAAATATGTCTAAAAAGCACATAGCACTAAGTATCTGGATTCAAATGTCCTTGGTGATTACAATCTCTAGCACAAGAATGCTTTGAGGGCCACCACAGATTTACTAGTAATGTATGAACCTATACAAAGAATAGCTACATGCTGCACAGTGGGGAAGGACTCGTCTCAGTGTGAAACAGCTAAGCATGCTCATTTGTTCCATGTCTCTGCTGTGAAGTCAAATGCGGGATCCATTGGAAGTAGACTCCAATGTCAACCATATAGAACCACCTTACAGATGGGCTGCACCAGCATTCAGGCACCAAAGAGGCATCTGCATGACCAAGGATAGCAATTTTTCTTGTGGAGTGGGCTCCACATACTGCAATGTCCTCTATGGCACCATCACAGCACCTAGAAAGTGCCCTAGAAACAGTACAATCCTGGGGTGGAGTGCAGGCAAGGAAACTGGCACTGGTGTGAATGCTTACATCTACGGTGCACAGGATGGTTTAGATCTTATTGATTGCAAATACATATATTTTAATGGAAATGCCTTATAACCTGCTGTATTGATATATTATAAGGTTTTTTAAAGGCCTGTGTGTTTAATTTATTTTCATTTCTATGGTCAGGAGACTGCTAATCTGCACTTAGTATACTGCATCCGATAAACTTTATGGGTTTCACTGTATAAGGGCTGATTTCTTTGTCAAAGAAAGTATCCATTTAAGTGCAAGCCACTATGCTTTCTACTTCGGGGACAGAGAGTGCTATTTAATTGGCTTGTGTAGATTGCTTGCTGATTTTTGATACTTTAATAAAACCCTTTGGCACTGCTGCGGTTTTCCATTTCCTTACAATTAAGCAGAAACAAGTCCTTAATACAAATGCAGAACTTTATTAAACTTACAAATATGTGCAATAAAAAAATCCAGAGTTGTGCAGTCCAACCAGCTTATTGCTAACAAGGTATAAAAGTGGTTTTTTTAAATTATCAAACAATGCTTAATCTAAAAAGAAAAAAAAGGGGGAGGGGAGTTAATTAAAACTAAAGCACAGATTGCAAATAACATTTTAAAACTTCCTACAGGCAAACAGAACCGCAGTGATCTGTTTTCTTTCCTATAACCACCTTTTCTCTTATGCACAGTGTGGAGCCATACCAGAGCTGAACAAGTGGGGAGTATTTTTCCTGTTCCTCCTACAGCTACTTGAGTTCTTCATGGCTTAAAATATGTGAATGTAGCTAGTAAATCCCATGTTTGGGTACTTGCTTGTACCCTACCTGATGGAGTAGTAGTACTGTATGGCACCTTCCCTGATTCTCTCTGCTTTTGTTTTGATACTCTGTGAGGAGCCCAGAGCCAGTGAAAACTCAATCCTTCTGCCATAGCTGACATTTCATGATGTTGCACAGATGGAAAGACATAAGCAAAATCTCGTCCTGAGGTGGAAAATGCATTTTGCTACACCTTTCAGCTGCATGAAATCATATAGGTGTGTTTTGGCCATTTGGATTGGGCAATTTTGGGGGGACAGATGAGAGGCCTGATTTTGCATTGTCATGATGAAGGACTGCCACTCCACCTCAAAGTCAGATCGGACAGTCCCAGACCTGTTTAGTAGTTTGTGAAGACTCAGTGGACCTGCAGATGTGGGAGTGCCTGAGAACTGGGAGACTGAGGGTGTGCACGGGCCCCACCATCAAGTTTAAATCCTGATTAGCGAGAGAGGAGGAAGGGATTGGGTGGTCTGTGTTGCATGTGGCTATGTGCATGGTCTGTGTGTGTTTCAGTAGGTGCTGATAAAGGCACCAGTCTCTTGCCTGTGCTGATCTGTGTCGCATTTTGTGTTTCTATCTCTTAAGTACATGCCCAATCTGCAACAGGCTGGACCTGGAATGTGGACCAGCAGTGGCCGTGTCTGGCAGACCAGACAAGCCTTCTGTGTCTTCAAAGTCCTCAGGATCCAGTTTCCCCTAATATTACTAGAAGCTCAGCTTCACAGTAGAAGTTCTGAGACCTTTTTTTTCATGCGTACAACAGTGGGACATTGTCATAAGGAGAAACCCTGCCCTTCTGGAAATACTGTAAGCATGAACATGAGTCACTGTTAGAGGAGTTCCTAATCCACAGGCAAGCTATCTTGTACCAGCTAGTCTGTGTGTGGCCAAAAATATTCTTCACTGATGTCAAGGCTGGTCCTTGAATAGTTGGCTGACAGTAAGGAACATGGATGGAACTAGAAGACTTTCCAGTTCTGCTGTTTACGAGGACTCTTTCCCTTCCTTGCAGAAGAAAATGCAGCACAGTCCAGTTTTGTTACAACTGCCAAGCGTATGCAGTCAATGAAAGGTTTATTGCTAAGAAAATGTGAATCCTCTATTAAAAACCAAAACAAAATAAACCCAAACAAAACCATAGGAGAACACAGCACACAAGCAGATCCCAGGGCAGATTTAAAAAAAAAAAAAAAAAAAAAAAGAGAAAAAAAAAAAGCAGAGTTGCATATTACCATATTATTCAAGAGCCTACAGCAGCACATGACGCTGCGATTCCCCCATCACGTAGTCAGGACCACAGACGCCAGTACACCTATCTCCGCTCAGATCCCTGAAAAGTAAATCAGCTCACGCTGCTGGGCAGATTACTGCTCCTGCTCCCATGAGCTCATTGCATTGCGAGCTGGCTCAGGCAGCTCTGCAGTCTGCTGCATGTGGATCCCCCCAAAGTGCACGCAGATCAGCAGACTCTGCAACATTAAACGCCTCAGCTCATATTCTTAGACATTCACACAACATTTTTTGTCGTAACTGTGAATGAAGCACGTTGAAATTCTAAGCCGACAAGCACCGATATTTCAACCAAACTCATTTGTGCACTTAGTGGTTGATCCACAGCCCACCAGAGACAATGGGAAGACTGCCATTAACTTCACATCAGGCTCATAAAAAATGAGGCAGATAACTCCCATTAATGTTAATGAGAGTCATGTATATAAATCACATAACCACTGATGGAAAAAGAAACCTTTCTCTGTTCTGCTTTTTACACAGCTTCCACAGTCTGCGGTGTTCGTCCTTCTCCAACAGCATTGTGAAGACAAAAGGTTTTTCAACAGTCACATCTTTGTAATGATTTTGCTTTCTGTGAGGACGAGCCAAGCTTCATGTAGACAGAATACATTTAATCACACAATCATGAAACAATTACCTTTTAGCATGGTAATGAACAGACATAAAATTACAGGAAGATTGTTTCCTAGAAGGCAAATTATTATTATTTCTGTTATTGGGGAGAAAGTATGCTAGAAACTCTTGGTTTTCTTTTAAATTCACTTTATAAAACAAAACATTATTTTCCTAAACTTGCATTTCAAGTAGCAAAGATGGCTATTTCCCCTTTTTTATCCTTTTACCATTCAAAATATGGGTTTTTTTAACTTCCTTCAATGCTTCATTTTGTCTTTACATCCCTTGCCCTGCAACGAATGTATATAGACGTACATATGCAGTATTTAGAGGGGTGTACAACAGGTCCTGTTTGTTTTAGCTTACCTTTCCTTTTTACATAGTGGGTGTGTCCTGGGTAGGCAAGATAATATTAAACTATGTGATGTATCACTAATTCTGGCCTGCCCTAGTAGGCTTTTATAAAGTTTGAAAAATGTTTAACATTATTTCTACACAAAGTAAAGAACTTTCAGATGTTCGACATTTTCTATCTCTTTCCATTTGTATAAATACATATGTAAAAAATTTAAAATAGAAATTAATTTTCTCTCCTTTAACTAGAAGTTAAAAATATAATATGGCATTAACCTCACTAATATTTAAATTTGAGAGGAATTTTGATAGCATTCCAAAGGCTGCATTTCCCTGTTCATTTCAATAATGATGGATGGTCAAGACACAGTGCAGGAAAAATGAACTACCATTAACGACTTGTCACCAGCAGGAGATATTAGGATTCTAGAAAGCACTGAAAATGGATTTTAGCTTTCAAGACTAGACTGTAGCTGCTTTGCTCCACCAGATTTAGTCTTTCTTTGGCTGCTTATCCTTAACTCCTTAATGTGGCACATTAATTATAGCCCTTCATATGTTCCATTATTTCAGGTCCCTGTGTCTAGAAATGTTGCCACTCAAACAGCAAAGTGCAAGCTTTCCATCATTCTAATAGTTAAATAATGGCAAGGCTATGCAATTGAAACAGCATGAAAGGTCACCTTGACAACACTCTGACTGGTAAAAAGTAGCTTAAGGCATCACAGTTCTTTATTGTGAATGAGTCGAATGAGTTTATGACTATTCAGGCTATTTTAATAATTTCCAAGTTTGAACCAAAGGAAGAAATGACATTTTGGAACTGCTGCGGATGATCAAATATGTCAAATGCAAAGACAGCATTTACCGAGCATATTTTTTACTGTATTGACCAACAACGAAGTGGGAACCGGTAGGAGTGAAAACCTGAGCAGAAGTCCGTAAGAAGCTTCAGTCACCGGCAAGGTTCTCAGAAAGCTGAATTTTAAGGATTTAAGGAGTACAGGCATGGAATAGAGCCCTTGAACAGAGGCTTTGAGAGGAAATGTTTTATGCCAAATGCCTATCATAAATTGCGTTTGGTATGGGGTTTATAGCATAACTAAGAACAGGACTGAATTTCACATATTTCTCTGTTGGAGGTGGGACCAGGACCATCTAATTCCCACAGTTATACTGCAGTATATCTGGTGAAACTGTAAAGGAGACCCACATTTTTTTTTCACTACCATTTGTTCTTACTGAAACCCTTGATGTTACATATGCCCTTTCATCTAGGTGTTCAAATTAACTGCAGCTTAATTTTCTAAATTATTTAGCTAGAATGCTTAAGACCAGATTTACACAGAGAATAACTTCATTAACGACAGTGGAGCTAACCAAAGCACAAACTGCCTTGTACTTCCTTTTATGTTTCCTTTCTGAACTGCTAATTGCAGAAATTGATTAGTTTAAGGTCCTTATGTTACATGCTTTAACAAAATGTGTGGTAAGATCTAAGGTATATGGACTTGGGCAATAAACAGATCATTAGCTGAAGTCCAGGCAATGCTTTAGCTCCTAGTCGTCCAGTATTTCCTTCCAAAGTTTCAAAAATGGGGGAAAGGCTTCCTACTTTCCTAACAATTAGCAACACTAGGTAAAGCCCTGAATTTGTGATGTCATGGATCATGGAATCACAGAATTGTGGGCATTGGAAGGGACTCCCGCTGCATGCATCAATACTAAAGAATCCTTCTTTCAAGTGGCTATTAATCTTTCATATTTATGTTACTACTGCACAAATTTCTGAATAATCAAATTTGAATCCAAGCAGTGGGCTGGATACTCTGAATGACAGAACTCAATCTTATACATGGGAGCTATAACTTCCTTCACTGAGCAAGGTCTAGCTGCTTGCACAGGAATATTTAAATCAGTACATCTTCAAGGCTCTTTTACTACTTTGTCATCTCGTTTCTAATTCTGGTACTGACAGAATGGAAAAACTGAAACATGGTAATGGAAGACAACCCAACGAGCACTTTCCTGCAGTCACTAAAAAGTTACTAACTGATTACATTATTTTAAAAGGTGCAACCAGTAGAAAAGACTAAAATAGAATCATTTAGGTTAGTAAAGACATTTGAGATCATGAAGTCCTAATGTTAGCCTAGCACTGCAAAGACCACCACTAAACCATGTCCCTAATCTACACCTTTGGTGACTCAATCGCTTCCCTGGTCAGCGGGCTGTTTTAATGCTTGACAACTCTTTCACTGAAGGAATTTTTCTTACTATCTAATCTAAACCTCCCTTGATGCACCTTGAGGTTGTTTCCTCTTATCTTGCGTGAAGTAACCCTCCTGTCTGCAACCTCCTTTCAGGTAGCTGCAGAGAACGGTAAGGTGTCCCCTCAGATGCCTTTTCTCCAGGCTAAACAGCCCCAGTTCCTTCAGCTGCTTCTCAAAAAACTCGTGTTCTAGACCTTTCCCCAGCTTGGTTGCCTGAAGTAGCTGACAGAGAGACTAATACAAATATAATGCGCATGGATATATCGTAATCTAATGAACAAGTAAGAAACTGCAAAATATATCTTTTAAGTGCATTATTCAGACTGGTGCAAGATAATAAGTTTTAAACCTTCACCTAATAACAAACATTTATCCTGTAGCTGTAAGAAGAAAACATACAGACCAGTCAAGGCTGGGAATATCAAACAAAAGCATGTATGGTAATGCATGTTTTGCTTCCTGCTGAGGCTCATCAGAGCAACTATTCTGCTCTGAAAGGTGCAGGGCAAGTGGTGCAGCTTGCCAGCATGTACTGTGCAACTCTGTTTTAGAGGAGCAGTATAGTAACAGAGTCCCATTTCAGCAGTAATGGAGGAGGGTCAAATCTGAATTTCTCTTTCAAGGAATGACACCGAATCTTGGTTTTAGACAGGAATATTTGCTAGCAAATGCACACAGCTCTAACTCAAATGCTACCTAAACAGCCATTTTGTGTCTCTTTTTAGAACTGCAGTGACCAAGATGGAAACATCTTGTGGACATATCTGACATTTTAAAGACTTGTAGAGCCACACTGTGAGAGACGCCCACACTATTTCTCTGTGTCCTTCCAATACCTGTTTAGGTATGACATTTCATTCACCTCTATGCAAAACAAGATAATCTGTTAGAATTGTTTCTTTAGGGACTGGGCAACAATGCTCTCTGTAGAAGTGTTTCTCTTGGCAATAGGCCATATTTCACCAGCCACTGTATTAAAGCCATGGTGTTTCTGGACATCAGTCTATCCACCTGCCACTGGGTCGGTAACTTCTGCTAGTGCCCACCTCTGCTACTGGTACTTTTTATAGTACCACATTCAGTATTGAGTAAAAACCAAGAAGAGAAAAAAATTACCACAAAACAGGAGTCATAAGTGTAATTAAAAAGCATCACAAACATCAGCATGTAATATTTTTAATTCATGCAACTTTAGCTTATTTTTTATTTATGTAACTATAATAAAGAATAAAAAATTATCAATATTCATTAGTCATTTAGAGCGTTTTGGACTGAATATGATCCCCATCTATCATTCAGCTGAGCTGGATTAAATAAACTATTACTTTTTGGTTGGGTGGATTTTTTTTTATTTTTTTTTTTTTGGTGAACCACAAAGTATTTCTAAAAGTCATTGTGTTGATACTGAAATCGCAAACCCACAGCCAAAGGCCTGATCCTGCCAACAGATTCGTATGGGTGAAACTTTGAATTCTGCTCATTCCTATTAGCGAAAAGAAACCTTACACTGCTACAGTTTGACTAAATATTTGGAAAAATAAAGTAGGAAATACATAGTTGACCTCGAATTAGCAGCAAAATTCCCTCTAGTATCCCTAAAGCTAGGCTTTAAACCATCATATGTGTCTTTGAATGCACTGAAATAACAGCTCCATAAATGTCGATTTCCTTATGAAGTGGGAAAAAAATTTGAACTTTCTACACTAAGTTTGCCTGTGCACAGAGGTCTTTTATAATATAAATTTAAATACACAATCTGTTTTACAATGTTTTCCATCATCTCTCTTCTCCATATGTTCTCCCACTAGGAATCTAATGAGTTCTACATATGAGGGATGACAAGGGAATATGCCTGAGAAATAATTCCAGCAATTACGGCATATGGAGGCATTGTTTTTTAGTCGCTTTTGCCATGAACATTAGGCAGAGCATCTGGGACCAAATTCTGTCTACCTGCCCATGGACATTAGCAAAATCATCATCTTCCATTTGTAAATTCTGCTGAGGTAATCTGCCATACAGAGAAGACCATTTCATCAGCTTTATGATCAGCATATTGAAACACAGACCATTTATAGTTAGGGAAAAATGCTTCTATACAGACAGAATAATTTAATCTGGAAACCATTTTAAGAGAAAATGATAGAGACGCATCATCTCTCTCTTTTCTCTCCAAGAAGAACTACAAAGAGCCTGTATTCGGTTCCAGGCCACTATTTATTAAAAAAAAACTTCTCATCACTGCTGAAGTTTCTTAACAACTGTCTGGTTCCCAGATAACAAGACAATAACCAAAGAAAAGTTAAAATGCCAACCACAAAATGACATAAACTCTAAATCGGTAATACGAAGCATTATATTATCTGCAGCCTAATATTGGCAAGGCATCCAGAATTAAGCATAAAGACAGAAAGAGACTAAGAAACTCCTTTGTATGGACACATAACAACTAGTTAACAACTAGTGTACATTTTGTGAGTTCTGGATATCAGAGCTAAATACTAAAACATAAAGCTGAAGAATTCAAGCTCATTTTTTGTCATATTTGTTCTGATAGTAAGGCTAAAAGAGATCAAGAGATTCAGCCAATATTCTGATATGGAGGAAACTTGCAACTCCACCGCATTAAAGAAAAATGTCTCAGCAATGCAAGTAACATGTGTATTTTTACATCTTGTTTTCCCAGCTGTGCAGTTGAAGCAGTGAAAGCAAAGCCATAAATCCCAAACTACACAGTCTTTAGGTTGCCTCAGAGTTATAAGGAAAAAGAAAATGGCCCTGCTGTTATAGAGAATCTAAACATAATTTTACAGTTATGAATATATACATAATTTAAAGAGCTAATATAGGTTTTTTACAGTTAGGGTTACATATGAGGAATAATATTTCTATTAGATAAACTATTTATTGAATTCAGTTGGGCAAAAAACTGAAACCTGATATATTTCAAGTCTTTCAGTCATGGTTAATATTGATGTGATTAGTGGCATTTAATCAAGAAAATCTATTACCAAAGAATAACTGCATTTCACTTCCTCTTGCCACACAGAATTGCTTAAGTAGTAGCCAGGAGGGATTGAAAATAAAGGCAAGGTTCCTTAACCATTAACCTGAATAAGGCCAGTCATGTGAACTTTAATGAATTTGCTCATTCAGAATTTTCTGAGCAAAATTCTGAGCACTCCCAACTGGAGCTGAAGGCCTTATCCAGATCCCACTGAAATCACCAAGGCACCTTGCCTTTTCTCTGTTCTGGCATTTGAGAAAGTCCTAGAGACATGTGACAGGCATTTCCACTACTCTAGAGAACAGGGCTGAGGACTTGCTGTCACCACCACACCGCCAAGCTTTGGGAAGTGGTCTGCACCCCAGTGCTCCCCTGCAGGATCCACATCCCCAGACCCTACATTTCTGGTGATGAAACAATACTAAAATGGTTTTGCCTAGTCTGGCATCCCACTAACAGCAGTCTGAGAAAGAACAGTCATTCCCTTATACAATGGTTTCCAGCTGTCACCTTTAGTGGTCTTCCTGCCAGATGGTCTTAGGTTAGTTTTGGATTAAGAGATGTTGTGAACACTTGTCATCACCTGTCAAAACAAAACTATAGGAAATTCAGCCTTTTTATATACTACCTGTTGTAATCACCACATAAGCAGTGCAGATAGATGCAAACAAACAGCCATGGAAGACATTTTTGCTGAAATATTTGCAATGACTGACTCTAAAGTGGTATCAGAAAGTTACATAACCTCTTACAGAAATTTGAAATCTTCCCTCATCTATAAAAAATTGAACAGAAATGTTTCTCAAGGTGCAAACTGCGTTACAAAGACTGAGTGATTAGGTAATTCTTATTACTCAATTCAATACCTCTGAAACCATGAGAAGTCATTTAACAGGTGTGACATGTTTGATACAGAACTATCTAACTATTGGCAAAAAGAAACTAGACTAAGGCAGCATTTCTCTTACAAACCAAAACTGTAGTCCTTCCCAGTATCTTGGTTAACAATAGATGTGTAAAATGCAAGGCATGAAGGAGGAGGCAGTAAATCAACATAAAAAAGATGCCAATCACATCATTCTGTTTCATTGTTACAGGCATCCGTACATTACCTGGAAACTATAAAAGCCAGCTGTACAATTATAATTAGCAAAAAAAACCCCCTGCATATATTTTATGAAACCGAACAAAATCACATACTTTATGGTAGATTTTTAATTTCAAAACAAATCTATCATTTGTGGCATTCTGCCTTCAATTTTAAAGCGTATAGACTACAAGAAACAGTTTCACTGCCTTGGTGAAATACTGAAATACTCCACCAGTAGTGTTCTTGAACAGACCTGGAGGAGCAAAGGTTTAAAAGATATAGGATAAACAGGAAGATTTAAAAGATATAGGATAATAGGGTTTTTTAAGGTAGTAACAGTGGTATCTGCATCAGTGCTGTTTCAAAGCTTAGCATCCACTTAAGACCGATAAGCCAGATACAACCAAGATACAAACTTGAATGCTTTTTAAGCTCTGTTTTAGATTTATTAGATCTGATTTGGGAACTTTTTTCATTAAGACTGATACGAGGATTTCCTTTATCTTTTATTGAACTAATTCAGTACATTTCGTTTTGAAAGGTCTGAACAAAGCAGTGAGTTTTCTTTCCCTGCTGATGCACTGCCACATGGATGGAACTGCAAAATAGGAGCCCCTACTCTCCTACATTTCAAAGTTGCTGATGATTACTGAATTGAAAGGGTAACATAGATTTCCCTCTGATCATAACACCTGATCATCTTTGTAATCAGATGAAGCCAAGTATATCAAATAAGCTGAGAATTAATATATAAGGAATAAAGGAGCAATTTAAGTAGGATTCATCTTCACATGCCTACCACATGAATGCCCATAGCTGATCTAGTCACCTGTACTCTAATTTCAAATGCAGCACTAAAAAAGGCTCTATGAACAGCTGAACCACAATTCCCAGTTAGCTTTGGGATGCACAAGCAGAGTTCACTGTTGAATTTGGTTTGTTTGCTGTTGGGTTGTTTGGCTTTTTTGGTTTTTGTTTTTTTCCTTTAAAGAGTTTAGCAAATTAACCTGAAACATTACCTTCCAGGAATGTCTACTATGTTCTAAATAAGAATTTTTCAGGATTCCCATTCAGTGAAAAAAAAAAAAAGCCCCATTTTTATTCAGTCTGGGCTGAAAACCCATCAGAATCCCCCATGACAGTGCTAGAATAGTTGTGCTAGATTTCCGTTTCCTTCAGAAAGGACTTTTAAAAGTGGTAGGACATATTCCAAGCTCTATTGAAGAAATCCAAAATTAATATAACCCTTGAGATTCTTTTCACTGAAAAAAAATATTATTTTTTTCCATGGGTAAACACAATAGATCTCCAAAGTGCACATCCATACAGGGAACTCTATTTTATATTACAATTTTATTCATTTGCTATGAATATTGACAACATTAATCTACTGCAGATAATCTATTCAGTATATTTGAAAATCCATTTATTTTAACTTATTGATATGCATGTGTTACACTTGTATATAATACAGTATTTTCAGTGTTGGTTTAAGAACAAAGAAAACAGATATTGAGAAGCATGATGTAGACTTTTGACCAAAGAGGTGCCATATTCCAATTTTACAAAACAGCACATGTACACTTTGCACTGTCCCAGACAATCTCTTTAAGATGCTACCTTCTATCCTGTACCTGTTCGAACAAATCCATACAGTATTAATCCATCCTAAAATATTGAGATACCTAGTTGCTGCTACAGTTTATCCTAATTAAATTTTAATCAGAAAAGAATATCTTTCCCTGCCAACATTTTTTATTATTTCTCAGTAGAATGATAGAATATACTTCTCAATTTTATTCCCAACAGTAATTTATTTTATTTAAGCTCTCCTGTGCAATAATACAGCAGAGGTAATGAAATGGTTTTGGAACAGCAGGGGCTACTGTGACAGGCAGAGCACTCCAGGGTGTTCATCCATCATGGAACTTAATGTATAACTACCTAGCCATGTCAATGGTTTGTAATGATAAAATCATTTCCCTCTTTTTCTGGGAGTTTGGTAACCACACAGGACTTTTAAATAACCTTGCCCCTATATATTTTTTTACTAACATCAAGAGTGCGTGTGGCTTTCATTTCAATGCGCCAAAGCATACCATCAGAACTCCCTCACCCTCTCCAGTCAGCATGCTTATGCAATGTCACTAAAAGGAATTGCCAAATTTCTGTTGTATCAATATTACAGATGGTACAATATACATTAAATGGAGTATAAAATTATACATTCCGTAATAACTTAGAAAAAAAGCTCATAGATGCTTAAGGCCTTTAAATATTGAGGATTTTTTTCATGTAACAGCACATCACAAAGTTCAAAAATTGCTACTGAAACAGAAAATAAAAAGTAAATGTGATTTTGGCAAGGATTGGATCTGAACTGGATGACTGTAAACAAGCAAAATACCCACGGACTGTAAATCTGGGAGGGCACTAGGACTTTTTTCCTTTATAGCAAACAGACTGAGCAGACATCTACATAAGCATCCAACAGTACTTAGGTTCAAGCAAGAGATTTTATTTTTAATAAAAAGACAAAAATTCTGAATGATTACCATCCAATTTCATAATTGCAAAACTCATTTACATCCCTGCCTACCGTTATAAAAAGGGATGAAATACTGTTGTTGACTGCTTACCATGAATTTCAATGAATTAAAGGTTGGGAAAGTAAAGGATGTATCAGGAACACACATCTCCTTCCAAGTAAATGGAAATGTATATCTTAAAGGTATAAAATGCCTTATAATGGAAGTGGTAATTGAGTTTTGACCACTACTTTTTAAACTGCCAAATAGCTGCAGTAGTTGGTTAGCCTTAGGGAAACATGTCAACCTGACTATACATTCTAATATGACTGATGTATTCAGATAACTATTACTTGTCAACAATAATTATTAACAATGGATATATATTTCCATTCCTATAACAAAAGCAACTTCAAGATGTTGAAATATGTACCTTTGAGAGCTCCAAGATTAGAATACAAATAAAAATGTCTAAAACTGCGCCATGCCAGAGGACAATTTCTGCAACAGAAATTTAATTAAAGCAGTGTGCAGTCCCACCAGCAATCTGAATGGTAGACCAGGGATCATTTTAGAGAGAAGGAACCAATACATTTTGGAGGTTGACTTCATCAAGACGAATAGCCACCAGTCTGGAATGGAGCATTCGAAAGATTGCTGCTTTTCTGCACCTTTTGAATATCAGCTCTTGTGATTACAGCTGCAAATTCCTCAGCAAGTGCAATTTTACAAGTGTACACAGTTCAATCAGTTGAAATCTTTGTGACACAGAAGTTCAAAATAACTTTCCGGGAGTTTTGATCTCAAGGCTGTTGCTGATTACAAGCCAGGTTCTCATTGAAACAATTGATTCTGAAGGATACACCCCAGCAGTATAAAATTTCACTTCAAGGATTGCCTGGAGGAATGAAATTCCTATGTGTTGTATTTAATGTTATCAGCCTTGAGACTGACTTGATTTGTCTTTAGCTATCGGGTTACCTGTAAAGAAAAAGAAAATCAGAAAATCAAAACTGTACATACAGAATCTACTTCCCAGTAGTGGAAACTGAGACTGAAGTGTAAGATTTCTGTCCAGAAAAGCTCTTTCAATTGTTTTCAAATAAGTGAATAATTCCCAACGGTATTAATGAGATTGGCCCCCAACCTAAATTGTGTGTTTTGTTGGAATCAGACCTGACAAGGAGAAATTGAAATGTGACTCTGTTTAAAAACATAATTTAAAATTTTGAAGGTCACAAAATACCAATCCATGAAAGTCAAAAGTATTGGTCTTAAGGACAAATTCTGTTATTTTTTCCATCCTTTTCAGTGTTAGAACTTCTACATGGTAACAACTATTCTTTTAAAATGTAAGCCATTGAGTATAACAGTGACTGATATTGGAGATGTATTCTTCCGCTCTTTGCATGCTGCTTTAAAACACAATGTCCTGTTAAGGGCTAAATGTATCTTAGCAAGCAATAACCACTTCACGAAGAAACAGGAAAAAATCATGCATGCATAAACAGGAGCTAGATATATCCTATTATTCACAGGTATAAAATAACTACCAAGGAGTTCATTTAAAGTGGTTTCACCCAGCCTAACATGAAACAGAAGTGGAACAGGACCACAGAGAGAGTGGGAGACAAAGCACTTCACAGTAATTGGACTTTCCCTATGTCTGATTTGGATTTTAAACATTAAGAGAAAAAAAAAAAAAAAGCCCATCATATCAAAGGAACAAAACTTTAAGGAATATTTCTGCTGTGTCAGTGGATACAATTAATGATCATGTAGCATTTTAATATCAAATTGTGTTAGGGGACAACATCCCAACTCTTGAGGAATGACCCATTGGAACAGTCACAATAACACTTGATGACATCAAGGGACATATGCTTTTCATTTTGATCACAGAGAGAAGGGTCACGCTCCTTAATGATGAAACATTCTTTTGCCCTCAGCAAAACTGTTTGCATACAGCTCTCATCTGTTCTGCAGAGCATAAATGTTGAGCAGAATATTAAAAGGACTGTTCAAGGAGCTCATTACTTCAGTTTGCCTTCTCCACCAAGTTCTTTCTAGGAACTGCACTTAAGAAGGCAATAACAAAATTGTGCATTGTGATTTTTATGATACATGGGTTTATTTATTACAGTGCTCTTATTTTGTTTTGGTTTTGCTGTTGGTAACAGTCTCATGTGGCCCCTTCTACAGTGGAAGATTGCCTGAAAAAATAATGAAGGATTAATTTAAAAGTCAGGCAACATATTTCTGTGTCATGCACCAAGGCTCAAAAGGCTGACACAGCATCTTAGTGTTATTTATTTTTTGTTTTATTGTAACAAGCTGGAATTCTACTCATGGACCCAGGTGCCACTGAGCTACATAATGTAAAATACACACCTTCTGATCCTATCCACAGGTATATTTATATTACTTTCACTTTATATATATATATATATATAAACTGTTGTAAATCAACTAATGTGAAGCACATTGAAGACAGATCAAAGGATGTGGACTACAAGAGAGGTTATGCAGATGCAGGGTCAAAGCTTCTTACTTTTTCAAGCAAGAGAATACACCAAAACCAAACAAGAACCAGAGGAGAGTTTCCTTAGAGGCACAGCTGGACAGACAGTTACTGGAGATCAGCTGACCTCTCTGTTCTGCCTACATACCCACAGAGCAGACTTTTGCTATTAAAAGGAGAGGGTGCCAACTGACTTTTGAAAGATTAAGTTGCCCATGATCCAGTAAGATGTCCTTGCCACATAGAAGGCTAATGATATCCTGGGTTGCATTAGCCTAAATATTGCCAGCAGGTTGAGGGAGGTGATCCTTCAGCTCTGCTCAGCACTAATGAGGCCACACCTGCAGCAGTGTGTTCAGTTTTGGGCTCCCCAGTACAAGCAGACATAGAGAGAATCCAGTAAAGGACCACAAAGGCAAATATCGGACTGAAGCATCTTAATATGAAGAAAGGATGAGAGAGAGCTGGGATGGTTCAGCCTGCAACAAAGGCGGCTTATGGGAGGTCTCACCAATGTGTACAAATACCTGAAGAGAGGGTACAAAGAAGATGGAGCCAGGCTCTTTTCAAGTGGTGTCCCATAATAGGACAAGAGCTAATGGCCACAAATCGAAACAGGAAACACTTTTTTAGAGTCAGGATGACTGAGCACTGGCACAGATTGCCCAGGGAGGTTGTGGAGTCTCTATTCTTGAAGGCATTCAAAAGCTCTTTGATCCCGGGCAAGCTGCTCTAGGTGGCTCTGCTTGAGCAGGGGAGCCAGACCTCCAAAAGTCCCTTCCAACCTCAACCATTCTGTGATTTATTCTTTCCATTAGGTCTAGTTTTGCCAATGCATGGCTAAAGTAATAAACTGCAGCTAGCAAAAAAGAGTATTTCCACACATACATGACTGCTCTGTTATTTGTCGTGTTCTTTTCAGCCACAATGAAACTCAGTAAAATCAAAGTCTGCAGGTCTATTTGCTCCCTCCCACCTAGCTCTACAACTGTGTGGTGTAAATACCCCTACAAAAGCAACGACACTGTTTCATAGAGTAAGTAGGTGATATAAAGAAAAAAAACCAAATCAGCCATTCGGATCTCTTCTCTGTAACAGGTAGCTAACCACATACAAAAGGCCATTTTGTTTATACAGACTGCACAGGAAGTCCAGCTGCATATTCCTCGTTTTTATGATTACATGATTGGAGTTTTTAACTGCTTCCCCTTGCCAGAATTGTTATTATTATTGCATCCATCCTCTCTTCTTGTATTTTATTTTCTGTTTTGTCTTAACGTTCACGTCACACACTGCTAGTCTGAGTACCATGCACAGTGGTCCGTACTTGCCCCTATGTAGGAAGGTAATCCTTGTTATGTGCAAGCACACATCAGCCACCCACATTAATGGACATTATATATTCATACACATCAGGGAGACAATAGACCTCTAGGGTGCTAAAGGCAATTTCATAAAGAAGCAGTGAAATTTTAGCTAATACCTAGAGGTGGTATTCCAGAAATGCTTAATTTTGGGTAAAGTAAAAGCTATTCAGTTTGAGTGCCTGAGAAGCAAGGTATTGTGCCAAAGGTCTTTATAGGAAAAGGGGGACTGATAGCAGGATGTGTCTGATGTTTCAAATCCTAGAACAGTAACACAGTGAACGGGTGCAAACAAATCTAATCAATTTTTCAATTAATAATTAATATGCATGGAAAATTAACTTTGCTGCTGTTTAACAATACAAATGAAAAAAAGGACATAAAACCTTTAGCATCCTAGGTGTTGATTTGAATTAAATTGTTCATTCTTGGAACATAATTACTCCCTTTATGCTAATATATTTTTTCACATGGCTGTTATATCATAAATACAATGCATTAGCCTCTCTTCACTTTCTTTTACTAAATGTGCAATTACAGTATAATTACTCTGCAGTCGCAGACTTTTTAATTTAAATTAGTGAGTGGCTGCTGTAAACTGGCTGTAATTGTATGTGAACTCACTTGTTTTATTTTAAAACAACAGTATATAATTAAATGCAACTGAAGTTTTCCACATTTCTTCTGCTCACTAAATGTTCAAAACAGATTCAGACTTGAGGTAGAACATTTTTGCTAGGGTAAGCCAGAATGGACCAGGAATGGAAAGACCTCAAAGACAGGGCATTAGAAAAGCTACAAGCTCAAGAGATTTTCTGGACAGCCCTCATTCCAGTGCTGCTGACATTGGGTGACAAATGTCCTGACTGGTGAACTCCCCACAGCTTTAATACAGCAGATAATAGGCCTATTCCATAAGAATAGATGCCAAATAAAAATCCAGACTGATACTTCTACTCAAGACTGCCTTCTGCCTTAGAAGAGGAAGGGAGGCAAATCAAGATTTTAGGACGGCAAGAATGGCTGTGTGAGGATTCTCCAAATAGGAAATCACTTCTCGTTACTTTCATGCACCTAAGCATCAAAGTTGCAGAATCACAATTAGGTATTGTATAAATCTTCTGTTTCTTCAGAGAAACGAGTGTATCACTAATTAATTTCTAACTACAGAATAGTTTATACATGTAAATGAGGCACATAACTAATTATTATTTAATGGTGTTAGGAAAAAAATAGATGACACTATACCATACATTGAAATTAGTGTGTGCTGGAACATTTCATAAAACAATTTGTACATTGGTAATTTTTTCACTAGCAGCTCTTTCAAGTTTTTTCTATGTTTATGGCAAACCATGCCATAAGCATATTACAAGCAGACTCTTGAGTTTACAAAGTCAAGCACTTGAAAGCTAGCATCTTGTCATTCTACGGGTGCAATTACCACTCCAATTCTATCTCTTTCTCGTCTTGCACAGTAAACAACAGAATTCAGTGGGGGAGGAGTGTTGGAGGGAAAGCTATTGTAATGTCATCAGGACTATGTATCAGTGCAAATGCAGAAATTTTTAAGCCAGTGTTTATTCTCTCCACAGATGATTCAGCAATATGAAGGACCACATTAATTTTCACAAAAAGAACTAAATACCGAGCATTTTCTTTTTCCTACAACTGTTCCACAACCGTATAGGACTCTGCATGTGCTCATAGCCTGAATGTCATCTGAATGTACTCAAGAATCATCAGGATATTTTTCTTTTTCATGAGATACTTAAGACAGAGAAAGGAAATTGTGGGGGGGGTTAAAAGCAATTAATAGCTCACCCTGAGCTAAGTGGAATTCATGAGACAAAGAAAAGCCATCTTGGTACCCAAAGCATTCTTCCGTAAAATAGTAAAGGCCTATGGGAAACAAAAATGGTGTGGGGATTTCTTTAAAAACTAAAAGGGTCTCACAAATGTATTTAAGGAACAGTATGAGATAAGGTAACTACAGGGAATGCCACAAGAATACTTTAAATAAAGAAATGCTTATAGAAAGAGGTCTAAGAAATGGCTTGAAAAAATACCTAGCTATGAATTGTTCTCAAAGATATGGAGATAAAACAGGTATCTTGTACCAAAATAGCCATTAAGATTTTTCAGTACATTTCCATCCATGTACTTATTTTTATATTTTCTTATAGCATACATAAACAGACCACAACAAAAAATAATGGGGGTCAACAAACTGACACTTCAGCAAACATTTCCTAATAAGAAATGGACTCGAAGAAGGCTTTATCAGGTATATTTCTGCATAATTTAAATAACTTTGTTGTGGTAGTGAAAGCCTAATACTAATATTACAATGCAGAAACAGAAGGGCCCATACAACCAGAAACAGACATCGGCAAATGCATTTTTTCCACTTATGTCCTCTGTGAATGAGGTCAGCCTTGGACAGACAGAAGCACACTGTTTCCTGGAAATTCAAAATCCATACAGTGCCTTTGTCATGCACTATCACTTATACATGGATTTTGAAAGCACTTGTACATATTTATTCACTGCTTCTGATCTAATACTACTACCTTATGCTAGTAATACTCAAAAGTATTTTTCAAACATTAACAAACTCCCAATTTCCTCACTGCTTGAGAATCCTGCAATTTATTTTGTAAAGAATTTGAGAAGCTGGACAAAAGAGTGCTGTTAAGGGCATTTTTTGGCAATAGAGTACCTATTCACAAATGCACTTAACAGTAGATAGGTGTGGATTTGAGGGCTTATGCTAGATAACTATGTTTCTGGGGCACAAGGAGCTATTTCAAAAGTCTGAGAAATGTTAAAATGATTCAACTGCATTTCAAGGATATGCTTGATAATGCATCTGTAGCAGAGAACCGTGAGTTAGGAAACAGACTCATTTCAGTATCAGAGATTGTTATTTAATTTGGGTTAAAGACAAAAAATAAAATTTGAGTGATTTTTCAGCATTTTGGAAAACAGATATTTAATGATAGGTCTATAGATTCATTTGCCTTCAGTGAAGGTTACATATTGATACACTTTTCAGAGTCTTCGTGTTTCATTTCCTCTCATAAAACTTCAGAGCTACCAAACTTCTGATATCAAGACTCAAGAGCATTAAATTTTCCCCTTAAATTTATTCTAGGCAGTGTAGTATAAAAGATGTTAGTCTAAACATGTTTCCAAGCCTGTAATGGAGCAATTTAGCATTCTAGATCCCCAGGTCTGTCGTTCTCCAAACACCTCTAGTTCATTTTATTAATTAAACAGAACATTTCCCAGTACACTTACATGGCTCAAAAGTCTTTGATAACTACCAGACTCTAAAGCTTTTCATTCTTTCATACTTTTATTGCACTGTGACTAATCAGAATTGCATTTGTGATAATTCTCGTACTTAGGACCTTCCATTAGAAAAAAACAAACACATTGAAAATTAATTTCAAACAATGCCATTTTAAGTATAATTCTGTATTTCTCTTTTTTCCACTGCTCTGAATGAATTCAGCAGAAGATTTTTGGTGTTAAAATGAAGACCTAGACAATCAGTGTTAAAAGCTGTAGTTAAAACTAAGAGTTTGGAATCTTTCACATGTAAATTGAGCTTTCCACTTGCTCTAAATGATAGTGATAGAAAAATAGGTAAAGGAAAAATATTTAAGAGCATGGCATACATTTCTGAAAAGGGAGAAGTTCTTAATCTTAAACACGGTTTTAAGACTAAACAGACAACATCTACCATATCATAGGACTATAGTGGAAATACCCCTTCCCAATTATTTCCAAATGTTAAGTAACCCAGTATGGGATGCTAAGTTCTCAACTACAAATCAATTACTAACTGAACATAGCAATAGCTATCCCCTTTTTAATTGCTGTTCTCTTCTCCAAAGCACCTGTTGCTTTCCCATGACACCAAGTAACTTAAGTTCATCAACTGGCTCTACGTTTAAAAGAGAAGTGAGTGAAGAAATATGTTTCAAAGCTCCCAGAAGCATCTGACTGACACACTGAGGCTGCTTAGGAGCACAGTGTAGTCTCTCCAACCACCCTCCTGAAGCTCTACCCAAATAAGCCACGATTCCTTGGCATCTGCAGCAAACTAAGCAACTACAATGAGGAGTAAGGCACAACAATTCCTGTTAATACTGTGTAAACCTGTATTTGTACACACCTGCTGCTCTGTGAGTAATAAACCAGGGCTGGAACACATTTTCTGGAGTGGTTTGACTCTTTATTCCTCAACGAACGTTCTGGCCCTTCCTTAGAATCCGACCAAGACTAGGATTCATCACAACTAGAGCTCCAACGTGGAGCCAGAATGTTTTTTGTATGTGGAAAAATCAAAAATTGTCATCAGGCACAGCAGAAACCTCCTTTCTCTACTTCTCCATTCGGACTTGAGGAGTTTTACACGTTTGCCTAAGAAACAAACACATGTCAAGTACTACACTGTTATGGAATTTGTTACAGAAAACAAAACTGGGATAGATGGAATTTTCTTTAACTTACAAGGAAAAGTACAAAATGACAGGAAAAAACAGATTTCAGAATCAAAGCAACTTCTTTTAACTAAAGAGCATGGTCTTAAAAACACCCCCAAGCAGTAACAGGAACTCCAAAGGAAATGTTTAAACATACTTAGATTCAAACTCATTGTTTGTCACCAAGAACCAGTAGAGATTGATAGATAACTCATTTTTGTAGGTATATCAGCAATCTTTAGCTATTATAAAAGAGTCATTTAAAAGTTCTTTGAAAATAAGTCCATGGATAGAATTGTGATACACAAAAGGTCCATGTAGTCAGAATGAAATTACTTCTAAATGAATGATTTGACTCTGTTCTTCCCATATATTTTTATAGTGGGGAGGGAAAAAAAAACAACCAACCCATCTCCCTACCCCCTCCCCCCCAAAAAAACCCCAAGAACAAAACACCACAAACCAAAAATTTTAAAGCTTGAAAAATGTGAGCATTCTGAGAAGAACTCTTCTTACAGTCATTTCTATGATCATAAAGTTACAGGGAGTAACAAAATAATAAATTAGACATTTCAAAAACAATATTCAATTTAAACAGCTAGTTACTTATCTAAATATTTGAGGTAGTTTTTGGACCTGCTGATAATGGTTGCTTCCAAAAAAGTCTCTCACAACACTTCAAAAGCTAACCTAAATTTCTATAAATAATGCTTACAAAAAGATTATTATTTTCTTTTTTTCCCCTTAGGCTTTTCAACTTAAATGTCATGCTGCAGATTGTTAGAAACATACATTACCAGATTAAATTATAACTTTGATAACTTGTTGCTTTAAAAAAATATCTACATGTTTAAATAATACAAATTAACACGGCTCTATATTCATATTTCCTTGTACCTGCCACTTTACAGAATAAACTTAATTGATACAACTCACTGGAACAATTATTATAGGGTATATCTGAAAAAGACTTTGTGAGTTATGTCAAGGCTAAATCTAATTTTTTACTCTTTGCAATGTACTTCATTATTCTTCTCTTCTAAAAGGTAATGCCACTACATTGCACATACTTAAACTTTCTCAATGTTTCTGTAATTCAGCAGTGAAAGTAACCAAATTGTAGAACTGTGTTAACTTCACAAAATTATTAATTTACCAACAACAGTTTTATATTAAAAGTAGACTTAAACATAAACCTTATTTTACTTTCTGTAACAGATAATAACTGTAGCAATTCAGACAAGGATATATCCTCTTGAGGTTTTTGTAGTGATCACAACTCCATAGTGGGACTGCAGCATGGCGGCATAACAGACTGCAAGACAATTAATTAAATACATGTAATTCTCTTCTATTTTACACCACTTATTCCATCTAGTCATCTCAAATGGAAGAAAAACCCAATGTCCTTCCTTGTAACAGATGAGAAAACTGAAGCATAATAAAGTCATGATAACCTTTCTGCTGTGAGAAAGCAAATGGAGGAGGATGGGAACAAGTCGTGTCTTCAGCTTTATCTGACCTCACTTACCTAAAGAAAAGCCTACTGTTGTTCTTGATTGGAAAGGAAAACCTGAAACAAGCACTTTCCTGTGTTTTATCTTCTAAAAATGGAAAACCAAACCAAAACAAAACAGCCTTGATTTACACCAAGGCTGAGGTTTTAAATTGCCTATTAGGCATAACTGACTTTTATTTTTTAATATGTTTTCCAGAAATTTGGTAAGATTGAACTTCAAATTATCCCCACTAAAACTCAGGTAGCCTGAATTCATCGCATCTGGTATCTTCTTCAGATGTTTGCGGTGTGTTATTTTTTTCTGGGATTTTGAATGGAGAGTATCAAGTTTGGACGTGATCAAAATAGAAACATAAATTATTCCTTACCTGTAATTTTATCTTCTCTATGAGGGTACCTGCTGTTCTGTTAGTGCAGTACTGATGTGTTTTCTGCCTTTGTCCCAAGCTTCAGAGATTCCTCTGGTGATTTTCCCCCACTTGTTTACCAGCTTCCACTGCTGGCATTTTGAGGTAGTGCACTCACATTTGGCTCCAGGAATACTGCCACAGCTGAGGGAATATAAGACAACTGAAAAACAAGTTAGAAAACAGCAGAGCAATATCCAGGCAGGGAAAAAAAAAAGACAATGAATCAGTCATCAACTGGAAACACTGATCATTTTCCTCTCTCTTTCCATCCATTTAGAATCTCCAAATGAAGAAAAGACTTTCCTGTGCTTGGAGGAATTTTAGCCAAAGTAGAGGGTGTTGACAGAGTAGTGGGTACCCATTCAGAGAATATAAAATTATTTTAAGGGAATCTAATTTTAACTTTCTCCAATATGAGTACCCATCACGCCATCACTCTAAAACAGGTAAGAAAAAGAAGAAAGGTGGCAGATTAGGAGGATTTCAGAAAAATCCCTGTCACCTTGTCTCAAGTCATCAAGAAAAGGAAAATTCTAGGGCCTTTCAGCTAAAAGTCATCATAGAAGAATAATTAGAAAGATTTTTCATTGCCCGGGAAAGATATATAAGTTCTGGTTCAGTAAGATGTATTCAAGATTATGGTTGCTGATTCCCAACTAATAGTTGTCATCTTGGTCATCAGAGAAGAAGAAGGAAAAGATAAATAGTACTGCCAAACTAATAAAGAAATAAATATAACAGAGAGTATATCCAACATCCATGCTTGAAGTTGCATACAGATGATAAAATTTCGCTGTCAATCTCTTGTAGTTTTTATGTCACAAGTTCCTGTGGCATTCTTGGAAGCAGACAGCATGATACATTAACTCCAGAAAATGATGGCATTGATGCTTTTCCTTGATATTTGCCCCAAACTTATGATAAACTGACGCAAGTTACTAGTATCATTCCTGAAATGATTAGAAATGTCTTCTTGCTTGAGTATTATGGAGATTTCCAGGTGAAAAATACATCAAAGGAAAAAATAAAATCCAGAAATTTAACTAAGAACATACTTCGGCATTCAATTTAATTTGCCATTCTTAAAGAACCTGACCAGCTGCCTTCATACCTGCATCTTCCCATTATCTTCTGACTAGTATGTGACAACAAGGAAAGTATGAATAAATCAGAGTAGCTAATCACAATTAAACACTGATATTCTAAAATCTCAGGTAATGAAGGAAAGGCCAGAGGTTGTTCCCTTTAAATTACAGGAATGTAAGTACCAATGATGTGCTTTAAGGTCAAGAGAGAGAAATAGGACCCTTGTAATTTCTTGAATGACCCTCCTAAAATAAATTACCTTTGCAAGTAATCAGCTTCTTTGATGAGTTGCATTCTAGGAGCAAGTCTTTCTTTTTGTACTTTGAAAATGTTGAACAACTGTTATTAACAACAGGAATTAGAACAATGCCTTTAAGATCATAAATTTGCTATGCTCTCATTTTGCAAGGTCACTCTGAAAAGATGATAAGGAAGCAGGATAGTGGGATCTCAAAATCATAGAACTACCCTGATTTTTCAGTGCATTTGCCTAAACTGATAACGACACAAACAGAGGTAAAGTTCTTTGGTTTTCTGTTGGGACGGACATGCCCTTGAGCCACAAAGTTTGAATTCAAGATGCAGGAACAAGTTATGTTCTTCTGGTTGGCATCAGTAAGATATTTTCTGGAATTCTTGAACCTGAAGAGGCAAAGCTGTTTACAGCATCTTAAAATATGCAGTACAAATGAAATTCTCAAATCTTCTATTACTACTGAGTTTGTAGATACAAGTTGATTAGACACAATCCATTGAGATCATATCCATCCTCACAAAGTGGAGACACACTTGTGTTCACTTCTGGTTTAAGAGGTCTTGCCAGTATAATTCTACAGGTCACATCATACAAGGAAGTCATGATGAACTGGATATTTTGTAGCTTCCTCTACTTCATAGCTCTATGACATTCCTCACTGCAGATGTGGAAGGGGTTGAATGATAGTCATGTAACAGCTGAGAAGAAATCATATGTATAAGCTTATAATGCAGTGGAAGAAAGCTTAAAGTCCATTTTATAGAACATAGAAAGTCCTCTGGAGTCATTTCTCCATATACAGCAATAGTGTTTTTCCTAGGATGAACCTAATGTCCACCATTATGGAAGAAAGAAAAAACTACAAGCTATAAAAAAAATTAACAATCTTGAATTTGTAATGGAAATTAATTTGATGTTGGTCCTCTTCTATTTTAGCAGTAGAGAGCAATCTTCCAATCAATCTTGCCTAAAATACGTTTTTTTCTTCATTTTGAACATTTCTCAGACAGGAGAGGACAATCTTCATTATTCTTATGAAGAAGATTTACAACCATACTCACTTTTTTCTGCAAGGGAATAATTTCTCAATAATCTCATTTCAACTGGTTCCAGAGTTGTTCACTCTTCCAACAGTGACAGTGCATAATGCTCTGTATGACTGACTTTCTCTGATTGATATTGATTATTATTCATTTCCTTCCCTTCAGAAGGAAAGAAAAAAAGGCAGAAAAGCAGAGCTAAGGCAGAGCAGAACTTGTGAGGCTTTCCTTGAACTGCCTTAATGAGTAAGGAAATACCTTCAAGAAAACTATCAGACTCTGAAGAATAGGAAGTAATACCTTTTGGACAGTTGTGGTCCACTTTTCGACACCCTTGTATCAGTTATGCAACTAAGCAGTGATGCACATTTGTGAAGCCTGTACCAAATACCCATGGAAAGAGGCAAGAGTTCTGTCTGCAGCTATTCAGGTAGCAGGTAATGTTAGGAATCAGAACACTCCAGTACCTCTGAGATGAAAGGTATTGTTTCTGATTTGCAGAAATGATCCAAAGACGTCCTTTCAGACTGCAAAGGAGGGTGAGACAAGAAAGAAGCACTACTTTTAGAGAACTCCAGCATGACTCACACGATATTGGCATTTGAATATCATCTTCCTATATGGTACCTTGTGAGTTAGTAGAAGTTGACAAAGATTTACCAGGAAAACTAAAATGACTGCTAGATATTCAGAGTCCTTCTTGCACAGCTGTGAAAGGGTAAAGAGATTGGCAGAAAATTGAGCTGTAAATGAGACTGGAAACATCTTTGATTTCGGTTTCAGGGCTTCTCCACTTTATGGAGAAGTAGAGAAAACCAGTCATTTACATAGAGCTTTTAGAACACATTCTTATTTTCCATCACAGAGGCAGAAAATTACTCTTCAGACATGAGGTCAAAATCTCAAACATGCCAGCAAAGGACCAATTGGGGGAAAAAAGAAAAGAAAGAAAAATAAATCACATGTTGAATCTTTTGGGACAAAGGCAGAAAACCTCTTGGTTGGACTGATGGAGTGGAGCGTTCCACGTGGAAGAAAGTAATGTTTGCAAAAATCACTGATTAGTTAATGACATGCAACTGAAATTCATTTGCACTTTAAATATTGCAGAAACATTTTCCTTTGATTGCAGAGTAATTCTGTCAATTTTCAGTTCTGCAGAAGCTAAAATGATGTTTTACAATGGATGCTTGCTGCAGTCTTACCTTAGGAAAAACTATTCCCTCATAAAAATGTATATACCACCGCATATATTACTAACATTCTGGGAGTGTGATGAAGGGACTGCAAAAGATTTCATTTCTCATGATTTGTACAGTGTGTCTACTCAAAAAATTAAGAGTAACCCTTTTGAATAGCTAGAGACAAGACTTCGTATATTCACATATGCTGCAAGGGACTAAAAGAAAAAAAAACGGAAAAGTTGCAAAACTTCTAGAATAATGCTTATAGCATTTCACACCACAACATTTCTTCCTTTAATCCTTTTCACCATAACTTGTGTTTTGTACATATTTTTAAAAACATTTGCATTTGTGGAAAGGACTCTGAAATGTCTAGATTTCTGTGACCTACAGATAACATCAAACTTTAGGCTTAAACTGATGTCAAATGTCGACTTGCAACAGGGATGTTTTCACATGGTAGACCTAGACACACCAATTTCACATTAAAGAAGTAGATTTGGTACAGAGCAGCTATTTTTAAGAAACTCAGTGAAATGCATAGTCCTGAATATTGATGATTCCTTGTAACGTGTGTTGGCTGGAAATGCTAACTATTTTCATCAAAATGTCCAAGTGTCCCAAAAGATTAGTGTTTAGGTGCCCTACAAAAAATGTAAAGCTGCAGTATGAAAGAACTGTGATGCTAGATCAAAACAATAATTACTGACTAATATGAAAAGCTAGTTAGACCCCAGAAAATGTCATCCCATTTCCATTACCAGCTCATTTGCCCCCTGAAACTTGTATGTATTTTTAGGAAAATGTGTACATACCATTTATTGCTATTTTAATGACAGATTACATACAGTGGGTCTCTGAGTTAGCAATAAGAAACATGCTGAGACAGCTGCAAATTTCATCTAGTGACAGATTAGCCAAAGGCATGGAAAGAGATACCATAGCAACAAAGAGGCTGTCAGAAGTGCAATCACTCCTTTCCATGGGTAATATTTTGCTACAGTCTGTGCAGTTACTTATATTGTAATCTCATCCTTTTTATGAACCACAAGGTATTGCCCGTCATTGTACATGTAGTGCTTTATTCCTACAAATCTTCCTCTGAAGTTAAGGTAGGAACTGAGGAATCTATAGACAGAGGCTCTTAAGGAGGGCAGTTTTGAAATTAGGTTGTTTCGTAATTTATTCATACAGATCTTAAATAATATTAAGAAAAGAACTTACTTCCTGTCATTATTTACTACTGATATGTGACAGATTACTGATTTATCCTCTAAGTATTTCACGTTTCACAGTGGTCAAAGTATGAGGCAAATTGTTTCATGTCATGAAGGTTAATAGCTGTTTTACAGTGAAAAAATGTCATATGAGAAATACATTACCTTATTAACACTGACTGACCACAACTACTATACATCCAGCCTATGGGAAACATCCCAGG
Organism: Laterallus jamaicensis coturniculus; assembly: GCA_022605575.1. Lineage (NCBI taxonomy): Eukaryota > Metazoa > Chordata > Aves > Gruiformes > Rallidae > Laterallus > Laterallus jamaicensis. The sequence goes on along the minus strand of JAKCOX010000003.1, from coordinate 31,029,545 downwards.
ATAACCTATACACAAAGTTTATATGATGAATTTCTGCTTTTTCAAACTGCATGTCACTACTACGGCTGCTTTTGAAAAGCCTGGAGGAGGAAGAGGAATAAAGACATGAGGGAAGAGGCTACCACAATGCCAATATTTCAATTATGGCAGAGAACAGTAACACTTGTTACATTTTTTTCCCCCTCTTCTGATGCTTAGAGAGCCTGTGCATCTGTTGCATGGAAGTGCATATCAACAACTAATGTAATGTAATGCATTGCTAACACTGATGTCAGGCTCAGTTACAAGAAAAATGCCATTTTCTTCTCATATCCAGGGAACACACTTTAGCTCTCTTGTATTATGCTGTCTTGCTCAAGCAGTGGTTATGACAGCACTGGTAATAGTTGAGTCACCACTAATGCTGCCTTTTGATACTGGGAATCTCAGCAGCTGACTGCAAAACATTACCATTTAAAGGTACCTAACAGAGGTCCTTTCATTCCTTGTGCTGAAAAGGTTATGAACAGCATATTTTATAAATTGAAATATAAATAAAATTACTGCCTCTCCTCTCCACAGCTGTAATTAATTTAGAAACAATCCAACATCTGCAAGTGAGAAAGAGGAGACACGGTAAAAATGTTAGCAGTATTTATAGATAGCAACAGAACTGTATTGATTCAGAGTAGTGGAATGCACATACTGAACACCATTTGGCTTCATGTGCAGCCAGTTGGTGTGTTTGAATGGTACACTTTTCCTCTTCCAAGAATGTTATTCAATTTTTTGTTTCTTTTAAGCTCTGGATGACATAATGTAAAATTAGATTAAATGGAATATTACAAATATCTGACTTCAGGCTCTCTCCAATATTGTTTTGGAATATAGATAAACACTCTCAGTATGGATTTCTCTCCATCCTGGCAATATTTCTGTTCTCTTCACTCTAGCCGTCTATCTCTGGTATTGATTTGGAAAGCAGATTTGGATTTGGAATGTAGATAAATATACTCAATATGGATTTATTTTTGACTGTAATATTTCTCTTTTATTTCTCTCTCTCCTTGTAATATTTATTTTATTTTTTATCAGTACTCTATTTCTAATATTGGTTTGGCATATAGTTACATAGTAATATATTAGATATTGATTTCTTTCTGTTCTGCAGTGTGCTTTCCCCAACATATTAAAACTAATAGCCAGTTTTCAGAGTGACAACTGCAGTTCTTTCTGCCCCTCATAAAACTGTGGGTGCTCAGCCATTCCTGAAGATGGATGCTCATTTCCAAAAGATGACCCTTTATGACCTGTCCGAAAATGCTACTTTCACTTGTTTATAGGAAAACATTGTTCACTTTCACGATCTAGAGATTTTCAGAGGTTACTAACCAATACCTGCTATGCATTACATCTGAGCTTTTTGGTTAATTTATATTATTAGTAGTATTATACCAAGTCAGTTCTAAAAGGACGTGCACTGGTTGTCAATTTTTGCTGAATAATAGATGACTGGACATGTTGCTCATCATAATATGATTCACTGATTCAGATCATAGCTGTGTGTTTTCAGAACATCAACATTTTTGAAATTTCTTATATTATATTGTATTGGAGAGTGGTCAAAGCCTAAAGCTTTCCAAACTAACAAAAAACAAAGGGGCTTTTTTGATCATCTTCCTACTGAAGACCTTATAAGAGAGAATAAAGTCTCGAGCCACCATCTTTCTATTTAACATTAAGTATCTAAATGTTAAGCGCTAAGCTAGTCATCATAGCTTTCCTTCAGAGTTATTAGAGAGTCATAAGCACCTCCAGAAGATAATTCATCTGACTTACCTTAGGACAAAATGAATTGTCATCTGGAATTGAACAATTCTCCCCAATACTAAAAAGACACCCTAGAGCTTAGGCTCATCATCTCACTCTAGAGAGTCCTAACCCAAGCAAAGTCAAGCAAATTCCACTCCATATATTTTAAGCAGAACTTACTACTTAATGTTGAACTATGCCTCATCCCACAAGCAGTTCTACCAAATCAAACTAAAAGCTTATGGACAAGGTAGTATTTCCTCACTGTGCAATGGTTCAAAGCTGCACCAAGGGAGGTTTAGACTGAACATTAGGAAGTGGTTCTTTACCAGAGGGTGGTAATCTTTACCATCGGTGGTTAATGCCCCGAGGCTGTCAGCATTTAAAAGACATTTGGACAATGCCCTTAAAAACGTGCTTTAACTTGGTCCTACTGGTCAGGCAGTTGGACTAAATGATCATTATAGGTCCTTTCCAACTGAATTTTATTCTATTCTATTCCATTTCACTCCATTATAATTGCATGTTAAAAACATCAATGGTAATTTCTCTACATCTTTGTAAAATTTAGCCCAGGGACACTTCCCCAACCCCAGGTGCAAGCACACACTACTCCTGTCATGTCACAGCTCCAGGACCTCAAGATGAGACCCAAGATGCACCATTTTATCTGTTCTTCTGTTTTCTAGTTTCTCCAGGAAAGACATGTGGGTTCATGGGCTGCCCAGGAGCTACAGAATAATCCAAGCTAGTCCCAGGGTGGATGACTGGGGAACCAGGATCCCAGGAAGCATTGCAGCATGCACTTTCATATAGGCTGCATGCAGCTTCGCTGCTCTTATTTAAAGTCAGCCCCTATTTTAAAGACAACTGACAAGGTACTGTTCTTAAAAATGCTAGTAAAGTCTGGCATCTGGACCTGCCCTTGAAAAGCCCCTGTCCAGGACCTCTGGTGTGGAATACACTCCATAACTGAGAGAAATACGAAATCTGACTGAAAAATGTTTTCCAGTCTTTGTAAAAGGTTCCTTTGTTTAATACAAACTCATAGCATTTTTCAATGTCCTTGTCAATTTTATACATAATAATGCTATATTTTGTAGTTTTCAACAGACATGAAAATTCCTCTGTTTTAAGCATTTTCCTTATTTTGCAAAAAGGAAAAGAAACAACCAAGAGAGCTTTATGAATGAAAACAATTATATTAGAAAAAGATTGTGAGAAGAAAAACTATTTCAAAGGTAAAAAAAAATTCTTTGTATTCTGCCCTTATTTTAACACTTTTGTCATCATTTTAAGAGGGTAAATGTGAAAATTTTTTTGCATTTATTTATTATATTATTAAATATATTATTTATTGAGGCTAGCCATATATAAATAAATTCAATTGCTTCCTCTCACAAGTGTTTTTCAGTCAGGAGGAGAATGCCACAATATGTCTGTTAAATCTCAGCTATGCACATAATCATTTCATAATTCTCCTAATGTGTTCCTGAACATCCTCCTTTGTTGCAGTAAAATGCTCAGGAACATAAACACGCATTTCATTATATGAAATTAAAAAAAAAAAAATTAAAATTGCTGTTTTAGCTAAATTGTCTTTGCCGTTTCTCCCATTCCCCTACTACAGGCTACATAAACCCAAAATAGTCAATTCTGAACCAGCACAAATTAACTCAGTACTTAGCTTATTCATGCACACTATTCCCAGAAAATTCATACCTTTTCCATAGTTGACTCCTAGTGTCAGCCCTCTTCCACTAATTTACAGTCAAATTAGGAAAAACAGATTAACTTTTCCAGAATACCTGTGTTTTGCATTCTGAAAGTAAATAATTTCCAACTGCATTTCTTAGCATTTGAATTCTGAGCACCATATCACTCATGCTATTTCTAATTCATTATTTATGTATTACGTTATTAGATCCCCATATCTGAAGAAAATGAAAACCTAAAGCAGACCACATTTTTAAAAATCAATTCATTTAGTTCCATTATTCACTTGGCCTTTTTGCTTAGCAACTGATACCATAAGCATTAAGAAGTTGGTATCATCATTTTTTACCATAGTGTAATTAAATATGCTAACAGAGGTAGACAAGCAAAACACATCCTCCCTCCACTGGTTTTATCTCTAATATAATGCTTAGCTATTAACAGCTCAAGTTGTGGAAACTCAGGTGCTGCTTTTGAACTTGGTATCCTGTAAAAGAGAAGATAGTACTCCAGCAGTTAATTGGGTTACTTCTTCTGCACCTGAAGGAGGCAAACTTACAGAAAAAGTTTGGAGGTGGATATAGACTGTCTTAGGCATTGCATCAAAGCCTTCACAAGGCTTTTCTGCAATACACTTTTCTGCAATCACCCAAGCTGTTCTCTTTGTGTCTTTATGTTTTTACATTATACATGATAATCACACACATGTTATTTCATTTGACAACCAGAAACTTACTATTCATGACTTCTTAATAATGACTCTCTGTAAGGTTCTTTTCATTTTTCTCAAAAAAAAATTAAAAGGGGTGGGTTTGAAACCACAGAGCACTTCAGAGGGTTTTTTTTTTTTTATTTATATGTACTTTAGGGAGCAGAAAGAGGAGCTGCAAAAATATTGTAGTCACTACATGCAAGGGAAAAGTACTTGCTATTTGATAATGAGATACTCTCTTAAAACAATCATATTTCCAATAGCAGCATATATTTTTCTCAGCATCTGAATGACGTCTGTTAAAATCTCAGCCTCCTGTGTCAGGAAGGCTGCCTGCCTCCTGGTTACAACAACTGAGATCAAGTCTCTGTCAGAAATTTGAATTCAAGTTTGCTATTGTTTCAAAATAGCTTTTTAGCTGTGTGGGAAATGAAGAAGGTGGCAAACATAGAGTATCTGGAGAAACTAGAAGGCAGAAAAAATACTGTGGAATTTAAGGAGATAAGTATTTTCCTTTAAGTGGTAGTAGGTCTGTGAGAAGGTTATGATAGCTATTGTATTGAACCAGTGTGTGTGATGGCAAATATAGACAAGGACTGGCTTTTTCATTGTTTCACTTCTGAAGAGGTATGAAATGAGTGCCAAGGATTGCCATCATCCATGGAGGACAAGAAAAGTCCAACTCCCACAAAGAACCAGACTTACGAGTCTGCAAGAGGCAGAAGCCCTTGAGGACAAAAGCCTTGGGCTTTTGTAGACTCCTAACAATGGACAGACCTTCATAACCTTGACCAACATAGAAAAACCTATCTTCTGACAAAATGTTAGGAACAAATCTCAAGCCAATTCTAATTGATTAATCGCCCTTTCATGACCTCTTATTTCCTACTCAAATATAATACAGACCCACATTTTTAATTAGTGCTTGTTAAATTCTCACATTAAATATTTAATGGCATGTGTTCTTTAACACTAATAGTGCATTGTACTTGTAGCCTGGACAAATTTCACAACATACACACACACACACACACACACACACATAATTGTCTTTCTATTACTGTTACAAAGTTCTATCAAGTGCCTTTTGATTATAATTTGCACACACACATATTTTACATGCAGATCATCAGATTTGCATTGGCAAGCATAAAATTCACTCTGTGCACACAACAGCTCACTACAACCAAGGTTTACCAGAAATTTAGTGCCTATACAAGGAAGATTTCGATCAAATAACATAACACTGAAACACCTGCACAGAGTAAACACCACACTAGCAAATTATGGCCTGTCACTGCAAACAATTACTAAATACTTACAGGCAAAACCAGTCATCAGTATGTGTGGTGCAGTGTAAAGGTGACAGTGTTTGCACTTACATGTGTGTGTCCAGAGTGCAATTTAATCTATTTTACGTTGATGAAGAACTGGTTTTGACCCTATAGCAATACACTGCTGTAGTTTTAGGAAGTTTGAGTGCTTAATGCATATCTGAAGAAATTGTTATTCTTCTGTTGGCCACTGAAAAGCTAGTTTGCTTTGTTTTCAGGGATTGTATATGATGGATGTTAGATGTATTTCTGTTTACCTGAAGTGATATTATAAAAAGTGTCAAATGGAGAAAAGGAGTGCATTGAAACTCTATCAAAGTTTTGAGGTAAATCCCAGTCATACAAGACAGAAAGAACCAGATCATGCTGCCATGACACAGCAAATGCTCACCATACTCACCAGTTTCTCTGTAGAAACATGCTAATTTCGTGTTATTGATAAAAATGCATTTCTTTGCTATCCTGTGAATGAAGAGGTTAGTAGGTTGTGTAGCTGGTTTCAGAGAGAAATACACACCAGATTATAATACGCATGATCATAACTGGTAGCTGAAAAGAGGGTCAATGCTACTGTTACCACTGCTTACCTGTGAAGTACTGGCACACTGCTTACCATGTTCAAGCAAAGTGTGCCAAGAAAAGTGTGCAGGACCAGGAAGTCAAATGCTAGTATGAGTCTCTTCCCACACTTCTTCCATCTTTTCAACAGATGTCTTCTCTGTGTACCCAATTTCCTGTGCACTTTTTTTTTTACCTGTTGGTAACATGTAATGCTGGTATCACACCTACCCTAGTTGTTTTCACTTTATTCCCAGAAGAACAGCTCCATCCCTTACGATCTGGAAGAACTTTACATTCTTCCCCTTCAAGACATGGTTGCATGTGGCACCACCATTTCTGCTCGACTATTGAAGCTACAAGAGAGGAACACAAACACATTTGCATGTTGTTGAAATGGACACTTTAATATGTCATTACATTGTGACATTTCTTTTATTTTCCATGAAACTGTTAGAAATGTATTGACTGATACCTAGTCTGTGAAATTCAGCCAGCTCAGAATCTTTGTAAAATCTAGGTCTCAATTCGCACAAGGTGTGTGTTTCAAAGTCAGTCTCTTTACTGTGTTGGGCTTTTTTTCCTAATTTACTGCAGTACAGGAAATAATTTCACAGCATTTCTTTTCAACCCTCATTTTTTCTTGCTCTGCCAGATTTCAAAGCTTTAAGTAGAATATCTTCTTTTGAGTTAGTATATTTTGGCTGGTCTCCTGTATAGTCTAGGATAGCCTGATTAAATTTATTCCCCAATGATGACATATTTACAGCTTTTCTGACAGCCAACAACATATCAACAGTAAAGAGATCATGTAAAGAGTGAATCCACCCTGCTCCTCTTTCAGACAAAGACATGTGAAAAATCAGCTAGTGTTTTCCTATGTCTGATTTGTTAAGTGAAACATTAACACTGTGCTATGAATAGGACAAATAGCATTGTCCTAGAAAGACTAAAAAGCAACCAGAACTGTGTTCTGTTTATTTGCTTGTTTGTATGATAAAAATAAATATATAAATAAAATGTATTCTGCAGCACATGAAAATTATATACTCACATAGATTTTGCATAAACACTTTTAATTAAGTGAATTTCATACTACTCAGAGGGCACTCAGTTATATCAGATTTAGTTTCTCAAGAGGTCTCTTTCACTGTCATCTAATAATTTTGTTTAGCAGTTCCACAGAGTAATGGTAAATAATTCACTTTTCCCATTTTCCTCCATTCACCTTAGACATGCCCTTCAAAATGCAGAAACCTTCCTACTCTTATTTTAAATAGTTAACTGCAATGGAGTAGCTTTCATTGACAATATTACGCCAGCAAAATTCCCTAGGAAAATGCAATGAAAGGAAGGAAGTAGAGTAGTCGCACCATCAACACAAGAAGGAGCTGCCCGGGTAGTACCTGCTACCTGCCCAGGGAAGCAGGAGCACTTCACTGTCTGTGATCTTTCTTCTATCTTGTTCTTATTGCAACATCTGTGGAGTGCCACCACTTCACAGGTCCCAGTTTTAACATGGTGAGCTGTGAAAATAAGAAGATGAGCGATTTGATAGCATTGCGATGTAGCATCATACTATTTGTTGAGGTTTTTTAAATTAGAAAAGCACTAAACTTGGCTCTATATGGCAACCTGCCATGCATGAAACTAGAATTACGGGGGTACTAACATTAGAATGCAAAGTTGATTTCTTTTTCAAATGTATTTTAACTATCTTAGACAGAAAATGCTGGCTAAAGAACAATTAGAGAAGGCTGCATATGGGACTGTTCCAGCGAAGCAGGAAGCAGAAATGTTATAAAACCAACCTAGAAACTAAAATAATTTCTGGACTCTCAAAAAGTGCTGTGAATCTCTACCAATATATCTTTTTTCCTCCCAAGGGAGAAAACTTGAAATGGAAGTGTATCAATGCTAGAATACCCATACATGAATATGTTTCCAGAATCTATGTCTCCAGACTTTATACCCAGGGCAGATGCAGGATTTTTTTAAAATCCCAAAACCTTCCTACAGATGGACATTGCTCAAGCAGAAACCAGAAATAAAATCTACTGAGGAATCACATTTTAAATTTTGTAAATTTTGAAAATCTGGTACCTTAGGGAACCAAAGCTTTTCAAAAACAGGGGACAAGTAGACAATTTTCATTATCCCATATCCAGTACCTGTAACCCCCACCCATGCTGCTCCAACAGATCACCAGAACTATGCTGCTGGATTCCTATGAGCGGAACAATTTGGTAAGAGGAGAACTATCAAACTACCTTTCCTGGTTCAGTTACCAAAGGATCTGGAGATCAGAAAAAAATAATTTTAACAGACTTTTCAGTGGTTACTGATACAAGATGAGATATTTCTGATGATAGTTCATTTCGATCAGAAGGAAGAGAAAGAAATCTGAACTTTTAGTGCTTATCAAACTACAACCATGTACAGGGAGGAATATCAATTACACAAAGCAGTATGTCTTTTAATGATATATCTCTAAGGCCCTTTGTATCTTCTGCTGTTTAACTTTTTGTATGCTTTATGCAAAGCTTGTATACAAAACACTTCAGCTACCCTTTTTATCCCCAGTGGCAAACAATTAACAAGAGCTTCTGCAAGAAGTCCCTACTAACAGGCTTTCAGGAGCCCAACATTGATCCCTGGATCCACTCGGTAGTTATTGTACAGTACCAGTTCCCAAAAGGGATGAGGAAGGAAAACAAACTTGATATAGGCTTTGGATCCCAAGAATGTGCCTAGAGGAAAAAGTCACCGTCAGGAATAAGCCATCAACAAAAATAAACAGTTCTTTCAAGCAATTACACATTTTTCATTAGAACAAGGTCCAATGAACAGTCTGTAATCTTCATCGTCACTCACTGCATCATACTATGTCAGGTTAGATCATACTCTTAACACATCCTGCTGTGCTACAGTTGAAATGATATAACACAAAGTGAGCGATTAACCTGTGATCCGTCATATTTGTGATATTATGAAATGTTGCATATAAACCAGAAACCTAGGAGAAAAAAACACCTACTATTTTTCTGCATAAAAATGCTTTTCTTTGTTTTCTATTTATCATTTTTCATTCAATAGAGAATAAGGAAAGCAATTCATGCTATCTGTCTGAACTCTGCAGATATATTGTTGATGAGCAAATATTTTTACAGCTACTAGCACAGCCTGCTGTAAAAATGACTTTTAATTATTTTCCAAACAATTTCACCAGTATATATGCCAATAAAACAATTTCAATGAATACATTCATTTTTCCCAATAAAACTGATATAAGGAGGGTTTATTTGTCCATATGGTTAAAAAAAAAATATTCTAGGATATATTTAAAATGTATAACATACAGTAGAACAAACATGTTACAGCCACACATACTAACACAAATTCACTAATTTGTATTTTATGAAAGGTACACAAAAAATAGAATCTCCAAAAGAAAGTAAGTTTAGTTTTATGATGTGAACTTCACCCCACTTAATTTTTCACTATATTAGTTTTCAGTCCTTATTTGTATTCTGATCCTGAAATTTGGTCTCCTTGCTCTCTTACTAAATAGACTGATACAGCTCTACCAGGTCTACAGAAATGCCACAACATACCTGCTAAGAGAAAATAAAGTACTATGGGCACCAATAGCCATCTGGAATGGAAGCCAGTTCAAAGAGCTGTTGTAAAATTCTGTGAGGGAAATGTTCATACTGAAGAAAAACTTTTTAAAATTGGATTTATAGTAATTAGGGAGAGAGAATCAGTCATTTTAAGACTTATTGGAAAAGAGTGCAATTAAATTAAATGGTCACTTAAATTCATGTACAATACAGAAAAGTATTTTTAAAGGGTGAGAAGAAATGTGAAAAATGGGAGAGAACAAAAAATATCACATACTATTCATAGCAATTTGGGAATCTTTAATAAAGCTGCTTTGAAATTTTTGAGGTATAAAACCAAAAATGCCTAGAAAAATATACAGTGATATTTCAAACATTGAAAATCTAGGCCAACCATCCTCTAGTTTCTATTTACCATGTAGAGTATGCAATGAATATTCCTTGAGAGGAAATGTAGGGATTTCAGCTCCTTATGCTATCAAATAATTAAGTTCCAATGCAGTAAGTACAGTATCTGTCACATTCGTGTGAAATGAAAGCCTCTGTACAGTAGATAAAGGATTTCCTAATACCACCTAATACAAATTAACCTCATTAAGCCACTGAACCATTCCACAAAAGGAGAATAGTACTTTAGGAGATTCACTTCACATTTGTTTTTGTTTCTTTTTCTCCCAGTACAGGCTTCAAAGTATGCTGCTAGCTTTGCAGAAAATGTTTGAGGAACTGAATGCCATTTCTGGAATCCTACAGAAATTCATTATTCAAAAACCACTGCAAACACTCAGTCCTGTGTTCCTAGTAATGCAAGTAATCCTCCCTGAAATCAGTGTGAAGAAGGACTGAAGAAAGAGACTCCAAAATTTCCATGTGTACAGACTGTGAAGTTTTCCTGACAATTATGCATAACATAGTGTATGTATATATTATGCTCTAGAATATGTAGCTCTGTATTATGTGAGTATTACTTGGAAAACAGAAAACCATATCTCACCCATTAATGGTATATCCTGTAATTAACTTGCCACTTTTATATCGTTTTTCAGGTAGTGAAATCATCAATATCTATCTCATAAATCAGTATGATATTGGTACAACATAAATTTAAGTGTTCCCAATCCTGCTCCTCAAAAAATAAAGCTAACTATCCTCATTTTATGTAAAATCAAATGCACTTGAAAAGTACATTTGGCCATATGCAGCAAAAAACTTTATATATACATATATGTAAAAGTTCTATCCATTCTTGTTCTTTCATGGCAACTTCAAATTTCTTTCCTTCAGGTGAATGAAATTTCAGTCATACTTGCACAGTGCACCTGGCACTGAGTTACATCCCTTACTTTGTTACTTCTGTGGGAAGTTTGTTCCAGGCGAGAAGGCAAGTTGCTGTTCAAGATTATTATTTTGCAACTCACAAATATGAATGTAAGGTATTTAGTATAGACACAGTGTCATACACAAACCTCGCATTAAATCCAGGAAAGCCTTCTGAATTCCACTGTTCCCTATGATCACTGTTTCCTAACCTCACCACTTAAACACCCATGTTTAATTCTGACACCCATCTGCTTGGCCATTTGAATCTTTTCTTTCCTGGCAGTTGCACAGGTCATGCATTAGCACATCCACTGACCATTAAAAAAGAGGAAAAAATCATGTTGCCATGGACTAGATGAAATAAAGTCACAGGCTGTTTCTGTCCTCTGGTTCCCCATCCTTCCAGTAGCCACAGTACTAACAGTAGAAAAAACAGCAAAAAGGCTCTGTAAGGACACTGGAACGACTGGGTGATACGGCTAAAACCATCAAACGACTAACAGCTACTGGAAGAAAGAGAAGGTCCTTTGTCCCCTTTCCCACACTCTTTCATCCCTTGCTCACATGAATGCTGTCATTTGATGGTAACGACAGTAAGCCAAGGATTTAGACAGGCAGAAAAATATCCCCCTTTTTTTGGAGGGTTAGTTGTCTACTAGTTTAGCTCCTACACCTGGGTGCAGACACTAGAGAGAAGCAGTTTCAGCCACAGGGAAGCAGCAGGAGCAGGCATCCACAGATATGTGATTACCTCCTCCCACAGAAACCAGTTTCTATATCAGCTTACAAATGCCACAGCTCTGCACTCTTACATGGAATAAATGTGTCTTATTTTATTCCATTCTGGGTAATTCCTCTGAGGTCAGAGTGACTACGTAAAGCATGCAAAGCTTTGTTTGCTTGTGCCTGTGAGGTTTTTAAAGCTCTTCACAAAAACAAAGCTTTAGTTGAAACAAGAAGCAACAGATCGGCAATAAGGAGAACTGGAAATTACTCTTAGCCATTAGTTTCAATCCATATTACATCTAATATTGTACATATGGCTTTTGTCATCTTGGGTATAATCAGGAAGATATCCCATATGAAACACTATAGTGGCCTAGTCTTTCAAAGTAGGCACATAAGTGGTCTTTATTAATGTAACCCATATCCACTTGAGTAACTGCCTTAAGGACTATAATGGAACTACATTTTTAAATAATCATCTTCAAGGAAAAACAAATATTTAAGCAGATTATCAAACCACTTAATCTGTTTCCCTGAGTGATTCTATGCTGCACTATTCAAACGTGGATGAAGGGGGGATGGGGGGTGGTACTGATATCAGAAAAATAAATAAATAAAATCAGTGGTTATATTGTACCATTTTTCAGATTAGACTCTAAATCACTGTCCTACTCTTAACTGACCAAGAAAAAAGTGGGTTTTCTTGTTCACAAGTCTATTTGCTTTGTTCATATGGATTGACATGGAAAACAAATGTAGGTTATCTTTCTGCTACACTTCAGCAATTTCAATATGTCATATCAGTCTCAGTGTGTCACTGTAGAACAGAAGGATACAAATAAACTTGCAAAATCTCTCACACACAAAAACACACACATACACAGCATTGTTGCTTGTTTTCAAGAGTTTAGTAAGTGTTAGTAGCTGCCACATCTAAGCAATCAGAATCTTATGTGGCCACAGGTAAGCCAGGATTTCCAACTAAGCTTTCTCAGTTTAAACATCAGAAAAAGACATGTGAAAAGAAATATACTATCCAGTTCATTCAATTAATTTCAATATATTTAATATTTTCTGTTATATCCACCTAACAGCTGATAGGGAAAAACCTGAATTTGTTTTATTCATACTCTATCAGCATAGCTACTGTTGTGTCATCTAAAAAAATGCAACTTGAAGCTTTGTTAGAGGTGGAATCTTCTTTGACCAGTCATCAGTGCAATTGAGGAAAAAAAAACAAACACAAAACAGACAAGCTTTTGGGAACACAAGCTTCAATTTGCTTGTGTGAGCATGAAAAAAAGTGCAGCTTCATTTCAGCTCCACGGGCTATTGGGAGACGTGGCAGCACAGACACCAGAAAAAGCAGAGGCATCTCCCATTCCAGTCATAATCTCATTACCTTTGACGCACAGCAAACCAATGACTCCCAAAGAAGCACTGGTAGATATACATTGACCTTACTGAACATGACCTTTAAAGATCACTTTCAAAATCCTTTGAAATTAATGGGTTTGGTTTGATAAGTGGGTTTGGATCAGAATTTCAATGACAGAGATAAAATTTTGTATTGTCAATAAAGGTGACATCTGGATTTTCAACTGAGATATTTATTCTGGTGATTACCTATGTAGCACCTATGCAGTAGTTGATAAAATGATGTCTATTTTTCAGATAGGTGATTGAAAAATATGATGACTTAAGATATTAAATGATGTTTTGAACCATCACTAGAGTTCTTGTGGTTTTGCACACGTGAGTTCATTTACTAAAAATACAGTATCCAAGCAGTGTAGCTATTTTTGAAATGTAGTCAAATTTGGTTACACATTAAACCTAAAGGTAAGCATCCTCAGAAGGGAGCAAAAAAAAAGTTTCTACTTTTATTTTTATTTTCTTTTTAAAGTAGTTTTTTATTGATACTACAAACTTAAGGGATTTTTGGAATTCTAAAAATTCTTAAACCAAAATAAAATATTTTATTTCAGTGGAAAAAACCCTTTTTTTTTTCTTTTTTTTTTTCCTTTTCCTGTTTGGCCAGTGAACTGAAAAATCAATTACAGACACAGCAGTAATTCCTGTGTCCTCAGTGGTGACAATAAGTCCTGCTACAGTTGTTGTAACTCTCAGGAAAGGCACTCATGCTGCTTTATTTTCCAGATGACACATAGGGTTGCACTATAGAATCAGCAGGAAAAATGGTAATTTTGTGCTGTCTTATTTGATACTATCATTACATTTCATATGGCTACTTAAAAACTTATTTAGCTCTCTATTCCACTGATGGCACACACATTTAAAACATTCATGTAATTCAAAAGCACAGTAAAACTAAAAATGAATACTTAATTTTACTTTCAATGAGCATTTTCTATAGGAAGAATCTACTGTCTAAGTCCCTTGATGATCCCTTTTCCAAATACCTAGAATTGAGAATGTGCCAAATAGCCCTCACCTTGTCATGGTCACTGGCTACACACAAAGTCCTTTGGACATCAAATGAGCCCCAGGGTAGTAGTGAGCACCAACACAGCACCTTGACCTGCTGCTCCCAGCAACATCCAGCCCTTGAATTTTGTAGGAAACCCACCAAGATGAGTCAACAAAAGAAACCACCTTCTCAGAATGCCTTGCAGACTAAAGGGGGTTACTGCCTACAGGGATATAGGACCTGTTATCAGATGAAGAGGGAAGAGAATTTCGGGACTGTGTAAAATTTGCTATTAGACATTTTGTAGAAACATGTGTGGCTCATCATGGGATGCTTAGTGGAAGAATGGCAGGGAATGGGATAGGGTCAGGGTGGACTGTGGAGGAACAAGCATGAGTGAGGACAGGATAAGAGGGACCAGTGAAATATAAACAGCAATTGATCACTACACTTGCCTGGCTGAGCCTTCTGCTCAGACAGTGCAAGCTACCCTATATTCTCATTATATCCCATTCCTATCTTTTTTGTGGGTGAACTATCTTATCTTAATGGATATGTGTGAATGCTAGAGAAATTTAAACCACACTAGTTGGTGATTAAGATACCTGATTACTGCAGCCAGCATGGGATCACAAACCTCATGGGCTTGTGAATCCAAGTGGAAGCAATATGGGGGCACCTTGCACCACCTACCAGTCAGGCTGAGTGCCTAAGACCAGCTACTGGCGTGATCCATCTTTTACTTTTGTATATAAATTAAACTCCTCCACTATCAGACTTGAATCCTGATCAGCCAGGGAAAAGGAAGAGTATGGAGCTGTCCATTGTATGACTGCTGTGTGCATTACTGTGTGTGCCAGGAAAAGTATCTTGGTTTCTTTGCATTGATTAGTGTGGCCGGCTCCGTGTGTCCTGCGTACATGTGAGTTTATGTGCTTAAGTGTTCACTAAGTACAGTATTCACCAACCTCTAACAGATGTGAGCATCAGAAACCTTTTGGAAAGAAAATTAAGCATGGTGGACAAGTGCAGCATTTGGCAAAATCACATTCAACCCTCAACTTTTGCTTCTGAGAACTGCACACAGACTGTCAAGATAATCCTCTCATATTAGGCAGGTTAGCTGCTAGATCAGCAGATCAATAGCTGTAGGGAGGCACATGCCAAAACACCACAGTGAGTCAAGCAGGAAAGTTCCCTGTTTGATGAGAGCAGTCCATTCCAAGCCAGAGGCCATGCAGACCTCTTCTTTGCTTGATTTAGGTAGTGCTATAATGTGGACAAATCCTTTACATGTAAATATTTCTTAAAACCCTACAAACACACCTTATTGACAGGGCTTTGAGGTCTTGTTTACTGCATTCACATTTCCATGCCTTGCACCTCAGCAATAGCTATTAAAAGTCACTGGGTCACCTTGGGCACTTAAAAATCCCAGATAGAGCACACACACTATGTTCTATTTAAGACGAGTGGAGAATCAGTTTAGCTTAAAAGCCCAGCACTGCTTTTAATTTCTCTTTTGCTCTGATGTCTCTTGCAACTGGGGATAAGATCTCAGCTGAATTGTTAAAAACCAGCGCTGATTGCTTGGACTGATTATTTTTGCAAGGTCACCTGTAGGCAATACATACACAAAAGATGCTGCTAACTGCAGCCCCTCCCAGGATTCTTGGATCCAATGTGGTGTTTTCTCTCCTGAGAGAATCGCTTTAAAATAACAAGATTAATTCTTGATAAGAGTTTATTGTGCAGGTGCTATTCCAGCTCCTCTCATTGGGTTGCCTCTACTGTGCAATTAACCTGGTTAGTCCATTTGGGTGAAGGATGGTATGACAACACCATGCAGACAGCATCTCTGGTAGTCTTAAAAACTGAGCTAATGAATGGTTTGCCACAGTCACATTGCCAAGCAGACTTTTCTGCACAGTGCCAAAGAAAAATCTCATCCATCAGCTTGTCTGCCAGTCACCGGTTATAGCCATCTGTGTGGAAAGACTATCTCCCTTTTGGAAAAAAATCAAGGAAAACTACGATGTAAGCACACCCCCTGGGAAGAGTCCACTAATGACCCTGTGAGATCAAGCCTCAGAAATTCCCATAGCAAAACCTTTACACTGAAGTGGATCGAAGCATTGAGTTACCTCCACAAAGAGAGAAAACAACTTACTGGAATAACACAGCAAGCTGGCATGGTCCCAGCTGGTCACACAATCTTTACAAACATAAAACCGCAGATGGAGCATTTCATGTAGGATCTATTGGACCTGGAGAGCTTGCAGCCATCTGACTTTATCCTCCTGGCCTTACTGAGGCTAATTTTATTCAATCAGTCCTTTGGCAGGAGTAAGCCAGTCTTACTCAAACAAGCTTATCTCCTCTCTCACAAAAGTCAGAGCCTTTTTATGGCAATGGCTACAAATGACGCCTTCACACCAAACTTTCAGCCAATGAGTCAAACCACAGCTAATTTTCAGGTAGCTTGCAGAATAATTTCCTCTTCTTCGTATGATCCTCTCTCAATTTAAAGCATCACCCTCCCTGGGTCCTGCTTTCAATTTTGAAATCAGATTATCACTTGGTTCATGAAACCGCAGAGGGTTCGGAGACAAGATCATAATCAGTAATCATTTGGGATCTTGCAGCTCATTATATGTTCACCTGCTGCAAGAAGAGGAGTAGAAGAAGATTCTTCCACACATTCGCCCAGACATCACGACAAGCTCGGCTCCCCAGCTGCAGCCAGCCCGCCAGGTCTTTCACCGCCTACCAACCACCAGAGCTGCCGGGCTGGAACCACTGTACTGCAGCCACCCTGTCCGCTGATCAGTGGAGCAGACAGGGGAGGAGGCTGACAGCAGCAAAGGCTGCTTGTTTCCCTATGGGCTAGAAATGGAGCTGCTTTGCTTTCTGCAGGCAAGACGCTTTCCGGCGTTTCTTCTCTAGCAGCTGACACCATCCACAAGACGAGCCTGTGCAGAGCTGGCAGAGAAACACCCAGGGCGAGGCACAGTTTATAAATACTACAAGAAGTCAAAAGCCCCAGTATCTCTGAGGTTGTTATCAAACATGTTAGGCAAACGATTATATTAAAGTGTGCAGACATTTTGTAAATTAACAGGCTGAGGTTTGAGATTACTAATTATATGATTTCACAGAGTTAAAAAAAAAAAAAAGACCAATCCAGCTCTCAGGCACTCAAAAGAACATTTGGCACAAAGACTTTTTATTCTCTCCTACTCTCTCTGTGGGCCTCCTGCCAAATATCTCGACTCAGCAAGAAGCAGTAGCACATGTCTCAGAGCAGCCTTCAGCATCTGACAGAATACAAAAAACCCCACGTTTTTTCCTTAGTCTCAAGGCTTCAGAAGCCTGTAGTTTACACAGTTTATGGGGAATATGCTTCCCCTGTTTCCTTAGATGACTCTCATTATTAATTTTCTTTTCTTTCCAGCTGACCCAGATGGTCTCAGGGCACGTTGTACAAGATGACAAATTAACATGTTCTCAGGGACGCATCAGGAAAAAAAAAAAAAATACTTTTTTCCTACCCCCATGTATTTGAATGACCCTCTGGCACGCAACCCTCACCTGAAGTAACATCTTAAGAAAAGTGCTGTGTATGGGAGTCTATGAAATAGGATTAGCATAACAAGGTGGAGAGATAAATTCAATAGTTCTTTTCTAACAGCTTTTTAACAAGCTTCTCATGCTTGTTAGAAAGTAGCTCAAGCTATGAGTTGGACTTCAGGTGCCTCTGTGGAGACAGCAGCTTGAAGCTCAGAGAAGACAAACAGGGTTTCATCAAAGAAGGAAGCAGATTTCCATTGCAGCACATATCTAGCTGCTTATGTGTGATCTTGCTTCTACAATAAAGGTATTTATTTATTTATTAAGGTGCAGAAACTCATTTAGGTAATAGATCTTGGTAACAAAAAGGTCGATTCATATTTAAGTACTAGAATGTCACCATGAATTACATAACAAAAGTCTTTGTGTTTTATTCTCTTTTTGTGTATTAAAAAAATATATACTTCATAGCCTTTATTCTGCCCATGCTGAGATTCTTCAAGGTTAGAAAAGCAACAGCCCCCCAAATTTGTTTGGAAAATCTTTAATAAGTTATACCAAAAAAAAAAGAGTAAAGAGAAAGCAATCAATGGCTTTCAAAGTAAGCAAGACAATTTTTTTTTTCTAAGTATGAATATGAACATCATTTGTTTAATATCTGTACTGAATAATTATTAAGCTTATCAAACCTGCAATACACATTATGACAGAACCACTCTGGGACTTCAGTGATGACCTCATAGAAACAACTCAGTGACATCAAGGTAGTTGTCCAAAAATTCTACCAATTTCAAGATTTCTATTGTGAATAATTTTCCTATAAATAATACTCAGAATACTGGGTCACTCTATATCCCTCTTCTTTACAGACAGGTAGGTATGTACACCTGTGTACCCATTCTATCCATAATATCTATAAAGGATATTTAAATTAAAATATAGCATAAGATTTTGAAAACTATTTTTTGTATATCACATTTACATCACACATAAATATGTTATAAAATTTAACATAAATTATCTATAAAATAATTTAATTTTTGAAATTTCACATTTTAAAGCTGTGAAAGATTCTTGCACGCTTGCTCACTTGGTTGATTAGCTGCTTGGTTGGCTAGTTGTTTTTTAACAGAGTTTTAGTGTGACAGGTTTTTTTCTCATGTGTTTTTTTTCTTTGATTTGCTTTGCGTTATCTATTTTCATGACTGCATAGAATGGTATCTGTGTGTGAATTTAAAGTTTATTTAATTCTGCAATGTGTTTTTTGAATACATCACATTCCACCTTGAAGCCCTGTAATGCATTTTTAGTTAATCTGTCAATAAAACCAAATTGTAGAATATGTCTTGAAATATTCCTCATGCAAACTGCAAGCACATATATACACACATGCCTTTCTGAAAGCTAGATAACTTTTATGTTTTTCCTTTTCCATTCCTGCCTTCTAGGACTTCCCCAGAGTGCTTCAGCCTCTCCCACATGTGTTAATAGAGACTCCATAGTATGTCCCAGTACACAGTTCACCATCAGAAAGAAAGATTTCAATTTTAAGTTTCAGCCTGCTTCTGTAGAGCCCCGGGGCAAGCTCTTTGAAGTGCAGAGTCAGGGGAGGAACTTAACTCAGGCCTTTAGAAAAAAACTGCTAACAAGGCACATGTCTAGTCCTGTGAAAACCCCTCCTTTAGAGTGATCTCCCCTGCTACAACCTTCACACTACATTATTAATTCCATATAAATAGCAAGTCTCTAAGCCATGGGCATGATGAATCAATAAGTATCTAGACAGAGTCTATGAATTGAAACTAGATGGTCTGGGAAGAAGCTGGATATTCTTCAAGACAGGGGAAAAGAAAGCACTTTTCAACAAGCAAAATAAAAGAGGAGAAACTGCCAGGAGAACCATTCAGAGCTGTGCAATCAAGAATATTTTTGCTCAAGGATTCCCAGAAGATAATACTTTCAGATATCTCTTCTTGCTGAAAAGCTATCTTTTAAGATGCCCCTAGCAGACTCCTTAGCACTTGCTTCAGAAGGAGCTCTGGTTAATAGAAGCTGTTGATAGGAACCATATATACCACTCTTACTGCTATCCAAAGTGAGAAGCTGCAAAAATATCCCAGTTCCTAGAATGCCAGAAGCCTGTTTTGTAAAAACTCTCAGGTAATGAAAGCATCTAAGTAATTCCCACCTTCAAGAGAAACATTAAAAGAACAAACTATAGGGGAAATAATCCTAATTATTCAGGGACTTTTTCATAGAATGAGGTCATGGATTCATGCTTGGCATATTACCGTGTATGTGGAAGAGAGAGCTATGGAAGCTCTTACAGTGTATCCAGAGATACAGGAGGCCATGCCATGCCAGCTCATGATCCCTTTTTGTTACTGTCCATCCATGAAATAAGCCAGGCACCTTGAATATCTAAGACCACTGCTGAGATGCAAGTGAAGGGTGCAGCAGGGCGCACTGGGTAGCTCTTGGGCATGAGCTTTAGAAAAAAACTGCTAACAAGGCACATGTCTAGTCCTGTGAAAACCCCTCCTTTAGAGTGATCTCCCCTGCTACAACAATAAAAAGACACACCTGGAGCAGGATATAGGTAAACTAATTTTACATTACCACAGACTGGTCGAGGCTCCTGCACTGAACATGAGACTCACAGACGAGTCAAGCAACGATGCCTCCTATAATGGAGAAGAAGGAATGCTCCAGTGCTGTGCTGCTGCTGCTGCAAATGGTGCTGAAGGGTCTGCCATTCAAGTCAAACTTCCCACCTCTCACCAGGTCCAGGTCCCATAGCTCTTCCTCTGCTCTGTCACTCTACACCCAAATCCAATCTTTGCTCAGAAGAGTGGGAGCAATGCTCCTTCAGCTGCCAGGAAAGACGGACCTTTCAAGGTGTCCTGTCAGTGCCAGAAACTGCTCCTGCTATAGGGAGAGGCTGAAGTGGCATCCACAGTTCTCACACCTTTCTCACCACCATGAAAGGGTGAGGGGAAAAAAGGAAAGGGGTGGCCCCTCAGGAAGCAATGAAAATTTAAAAATTAATTTTAAAAAGAAAAAAAAGTCAAATGGTCAAATTTAATTCAAATGTTTTTAGTCGGAACTTGCAAAGAAGCACTTAATGTATAGGCAAATGCCCATCTGCACATAAAATGACAGCATCCGTGTATTGGCTGTATATATATTTTTTGACTGCACATTCTTTGATATTTTTTGATCTTTTTTTTTTTTGCTACTTTAATGTAGGATTTTCCTCACAGAGGTCACATTAGAACCTCAAAACTTCAACCCTCAGATCACTTTGAAAATTGAATTTTAGTCAGATAGCTGAAAGCTCAGTAGATTGTGAAGCACTCGTTATCTGTGGACTAGCTCGCATACATTCTTTCAAAAGTCCCAAGTGTGGAGCTGAATGCCCTGTACAACGCAGAGCAGTGTGGTGTATTTGTCTTCCAGTGCCTAACAACGTGTCAAAAATGACAACAGACCAGTGGCCATTTATAAAACTCTATAGGGCCATGCCTCTTTTCAAGGTTAGATGAAATTATTACGGGGAAACAATCAACTACCCACAGTTCTTTAGGAGTATCCACACTGACTCACAACCAAGCTTTTTACTGCTTTAGTTCTGAAATGTATACCAGAAAAAATAGATGAACATTAAATAACTGTCCAGGTCTGCGCCACTGATACGTTGTGAAAGGAGCCAAGTGCAATCTTCTTTAGCGTGTGGGATACTGTCACAAAACAAGAATTGCCTTCCCCTTCGATTCACCACCCTAAAAGCTGAACAGCAAGGGGATACACTGTAGGATTTGACAAAAAGCCATTCATGAGATACCTTGTCTGATCACATACACAAATCTAGCGGGAGTTTTATCTTCACAGGGCTCACAAGTCAGGGAAATCTTGAGACTAATCCTAGCGCATAGTCTCCAGGCGCAGCTGTAGTTAGCAGAGCATTGTAAAACAAAGTAAGAAGATGGGGAAATCAGAAACTGAAGATGCAGCAGAGTGAGCCAGCCTTTCCTGACTTCAGTGGTACAACCTTGCTTTAACACCTAATTCATAACGTGAAAGTACTGCACTGCCTAGGAGTTATATTACAACTGGGCACCTATAATTTCTAAGAAACAAGACCCACAGTAAAAACCAAACACAGACGCTGTGAATTTCCTTTTATTTCATGCCCCGAGACTCTGATATTTGTAGTTTGACTGCTCTTGACTTGGATTTTTACTTAAGCAAATTCACTGCATAACATGAATGCTATCTGATTATTTCTGATCCTCTGTCTCACCTCTTCAAGGGAGAGGAATGTTCATCCACATTTCCTTTCCCCTACAGTCATTTCTAGAGTCTCGCAACATACATATTACACAAATATATTGTCAGCTGACTGAACAGAAACCAAGTTTCAGCAGTTCATGCAAGGTTAAGAGCCACAAAAGTAATGTACAGCAGTGTCTGAACCTGTAAACTGGAGAGACTTGCTGGAATTTTCTCCCTGCTTATTTTTTCAAGGATCAAAACCACATCATACAACATACATATATGTCAAAGACATATAATAAAGTATTTCTAAGTGGAAGATCCAAAACTTTAATACTGCAGTGTATCTTGATATTTTTCCTTCACTTTCTAAATCTTTATACCTTCATTTATCATATTATTCTAACAATAGAGTGTGCTTTCCATTATTCTCTACAAAAGCAAAGATGTGTCACCAGACATTGGGTGTGAATAGCTTTGGTATCTAACCTAAGGTGGACATCCCTAAATAATCAGTGCAGAGCTAAAGAAAGAAGCACCCACAGAAGGTAATACCTGAATTTTAAGTGTGTGGGTTTACATTCCCCCTAAGGGAAAAAGCTACATAAGCAGTGACATGACATGGTCCCTAGCTAGTCATCTCTTTCAGGAGTTTGCCCTCATGAGAATCTGACATTACCACAATACGAAACAGGCCTAGCAGAAGGTCGGTGCTCTTTGACCATGTCTGCCCTAGGACTGATAATATATGTGTATAACTAAAGCAAGCTAAAATATATCCTCCACTATAAAGTTGACCTCTAAGATCTCAGACATGTGCCAGGACTCAGCAGAGCGACTTTCAGGCCCAAATATAACACTAATGTCAGAGGAAGAAGCAAAAGGACATTTGAGAAACACACTCCCCTAGCTGCTATTTCAGGAGCTTTTAAAATGTTACTAGTTATGTTAGCAGCAAATCTAGACTGATTTTCAAAGCTCTCTTGAAACAGTGAACTCTGTCCTTCAAACAAACAAAAAAGATTGAAACTTCGAGGACTCAGACACTTTCTGGATTCAAAAAACATCACAGACAGTTCACTTTTATTAAAGGGACAGAAATATTCTGAAGCTTATAAATCCCACATGATAGCAGTAACATTTCCACATTTTTCTACAGGTTGTCTGTAAGAAAGAAATCTCATGTGTCTCATCTATCTCCTTACCTATTCATTTTTGCTATGCACAAACCTAGGAGATATGTCCATTAAAAAAAAAAGTACAAAATAAATTCCAAACAAAAATTTCATTAAAAACTATTTAAATTTTTACCTCCCTCCTCCCCCCCCCCTTGATCATTGTTATGAAAAATGGAGTGATGTTTTGTAGTTTAACACTCCTCTCCTACAATGAGTCTATTAGTATAGGCCATAATTTGGCAGTTTCTCATATTTTTAGTGTGGGTCATAATGCTGCTTAAGTGTAGACTTGTACTCCTAGCACAACCAGAAGAGCAAATTAGTGTATAATCACTCCTACAGATCTGATCAGACAATAGAACAGATTTTTAGGAGAGCTTTTTTGGCAGCCAAGATCACTCTGATAAGTGGGATGTTTTTTCTTTCTTTTGTTGTTGTTGCACCATTGTTTAGTGTTATAGTTTTAAATGTGCTTTCTTCACAGGATTTACTGTATATCCAAGTTACAAAAATGATCATTAACTAAATCATACTTGAATATAGAAGTAAGAAAGGTATTGGATTCAGGAAATTCATTATTTTTAAAAGTACTTTCAGTACTTACTGCCAATAGTACCCAACAGACTAACACTGTTTATTTCAGAAAGATGAAAAAATAATGAAGGTAAAATGTTGCCCATGATAAAATAAAGCCCATCAACTACAAAAAAATAAGAGTATGATTTCCATATGCCTTTCAGAATGCTCTAATTTAGTTTTGCTCTGACTTACAGCAAAACTGCTCCAGTATTAAATGCCTATAGCAAAAATATCAAATGTTGATAATCTATTAATGGAGGCTTTAGTCCAAAATAATTAAGATATTTTTGTGGTTTTTTACTTCCAAAAATAGCTGATGGATTCTGAACAGCTTTTGGGTACTTCTATAACTGAAGAACAGCTGTTCTAGAATATGGCATTTTTGCAGGCAACAATATGCAATGGTCCTTCTGGTATTTATTTCTGGTATTTATTTTTTTCAAAGAAAATTTTAAATTACACCAGTTTAAGAGTTTGTCTTTTTCTCTAACGTGAAGTTTTTACTTCAGATATGTGAAGTACAATATACTTCACCCCACTCTGGTAGCTAGGCTCTTTTCTTCAGTCACTTTCCTGTACACAAGCTATTTTTCAGAGTAAACCCAGGAAAATGGGTGATGGAAGGAGGGTGGGAAATATGTTGTGTCCTTAAATCACTTAGTAGAAAATGCATCAAATTATACAAGGCAAAAACTGAAAAGACAAGAAATGCATGAGATGAGATTGGGGAACGGTGCCCTTACACTGACTTAGGGGATCCTCCTAATTACAGAATCACAGAATTTTAGGGGTTGGAAGGGACCTCAAGAGATCAAATCCAACCCCCCTGACAAAGCAGGTTCCCTAGGACAGGTCGCACAGGTCGGCGTCCAAATGGGTTTTTAATATCTCCAGAGCAGGAGACTCCACAACCCCCCTGTGCAGCCTGTCCCAGGGCTCTGTCACCCTCACTGTGAAAAAGTTCTTCCACATATTGGTGTGGAACTTCCTGTGCTACAACATGAAGCTGTTGCCCCTTGTCCTGTCCTCACGGATAACTGAAAAAGGGCTGGCCATTTTCCCCTGTCTCCCACACTTCAGATATTTATAAGCATTAATCAGATCCCCTCTTAGGCTTCTTTTCCCAAGGCTGAACAGCCCCAGTTCATTCAGCCTTTCCTCGTAGGGGAGATGCTCCAGGCCCTTAATCATTTTTGTACTCCTCCGCTGGACTCTCCCCAGGAGAGTGTTTTTTGTACCAGGGAGCCCAGAACTGGATACAGTACTGCAGTTGAGGCCTGATCACCTCCCCACTTTTAGCTGTTTACAACCCACCCCATTTTCTTCTCTAAGATTAGGCAGGTGGCCTGGATGCACTTCACTCCTGCAGTTCCCACACTGCAGTTTCCACAGCTGTTGTGATAGCATAGCATAAAGAAGCTTTTGTGCTCATATAAAATATGCTATGGAGTGGCATAAGTAGGATGAAACGTTATTTTTTTTCTCAGATTTTTCCAGGAAATAACCTCTGCAGGATGCCCTTTGTCTTCTGTAACCCCAGACTTACTTTGCAACCCAATATATATTTATATGGTGAGGGACAAGATGTTATGCAAAAACATGGATTTACTTATTATAAATGAGATTTTTCTGGATTTTCCCATGTTCTGAAAAGGTAAATATAATCATAGAAACTGTATTTATATTCTCCCAAGTTGTTTTTGAACCAAAACTAGAAGGAGAGATTTACACAGCCTTCATATGCACAGCGTGCAGCAGAGTAACAAGATGGCACAATATTACTCTTCCTCCTTCCTTATTTAAACTTACATCTTCTCTCAGACACAGTTATATTTGCTCTTAATATCTCTGGCAGATGTTCTGGGGTGAATGATGCAATTAAGAATCTAAAATTCCCATTTCTTCCAGATGCTTATTTTCTCAATATTCACTCACTGGAAATATATTTACTTTCCACTCTGCGGTGTCTAGCAGTTAGCACACCTTCTGGGTTCCATTTCACAAAGTTTCCACAGTTAATCTGACACATGCCAATGCATCTTAGATGAAAGTTTAGCACCAGTAATCTCTTTTTTTTTCTATCAGTAGTAAATTTACATAACATAACAAAACTGAGCAAAGTTTTATATAAGTATTTTACTTTTAAAATCCTTTCATTTTGTTGTTCATAAGTACAATGCTTTCTCCCACCATCATTCTAAACTTTACCTTTGGTTTTCCTGTCTTCCAGCTTACTGAAATAAGGGTTTCAGTCATTTCTATGAATTACTCTTTTCCCTGAGATTGAATTACAGGCTTAACTGTTTCATCCTTGCTCCTCTCCCATCATATATAAAGTCTTGGGTTCAAATTCTGGATCCAGAACAATTCTGACCTTCCCAGAAACTCAGCCAGTCTCCTACAAGCCCTAGCTCTCCCTTCACGTACAGTCCTGGGGCACAGACTCAGCTGAAACAATTCTAATAACTTGCTGCTAAAAATACAATCCCACAATGTACCCAAGATTTGTGTTGGTCTTCACAGAACTCTTTTCTCAGGCATATCCTTTCTGCATTCACCCAGAATAACCCACACATTCAGCTTTATTCTTCAGTCATTCAAGGACACTTGATATTGAAGCCAGAAGTATTTTGCAAAAAGAATTCCAAGTCTACTGCATTTACTTGAGAACAATTTGAGTACAAGAGTTATACAAATCTATGGGGAAAAAGAGAACAAGACAGACTTGGCAGCTCCTACCTCAGCCTCCTCATCACTACAGACAGAATTCTTGCTCAGCCCGGTAAAAGAGAGCTGCACAAAGCAGACTGCTCTTTTATGATCTTCCTGCTTTCTGTCATTGTTGTGGTTTATACCTCAGCGGAAAGCTGAGGCCACAAAGGTCAGACAAAAAAGCCCCCTACCACTTTAAGAGGTGGAGGATGGGCGAACGAAGGAGCTGCAGAGCCAGAGGAAAAAAAAACCAAAGGCCTTGCAAGGTTGAGATAAGGATAGTTTACTAAACAACAGAGAAAAGTATGAAAACAACTAACTACAGTGCTATTATATACAGTGCAAACCTCTCCCCACACTATGTCATTTGAGCCATGCCCGAACCGATTCAGATTCCCGAACGCAGCACTCCCCGAGCCCAGCACCCCCGAGCACCCCCCTCACCACCGCCTGCCATGCCGATTCCAGAAAAAAATGAGAGAGCGAGAAACCGGAACTCCCACACGCCTGCTCAGACCGGCACTTCCCGTGCCCGGAGCAGGTTCTGATAGGTCCGGAGTCTCCCCCGGAACTGGCACTGCGGCTGCCCAGACCGGAACTTCCCGTGCCTGGGTCCGAAGTCGCCCCTGCAAAGGGGGGGGGGGGCAGCCTGCCCGATCGTGATGCAATTGGTATGGAATACTCTCAGGGCTAACATAGCCTGCTGCTGGGCTGAACCCAGGACAGTCATCTAAACCCCCCTAGCCAGCCTCCATTCTCCAGCAAGTATGCAATAGCTTTGCTCCCATCTCTGTGGAGAAGTGGGATCTTCTTAGCCACAGCTAAACGGGACTTTAATGAGAAGGGCAACATTTCAGTAATATCCCTCTACAAATTTCAAGAATTCCTCCCGACTTTCTGTGTATTTTATCTCAACAAGGAGAAATGGTGCAAAGGCCAAATCCAGGTTTTACAACCAAACCTTTTTTAACACAACAGAATGACATTTGCAGAATGATATGCAGATATAAATGAATCTGTCACAGACCAAATTTCTCTGGCTTCTAAACTGCAACATGAGACTCCATCTGAACCATAGAAATAAAATAAGACCTTTACAATTTTATTTGGACACTATGACCCTGAAACAGGAGAAGAATTATTATGCAGATAAAAGGCAATATCCAAACTGAGTTCTCATGCTAAGAGACTTTTGAAAAGTTCTGGAAGGTTTCCAATAGGTTGCAAACTCTTTGGTACATGAATTCACGGAAGTATCCATACCTGTACAAAACTTGAAGTTCTACTTTGCAAAAGGAATGAGTTCCGAAGGGTGTTTCAGAGTCCATTCAAGAGATGCCTAAAACTGGATGTTGTGGAAAATTCCCCAAGTTTTTATTTAGGTTTGAAAAGCACCTAATATTTTGTGAAGCTCCCATAAATAAATGATAAGCATTTTAAAAACACTAAAATGGTTCACATAAGCTATTTCATCAGTGATGACCTTGCATTTTTCTCTTTCATTCAGGTCTCTCATATCTTTGCTTGCATATGCATGCACATATTCAGGCATTCAGACAGAGGCTTTTTTGCTTCGGAGCTGTTGGTTTGTGCAGCTTAGGCTCAGAACAATTCTCTTATCTCCTGGAAAGATGAGACCCTTTTACAAATTTACACTGAGTCCTTTACAGTTGGATTCTATGATTTTAAATGTCTTTTCCAACCTAAATGATTCTATGTTTCTAAATCTCTACTACAGCAGAAGACTGCCCCATTGAGCCTTAAAATGGTAAATTCCCCTCAGCCTCCCCCCACCAAAAGAACAAATCTAAAAAATTTTGTTCATAAAGAAACTTCATAAATTGTAACGCAAAACACATAAAGGATTTTTCTCCTGCTATTCCCCAGAATAGCTGACTGTTTCTGAACATTTCCTTGGCGCTTGTATGACTAAAGAACAGCTGTTCCAAGATACGACATTGTACAAGCAATCACTGAACACTGCTATAGAGTAAACTCAGTGAAGAGTGTCGAGAGAGAAGGGCACAGTCTTTAGACATCAGCAGAAAATTAATGCAGATGAAAGTTAGATTAACATATCCCCTGAATGTTATAGAAATGATCTCCACATGCGATATCATTTCCCATCACAAACCTCCCAACCTGCGTATGCGAAACCCCCTGAGTTGGATAACAGGTGTGTAGAAGATATCAGCATAAATACAGGGCAGTCATCACTGTATGTACGGAATGTATGTTGGATGTATGGAACGTTTATTGGGAAGCCTGAGGGGCAGTGCAGAAAACACTAAGACCAGCACTAAAATACGTGTTCTCCATACGTGAAACCAGATCTGTATTTTGAAGACAGAATTGGCCCTAATGCTGCGACTACAGTAATTTCACATATCTAGATACTGTTAAGGATCAGACTTTAATTATAATGTGATATTGAGCCATCTTATTTGATCTATAAAAATGACATGATCTTAATATGTTGAATTTGAGAAAAACATAATGTAAGGGAAACTGTAAACTATTTGAATCTTCTTTTCAATTATATTCTTGTTTGATAGTCTCACCCATTAATAAACCTTTTTTAGTGTTTCTCTGGGGAAAAAGACTGGAAAAAACCCCAAAGTTGTCACACCAATAGAGAAAAATCTCCTTGGTTTCTCCATTAAAGAAAGCTGGTTTCAGGGTCTTGGACATAAACTTCGTACTATTCATGACCTTCCAGTATAACTATTCCGACCTTCAAAGTCATCAGAGGATCCAGACACAGCTCTTTTACAATGCATGTCAAATTCCAAGGCTGGACACTTCAACCAGAATTCATATTCAGAGCTTTTCTGCACATAAGGATTGAGACTTTCAGAGGAACTTGGTAGGTTCTTGCTATCAGCATTATTTATATAAATAGATAATGATACTTCCTCCAAAGGTTTTATTTGTGTAAGCTCATTCTGATATTTACCATTAAAATTATGTAATAATTTTCTGATTTATGACTCCTATACTACTTGTGTGTACTCGAAGGATCCTCTTTAAAGACAGTGTAGCAAATACAGTCAATGAGAAAAAACATTTCCAGAAAGTGAGAAGGGTCTGGGGAGTGGGCACAAGGCAGACACAGCAACCCCATCATCTCACCATGTCATAGCATACTGCTTCAAGCTGTATGACAGGAGCCTCCAGGCCACTAAACAGTCCTTCTCCTTCTTCCAGATCACAGCTGCATCTAACATTCACTGCTTACCTTTTCTACTCTAAGGAGAAGTCTATTTAAGACATTATCTAAGACATTATCTACATTTAGGCAAATGAAAAATTCAGCGTACAACTTTAAGCCCAGAAATTAATCTGGAAATGCTACCAAATTATAATAAAAATATATTCTTAATGAGTCAATGAAAAAACCAGGAAAATCCTGCTCAACAGATCTAAGAGAGTGGTACCATTAAACCAGGACTAATAGAATAAAGCTGACTATCTAGGGGAGTCAAAAATTACTTTCATACTCTATGCATTGGTTTAGTCAAAACTGTGGTATATAAATGTAAGTAAGTACTTTGTTTTCCTAGGTATAAGTCTAAAGGAATCTAGCAGAATGCACTACTTATTGCACATAATAAATCAACAAGGCTAATTTGAAACTGAGGATATAAAACTGGATTCCAGTATTAGAAAATTGTCAACATTTACTCATGACAGGAAAAGGTCACAGCAGGGTAAGCATACTATCAGTGTTTTGCATCTTACAATACTTTCCTAACAAAAAAGCAAAGTAAAGTTTTATCTTCAAAAATAGAAATTAGCTTAAAAAAAAAAAAACAGCTGATTTGTGGGACAGCTATCTAAGGGAAGATAACATTACTAATACATGAAAGGGCAGAAGAATGTTAAGATATTTGGCATTTCTAACAGTAAAATCAATATGTAACTTGTATAACAGTATAATCCCGTGCAATCGCCTCCTTCCCACCACAAAACAAAATGTATTCAAGGAAAAGATCCTGGGTATTCATTCATGGAAAGTTAATAAAGTTTGACATTGGGATTACAAGATCAGCTCCCAAATAAAGAACTGTGAAGCACTTCCCTTTTACTTGTCTTAGAAAAACATCGAGAAATTGCAATATTTGCCAATTATGGAACAGAAGTATTTTTAAGTGATCAGTATAAAGGAACGTACAAGCTATGTCTTTGTGACTCTCCAATTTCTCTCTCCATGACTGCCTCAAGAACAGCTAACTGTCATTGCCAAGGTGGTGGTGGGAATGGGGGCGAAAATGAAAGCAGCCATTTGCTGTGATGGAGCTGGCAGCACAGAGAAGAAATTGGTATAACTCTGCTGTTGCCATGATTTCTACACCCATGTCCCAGTGAGCCATCAGAACTATTGGCATCTTGGCAATCAGAAAAAATTATTTTCCTTTATACCCTGGCAGAAGGCCAAGGATTGTTATCTACTGACTTCTAACAGATATTGTATTAACATTTTAGATTGGAGTGACAGATACCAATATGAAAGTGTTTGACTGACTGTTCTATTTTATCTTCAAGCAAATGGCAATTTCAGGATCAGGTTCTGATCCTGATATAACAAAAAATTTCAATTAATGCCCAAGCTAGATAAGAACTGCTAATATCTTTCTTCCCCTGCTAAAATAATTATCATCTTCCTTTGTTTCTATATTTAAACATTAATTACAGTCAGAATTAAGTTAGTGAAAGCTGCACACAAAGCGTTCTCATTTAAGAGAATCTATCTCTGGGACAAACTTCCATGAGAGATAAGATTATCCTTGTTTGAGACATTTAGCAAATATAACAAAAGAATTTGATGAAGCAGGACTGACAGACCAACAATAGAGTGGATGCTTCCATCTAATATTTTGACATACTTCACTGGCATATTCCAGCCTCACCTGGTAGTTCCTAAGGCATCCACACATCCCTCTACGTGCTTGCAAGTTCCCTCAGCTAAATATTAAGTTGTTTTCTCCTACCTAATTCCAGTAAAGAACCTGAGAATTGGTAGAAGAACTCTTATATCCTTTGACAGGCCCACACAACCAGAAGATGCATGTTGAACACATAAAAATTACCCACAGGGTCAGATCCCTTGTCAAATGTTATGGTACCAGCACCTCAAAAAAGTGCAAACTGATGAAAAAATTATATGGCTCCTGCTTGCCCTGTAAATTAGAGCCCATATGATGGAACTGGGAGCTCTGTGTTCAGTGCCCTCTTCACCTCAAACCCCCTATCTTGTGTCGCCAAAGAATGCGATTATCTCCTACAGGACTCCTTCAGGAAGCAAGGATAACATGAGTGAGTACGTGACTATCTAGTGATTACTTAGATGGAAGGAGGGATAGCTGAAACCATCTGGTTTCAGTCCTCAGGACTAAGGGAACTCACTGCTTTTAAAACTGAGTACAAATACCCTTTTACTATCCATTATGAATACTGTCTTCTACACAGTGTAAAATCCTCAACAGAAAGGACAAAGGCACATTCATACTAAACACTATAACTTCATGATGAAGGCACTTCTGCAGAAAGACAAAGGTTGAAGTACTTTAGAGGTCTCACATGTATGGGTTATGGCTATTCTTATCTAGTCACTTACACTCTAAGCACTAGGAAGTTCGATCTTAAGCATGAAAATGATAGACAAGCCCTGATTTTCCTGAATAAAGTAAACTAGACAGCATTATTTAGCTTCAGTGTGTTGTAGGTATTTACCCAAGCTTTTGAATATTGTAATTAGTAACCTGCAGAGTCTTAATACAATTACAGGACACCAGAGTAAAGGACAGATACAGTCCTTCACCAACATTTCTGAACAGTTGCAACCTCCAGACTGAATCTGAGCAATAGAACCAGTTACATATATCCTGTCATGTTCCTGTTGATATAACATTGATATAACATTTTGTTACAAAAATGCGATGAGACCAAAGAAAGGCAAATAAACAGAACTGATCACCAGTGCCCAAAAGCATCTCCCCATTAGGCATCATCTTTAGTAAATGTCAAGGCACATTTACTCATGTCATAATATATAATATTTCTGATAATAAAGTTTTGTTCTGGGAGTCAAGAAAGCTGTGGTGGTTTGACCCTAGCTGGAGGCCAGACACCCAATAAAGTTGCTCTATCACTCCCTTTTCAGATGGACAGGGGAGAAAATATAGATTGAGAGGCTTAGGAGTTGAGGTAAGGACAGGGAGAGATCATTCTGCAATTGGTGTCATGGGTAAAACAGACTCAACACAGAATAAAGGAAAGAAAACTCTCTAATTTATTACACTACACTACACAACCAGTGAAACCAGAGTCGGATAATGAGAAGTGCAACCAGATCTTAAAACTGGACACCTCACCCCTCCCTTCTCAGCAGACTTAACTTTAGTCATGGTTTCTCTCCCTTCTTCCCCCCCTAATTGTGGTACAGGGAGGGACAGGGAATGAAGGAATGGGGGTTTCAGTCAGTTCCTCATGAGTTGTTTTCCTTCTTAATTGGGGCAGGGAGGGAGGCATTCCTCACACCCTTCCTCTGCTCCAACATGGGATCCCATCCACAGAAGACAGTCCTTCATGAACTTCTCCAATATGAGTCCTTTCCCATGGGGCTTCAGCTCTTCACCAGCTGCCCCAGTGTCGTTCTGTTTCATAGGGTGCAGTTATAAACCATAGAACGTCTCTCGTCTCTCAGGCCCAGACTGCTCCAACCTGGTCCCCCACAGAGTCACAAGCCCCTTCACCCCCCCAGAAAAACTGCTCTAGTGTGGATCTCTCTCCCTCTCTCTCTCTCTCCACGGGCTGCAAGTGCTGGCAGAGGCTTGCTCCAATGCAGGTCACAGCATCTTCTCCACCTGTGTGGGGCCTCTCCACATGCTGCAGGTCGGGTCTTGGCTTTTTCCATGGGCTGTGGGGGGATACCCACTCCACCATGGGTTTCTCCACGGGCTTTATGGGCATCTTTCTCTCCAGCACCTGGGGCGTCTCCTCCCACCCATTTCACTGGCCTTGGAGTCTGCACAGCTTCTTACATCTTCTCACTCCATCCTCTGGTGGCAAACAGCAGCTGCTTACATTTTTTGCCTTTTAAATGTGATGGCGCTATGGCCATTTTTCTAACTTTTGTGGCACCTAGCTTTCAGCTTAGGTTCAAACCACAACACCGTTGCTGATGGGCTTGACCTTGAACAGCAATGACTCTGGCCTTGAGTTGGCTGGTTTTTGCTCTGTGGGACCTGCAAAGAGTTTCTGGCTGCTTCTTGCATCCCTCCAACCCCACTTCTCCACCAGAACCCAGCCATGCAAAACTACAATAGAAGTGCAAGCTAGTATATAACATCAGAAAATGGAGTCTCATGTATCACAACAGAGTTACACATAGGTGACTAGATGAGCAGCAGTCAGTGAGTAACTTTAAAAGGAAGTTTGACTAGGAGAAAACTATTGCAAGGATCAGAGGATCAACAGTATCCTTAACACACCAATTGCAACACTAGGTTTGGAAAGCATTGCACAAGATTCACCAGTGTGCCTCAAGTCACTTGCACTGCCCTAGTGACAGTGAAAGAATCATAACGACAACAGAAATCACCTATGAAGCCATCTAAACAGCTGTCCTCACTCACCAGTTAATTTCATCCCTTGCACATGACACAGGCATGAGGGCATTGAGGCAATGCACATGGGCTATTACCATTGCTTTTAACAAAGTGCTACATTATCTTTCCTCAGAACAAATCAATTCCACAGCCCAGGGGTCAGCCAGAGCCAGGAGCCTGTCACAGGCTGATTCAGTGCAGCGTTAGCATTACTGCACTTGCTAAGAGAGCCCTGCTGAGTGCTAGAAGGCAAAGAATGAACTTGTGCTGCTCCGTCTGTCTGCAAGGACTACAGGTCCTTCCGCTCACTCTCAGAACCACGGGTACTACTGTCCATACTGGCCAACGGCGTCACATTTGATTATTTTTTTCCTTGTTAGAATGAGATTTCTTCTGCCTATAAAATGTTTACATTCTCAGGGACGTGTGGGATGAGTCTTAGACTATATGGAGCCCTGTTCAGGGTTTGCCAACTTTTCGTTCATTTTCCTGATAGGTGATGAGTTATCCAAAGAAACTAAGATACCTGGGGCAATGATTACTATCAAGCTACCTTTCTGATTCAGTTTCACAAAGACTTAAAATCTTCAGACAATTCCTTAGGCTTTCCAGAACTATCTTGCACATTTTATTTGTACTCTTTTCAGGAAACAAAAGGAAAGAGACCTGGTGAAGGGGGAAGAGGGTGACAACTAATAAATGTCCAGCCATGTACATAAGCACTAAGTACCGCTTGAAAACATGCCGCTGCTACCCCTGGGTTTCTTGCTTATCATCATCATTCCCATTCCCAAACTCCAGACACACATGTGGCACAGCCTACATCCTACATGACAACATGGGTGCCAGCAGCGCTTCTGCCCTGGCCAGGTGTCTGATAAAGGCAGAGTCATCCAGGAAGGGTGATCTAACCAGTAACTTTCAAGGCTCGGTGGCTCATTCATTCAGCTGGGTTTCAGAATGGCTGCTCCTCTGCAAGGAGAAACCAAGACTCATTTTCTCCTTGTGAACAGCAAGACTTTTCCTCAGACTTCTAGTTTAGTGCAAATTCACATAGAAGCAGCAGTATAGTATAGTTTGGTTTAATGATATGAGAGGCACCAGTTGAGTAAATTCAGCTTCTGAGTAATTTTTTTAAAATTAAAATAAATTATCAGGCCTTTTCATCTAGTAAGTCCAAAAAAACTCAATAACCTTATTTATCTACCTGGATAACCTTATTTATCTACCTGGAGTATTTATGTAGTAATATGAGCCAGGGAGCCTGCTTTGGCAGGGGGGTTGGACCCGATGATCTCTTGAGGTCCCTTCCAACCCCTGTGATTCTGTGATTCTGTGATTTGACAAGGAAACTTTCAAGATTACCTATATTTTTAACTTTCAAGATTAGCTATATTTTTAAATATCTTCTGCTACTTTTAAATAACTTCTATTTCTTTTATTAATTTAAATCCAGGGATTTAAAGTTTATTGGTTTTTATTTTGAGCAATATTAAACTATATTCAGATTCAAAATATTAATATATTTTTATATTAATTATTAATATATTTATATTATTTAGATTATCAGGTTAGCAATGTACAAAAAAAATAGCAATCACAAAAAACTCAAAGAAATATGAATTTTGAAGGTGTTTTTAGAGTAGAAACTGTGCCTTGCAGTAGTTCTTCTCTACAAAGAAACACTTGTAAGGGACTATCAGTATATTTCTTTCCCAAAAAGACCACTTGAAACCTTAAACACTGACTGTGATACAATGGTCACCATATCAGTTCCTGTCCTCTATGACAGAAATAGCAAACAGGCAGTGATGCTGAACTGCCATATCTCTCAGTGAACACTATATGTTTGCACAGGTTTATTTGTTTTCCAAGGGCTAGCAATGAGTAGGAGGATCAGGATCAGTCTTATAATAAAATACCCTTATGGATTTCTTTCAGCCACCCTCAAGGTATATCAGTTTTTAGACTCATAACCTTGACAGCATCCTTTCAGAGATTGATATGCCACTCGTCTTCTCATACAGCGCTACTGCAGCACAAATGGATCTGGTATTGCAGGCTGATTCGTAGGTGCACTTGCTCGGGTAAGGCACACATCACCATAGTATCAGGGAACCCAGCAAAATGATAAAGAAAAAGCAGAGGTCCTGATTCTTTTCAGAAGGCAGAGTAAATGCAATATAAACATGAGTGCACCCAGGAACCATGCAGGAGAACTCGTAATCCTCTGTACAGCAAAAGAGTCAGATTTGTGGTTTGGTTTAAACACTGTGAATGCTTATCTATTTCAGCTCTTGGACTTTCTGTCCAGACTGATGAAACTTTTAACTATCAGCTAAGATAAAGGGAGCAGGCTTGTCTTCAAACCACTTTTCTCAAGAAAAAGAATGGACTTGGTCCCCACAAACCTGACACTGAAAACTGGAAATCTGAAATCCCAGTTTGTAACTGTAATGGTTGCTTGACTGGACCTCAGAGCTTGATTCCCATGACCTGCCTCTGCCTCTTTTTTCTTGCTGCTGACTTGGATTTCATTATTTGTGCTGTATCCCTGAAACAAATGCAAAAAGCCTAGAGGTGGCCTGTCAGAGTCAGACATTTATATCCCTGCTGAAGTCTGTCTGGAGATCAGGATGCTCATTAAACAATTTTTCACATATTGGTGATCTTTCCCTTTTTTTTTCTTTTTCTTTTCTTTTACAATAGTCCTCAGGAAAAGGCGAGATGGGTTTAGGAGGTGGTGCAACTGATGCATAATACGACTAAGTCAAAAGAAAGTAAAGATTTTTTTAAATGTAGGTTATCGATCTCTGAAACTGTAAGGGCTCCTTCAAAGTCATTAGGGTTTGTCATGTCAATATATTAGTAAGGACTTTTATAAATGAAGACTAATGATGCTAGGTATAATTATCGCTCATATCATGTATTTCTCAGTATTTGGAAACTCCATGCAAAGGTGAACATTGTGAAGTTCTCCTTGAATGTACCTTAGCTCCATTTCTGCTATTAGGCTAAGCGGAAGATTTTATTTGACACAATGGGAAGTCAAACTCCCAGATTCTTTGGAAATCAATGGTGGTTGAGCTGTGTAAATCTGATTTTTGTTTTTTAAAATAATCCTCCATATGCAGACAGTGCAGCTGACTTGCAGATCTATTAAATCCACAAGCCAAAATCCTTCTGAACATTTTTCTTTCTAAAAGAATCTGAGCATGTACAATAGTTGCTTTTCCAAATCAAACACTCAAGTCACACATTATTATTATTGTTGTTCCCTGCAAGACTTCTTCATGTGTTTTGCTAAAGGCATGAAAAACTAACTTAAAGAAGAACCAGTGCTTCTTGTTAACTTGCAAGAATGAAAAGAAGTTCCTAAAGCTAGTAACCTGATTTTGTAGGGATGCTCGTGTGCGTATTGTTTTTAATCTAAAAATATCATATGAAATACTTCTCAAGTTATTTCTGCTCTGAGACTGAAGCTTAAACTCCAAGTACTGTCCAGATAATTAATGGCATAGCTCTGCTGGGGTTTCCCTTGCATGAATATATCTGGAAAGCTAAAATAGATGGGGGGGTGAGTGTCATTTTGTTCTCAATTATGAAGCACTAATTCCTCAAATAGTCTTTACAATTTTAATGGGTTTTTTCCCATTAAATATTTAGTGACACGTTTTAATCATCAGTTTTCCACAAAGAGTAGCAAGCATAATTTGTCAAAGTTTGAACCAGATTGAGGCAAACATAGCTTGACCAACCTTTGTGGATGGAAACAAAATGAACCAGAAATGGGATTTTTGATTTTTTAAGAAAGATAATAAAAGACAAAAAACTCTGAATCCAGGCTAGGATATCTTGGCTCTTTTTCAACAGGTAACCAATATGGTAAGCCACAGCATAAATCCATATTCTGTTTCAGGGGAACAAAGGCTGCAAAAAGGGTGTCAGCATGATTCCTGTCTGGCATGATGCCCATCTTTGGTGGCCTGCAGGATCACATCAGAATCTATTTTATCTGCAGCCAAATTGCAACTTGCAAAAGACTTTGCAGAAAATAGCTGTGCATCTTGAAGTCCTTAATCTGTGAGGAGTCTTGAAAAAGATATCTTCACACAGTAGAAAAATATCTAGTAGCTGGATATATAAAATACCTGATCATGAAATCCTGGCATCAGAGGGAACATTACAAAATGTACACGAACATAGAGAGAACAGACTGGTGTTACTGGAATCCTTCTCTAGTATTTAACTCCTTAGCTCTTGATAATATTCATGTTACACCCCTATTTTACTCAAGGTGTTAGAGTTTATTCTGTGAATAAGTGGATAAACAGCCAACACTATATGAAGATGAGAAGTCGAGTTCAAAATTCTATCAGGTTATATTTACTTATAAGAAAGCATTAGTACATGAATACAGTTTGATCCTTGCATTAGGGGTTTTCTCACACACACACACACACACAAACACACACACACACACAAACACACACACACACAAAGGGAGAGCTTTTTACAAGCTTCAATAAACCATCACACCTTCTACTTGTGTGTATACATTTTAAGGGCTGGAATGACCAACAGGAAACAAATCTCACATTGTCACAAGTTACTGATGTTCCCGTGTTAGGAATGAAGCACAGAAAACAGGCAACAGTGTAAAGCAATGATATTTGGTGTTGAAACAACTACATTCATCATGCATTAGCCATGAAATTAGCCTTGACAGATAACTCTGCACAACAGTAACATACATGTTAGAAAAAATTGTTTGTTTCTTTCTAACATCTTTTTCAGGAATTAATTTGGGGCACACATATGTGCTACCTGATATATCTATTTTTATGAGAGAAGCAGGTTTTATTCTTTGATTTTTTTACTTTACCATCTTCTTTTACCATCTTTTCAACTGTTGCATCATTACAGATTGACTGAGATGCTAAAATTAGAGAATGTTGAAAATGGGACTGAAATACTTAAATAAAGTAGAAATTAATAAAATCTATCAATTGAAAACTCTCCTCCTTTGCTACTAATTATTAGACCAATACAAGAAAACACAAATACGCATAAGGAAAAAAGGTCACATTGACTGAACACTTCTGAATTTGTTGATAGAAGCCACAGAAAAGAACATAATTTCTTACCTTTATGGTGATTTGCCCCCGATGCCAATTTCCCCCACAGTGTTACAACAAATATTATTATTAGCAGTTTTCCTTTTGTTGCTTTCTGTAAGTATCTCTTATTCATCCTGAAAACAAAAACACACAAAAATAAGTATTTGTCTTAAGACTTCTTTGGAAAGCATTCCTTGTCTTAATTTCAGGAAATCATTTAGAGCATCAGTATAACCTCTCTCTCTGGTCTGCAAGCATTGCTTCACCCTGGTCAGTACCATGAGAATTCAACATCTCCACTCATCATGTTTCTCTCAAGACAGAGGCAGTGTCCATAACCACAACAGACTCCAAAGCTGGCAAGAAGGATGAATCCATGCAGCTACCTATGCTGCAGGTTTTGATGAACAGAGCAGCCCCACTAGTGTGTTCGGGCTTAGGGCCAGACATGGTCAATGTTGACTCTCTGACTGTGTGGTGGAGCTTCTAGCTTTTGGGATTGTTACTTTTTTCAGATTCTGCACACAAGTCATAAGGATGTGAAAGATTTAAATAGAGATCCAGCACACATATCAACCCTCCCACAGATATCCTCTTAGGAAGACATGACTGGTATGGAAACATGGACTCGAGCAGGGCAGATTCACTAGACTCTCTCCTATCTATCTTTGGCTAATGAAAAGATTTGATTTACTGTAGCAAGGAAATCGCACAGCTACCCTCATACTGCTCAGAGATTTTTTTTCCCTGTCACAGCAAGCCACTGTGGTGGCTTGAGCACAAGGTAACACGTAACTTACTACACAGTAACCTCCTCCAAAGACAGAATACCCCTCCACCTGCCAAAAAGGCAAGTTCAGTAATCTAGGTTCCAGGGCTTAAGGATTACAGCTCTGTTGAGAGTGGCAAGAGGTATAATAATGAAACCTTCTCTCACTGGCAAGAGGTATAATAATGAAACCTTCTCTCACTTTTCATTCTCTATAGAAGAGCCCTAGGGAGCCGGCTAAGAAACATTCTGGTCACATTTCTGCTGATAGGTCAATAGGACGATGATGCCTATTTCATATCACTTATACTAGAAAAGCTGCAAATTTGATTGCTTGAACAGAACTATTACTGGTTTGTGATTCCTGGAACTAGGGTGCTTTTCTGAGAAAAAAACACTGCATTGCTTCGGTTTGGTTGCACATTTGTGTCCTAGTGTATTCATAAGAAGCCCAAAGGAATTTAACAGCATCTCTTTTGCTCTGTTCATGTAGAACACTATCTTGGGCAACCACAACTCTGTGAAAGGCAGCTCTAATATGGAATTAACCAGTAGACTGTTCAAAGTCTCAAGTCTATTACCATTCTTTCAAAGCAATTCCTTTTCTCTGAGCAAATATTTTTCTAACAGAACACCACATGCTGGTAAGGCAACCCCACAGATAGCCCACAATCCCACTCATGATTTCCAGACTTGTAACCAGACAGCCAACTAGGCTATGTACAACAAAATACTACAACTCAAATTAAGAACTCAATGAGGTGTGTACCAAACCCTTTTAAACCTGAACTCAGAGCAAACAGGACTCAGCATTCTTTGATAGAACTCACACATCTTGAGTGTTTTCCAGAGGTTCAGATATCACATTTATCAGAGAAAAAGAGAGGGGAATAGGCAAGAATCCACCATCTAGGATGGTGGATGTGCCCTTGAAAGCTTGACTAATTAATAATCACAGTGGAGGTTATAGTGTGCTGTGAACCACACCAAGCTATGCCTTCTTGCACTGATTCCAGTGCCTTTGGAGTGTAAACTGCATATTCATCATCAGCTCTGGGTTTATGAAGCACTCAAAGCTAAAGGGAAATATATTATTTGTCACTG
The DNA here is from genome assembly GCA_022605575.1 of Laterallus jamaicensis coturniculus. Classification (NCBI taxonomy): domain Eukaryota; kingdom Metazoa; phylum Chordata; class Aves; order Gruiformes; family Rallidae; genus Laterallus; species Laterallus jamaicensis. Next base: position 30,988,417 of record JAKCOX010000003.1, on the reverse strand, counting down.
TAAATAAGAAGAAAAATATGAAACCAGAATGCACATTCAGCACATGCTCTTTCACAGCTATCTCTGTGAACAGAATACAAATTAACTCTTTCACTCCTGGATTCTCTTACTGCCTCTGTTATGATGCTCGTGCCAAGTCATATCTCATTAAAATCAAATCTTTCTTCCTCACCTACCAAACACCGCTCAAAACCCAGTGGGACTTGCACCATTAAGCAAAGTTGAATCTAATACAGTTCATTCCTCTACTCTTCTGATGCCAGATTCACTCGCTGTGCTGCGAGGCTGGCAGCAAGCACACAGCAGAAAATGCAAATACATAAGGAAAAACAGTAGCGGCAGGGGGAATGAGAGAGAACTGAGCTATCTGCATGTGAACAGCAGCCCCTCAGGGTAGGTGGCAGAGTGAAGATACAAACCTCTGCCACAGCGCAGCACACCAAAGAGGAGCAAGCCAGAACTGAATACAGAAGAGACTATTCTGTAAAGTAAAGGAGAGGTTTCAGCTCTGACACAAAAAATCTGGGCTCAATGCCACTTCCAGGTTTTCCCATCACAAGAAAAACAACACAAGATGTCAGTACCACAAGCCTATTATGCTATTCTATGCTACTTATTTGTGGTATTCACCTTTAAAAGAAGAAAATTCGTAACTTAGTGTTTTAGCAGTCCCAGAAGAGGCACAATTAGCAGAAAAGTCAGGGTAAGCAGAAGTTCTAGCTTGGGACTGATAGTTCAGAGGCCATCATCAAAAGTGGAAAAAAAAAAGTCAGCAGTTAAAGCATTCACAGCACACAACAGTTGGAAGATGATGTTAAGTTTCAAACTAATTCTGCAGTATAACATTGGATGTGTGGCTGCATGTGTTGACCACCCGCGGTCAGTCCAAGGACAGACAAGTGGCTGCATAAGCACAAACAAGGTATGAAGCACTCTGCTCTCAGCAGTGCTGGTACACACATAGACACTACACTGCAGCATAACAGCCCTAGAAATAAAAAATGAAGGGTTTGTAGTCCAAGAAATTCAGGGGGTTGGGATGGATGTATCTCATCAGCAAAGCTGGCAAACCACTGGATAACAAAGAGAGGCCATGAGATATGCTCAGTATGCATTATCACCCAGGCTCGGAAATTGTGAACCTGGTTATATTTTTGAGCATTTGCAAAACAGCCATGATATAGTACTGAGAAGACACTGGAACTAGATAGCATTTGACCTCAGCTCTGAAATATAACTATTAGCCTCTTGCAACCCTGATCCATGTCAAGTAAGTGCATCCAGAAAATAAAAACCAGTCCATTACCGTACTGTTATTACACTAACATAACAGGCCATGTTAAATAGAACAAATGAGCTCTGAAATGAGGTCTACTTTTACTAGAGGTGATGCAGAGCTTCACAGACAAGCTATAGCTATTAACCTGAATGGTTTTCTCTGTGAGACATTTTCCTCTTTTATTCTCCTTCCTTTCTACAGAACCTCTCCCTCACTGTGATCCTTACAGCCTTTAATAACGCCACATAAGCCAGAGGTGATCAAAACTGAGAATAGGCATGCTTGAGGAGATGCCTACATTTGAAAATCAATTTTACACAAAAATACTAACATTATGTGTAACAAAAGTTTCCTACCATTTCTATACCAAACATGTTGGAAACAAACCCAAGAATTTCTCAGCACTTTCACACAAAAGAGAAAATTCAATGCTGCCACATTTGAGTTCATTTTTCAATGTGTTTAGAGGAAAGGAGGAAGAAAGATAGGCTCTTTTTGTGGTTCCAGGGACACATTCAAAAGAAAACAAAAAGGTGTCACCTACATAATTCAAATAGGCAATGGTTGAGTGTGAGATGACTCTGCTGTGACCAGCTCTTTACTAACACCACAACGGAATGAATGAATTCATAGGATTTCTTACTTTCGCTCTGTAAGATTCCTTTTTACCTGAACCATGCACCATGAAAGCATCACCAGTCTGGTATGATGGGCTCAAGGACAGACTGTTTTAGAAATTAGTAACAAAAATAGGTTAAAAATTGCTGGATTTTTTTCTCACAGTGAAACCACTTCTGATGCTGCAGAGAAGCTCCATGAACTGCTGTGTCACTACAAATCCTTCTCCTTTGCCTCTGTGGCTCATCAGAAGCAAATTGTGAACACACTAATAGGTTGCATGGGCTCTCCTCATCATCCCCTCACAACAGCAGATGTGGTCCAACTATTTGGCTGCACCGCTATGCATAGGTGTGTATTTTCGCTTCTGCTGCAGTGGTGTAGCATCCATACACTTTTGAGATCAGCCACCTTTCCAACAGTGCAGAAGTAGAGGGGAATCACATGGGAATTACCTTATATTGTACAGCCAGTGCTAAATTGCCTCGCTTTCTATTGTAAATGAAGTGTAACCTCATGTAATCTTTATTGTTGAGGAGGAAAAAAAAAAGTACGGAAATAATAGCTTCCCTTCTTCCCTTAAGAGCTTACACACAAATAAAATTCTCATCTGTTTCCTAGGAGTAACAGCATTTTTCTCTGTTATTCTTTTTCTTTCTTTTCTTTCCAAACAGCAGCTTCTGTTAAGCTGTTCAAAATTCATTAGTTCCTGCTTTACATATGTAGAAACTTTGAGTGTCAGTAAGATCCATTTGTCTTCTACAAACACATACATCATGTGAATGCAACTGTTCATAAAAAGGAGTTTATACCCATTTCTCTACTGCGTCCTGAGCAAGTGTTTAAGAGGCAAAAACCTGATAGAAAATTAGTCTGGCATGCTCTCACTTTTCTTTTTACAGTAAATATTTTATTTGCTACTTCAGAGAAACCCTAAATGAGTAGCAGAAATCACTTCTGACCCCAAGTCTCCTGTACAGAAATAATGCAGCCATTTAAATTATGTTCCGTGCTGTGTTGAATCTTACATTATTTATTAGTTGTGTTAGTTCCTACATCCCACTCAATGCAGGTATTCGCAGCTTTATTTCACCTTTTCTGTGCACGCTAATGCAGATTTTAAAGTGCCCCTCTGGTGGATAAGGTCACTTTGTAAAAGTAACGCCGATGTGACCCTCGTGTGTTTGCATATATATAAATTCCCTCTATGACATTCCTGTCATGTTTGCTCAGTGAACAAGTAATTTGCCGTTCTCATTATTTCAGGTACAAGGTAGCTTGTGAAAATCAATCTTCTTTCTGCTTCATACATCACAGCCTGTAACAGACACAAAGTGCATTCTGATGCTGAAACAAAGCTGGGGGAGAAACACAAATACGTTCTCATAAGCTACTTGCTTTGGTCTAGATGGGTAAGGAAGGGAAGATAATAGGCATTTAGCCTGGCACAGCACACAGGTCTCACATAGGAGTCTCACGGGACATCGCTGCATGCAAAGCAAAAGGAATGGGGTTTTCTTCAAGTTTACCGATGTGGATCTTTTAATAGCAGAGTAAGTAGTCCTAGAGAGCTTAGTCCCACTATTGAGAAATACTCGAAAATAGTTACAGTGTTGCTGGCAAATCAATACAGTAAGGTTGTCGCTGTCACCCAGAGTGGACCAGTGTAAGCAGATTGAAGAATTTTAGGCTTAATGCCATAAGGAGGGCTTTTGAAAGGCCATTGCTCAAAGACTTAAGACACGGAGGCAAATGAATTCTTCTCCACAAAAGTGCGTGCATACGACTGACATGCATGCCCATGCTTGTTTTTTATTTGAATCAGAGTGACATAAGCACATACTTAAATTAAAGCACATACTTTCCCAGAGATGGATGTACACAACTTGAGTTGTTGAAAAATAATTGGCAAGTGAGCTTTTATAAGAGACAGATTAAAGAAAACACAATAACTCCAATACCTGAAAAATAACATGTTATGGAATATAGGAAAACATACAGTAAAACAAAACCCATTTTTCTTAACATTCTGCAATTAGTTTCCCAGTAGCAGGAAACTGGAGACAGATGTACATACAGGTAATTACATTTGCCAACAGTATCTCTAGCACTTGGGTGTAAAATTTACATATATATTATTGTTTCCAAAATCTGATAAGCATGGATGCTTAAATTGCCAGAGGTATAAAATGCTTTAGCCACCTAACTGCATGCTCCCTCGCAGCTAGAAACTCTGAGAGATTATGGGGAAATTTTTTCTTCCGAAAGAGTATATACATTTCTGATGATATCGCCTTGAAAACTTTGATGACACTGCTGAGGGGCCTCCCCTCTAAACTGCTATCAGTGTTAATCTCCCCTGCTTCCAGATTAACGCCAGGGTTTTTTATAGACACAATTGATTGTAATTTTCACCTTCATTAATTTTCAGATGCAACACCTAACTAACTGAAAGCAATAATGAAAGCAAAGAGAGAGTAAACAAGGAATGCACTGTCCTTCCAGGCAGCTTCAACTCCAATGATACAGATACATTTAACTGCCTATATACTAAATTTCTTTCTTGGTCATCTCATCAGGACCAGCAAAAGAGCTTTGACCTGATAAACACTGATGTTGGCAAATTACTAAGTACACTAGAAGAAAATGTAATGGATTTCTGTGGGGTTAGATACTCTGCTTCTATGTATTTATGTATGTAAAACTCATAGTAAAAATCTAGCATTAGACCTGCACATCCTGTTCATTTTAAGTACCAACATAAAACATTACAGAATATTTAAACATCCATGATACTCTAATATCTTTAATCTGCCCAATGATGTCCTACACCATTGTGAAATAAGTTCTCACAGTTAAGTGTGCAGTATTAGAAGGTACTTAGGCTCCAATTCACATCATTTTCTCTGATATTATTATGGCACTTTAAACTCTTTCTCTCCCAGTTTCTGTGCTTAAGGGAGCTTTAAGTTGTAGGGGGTACTATCTATTCACTTAATCATCACGGCAGTAGTATTTGCTTAAATCTTACATGTGATCCTCTTGCAGATGGTTATTTAAATTTTCTTTATTCATATCTCCCTAACCAATCAAAAGTTCATCTGAAAAAAGAAAAAAGAAAAAAAAAAGGATAACAGTTCAATGGGCTTTGAACAAAATGTCTCACAGACCTGAATCACTAGGTGTACTGTGATTTCACAAAGGCCATTGCAGTGCCAGAGATAAGCCTCCAAATCTATCAAGGGAGAAAAAGCATCAAATATTAGTGGAGAATGGCAAGTGAAGTGCCCGTATTTAAAAGCAGGGACGAAAATGATCTGGGCAAGCATAAGCCTATTAGCCTGACCTCTTCAGTTCGCAAGAGCTTAGAACAGGCTTTGAAGTAAAAGATAAATTAAAGACAGAGAAGTAAATAGAACATAGGATAAAATATAGCGGTGTTACCAAGGGTAGATTGTGCCAGACTAACTTGACAGCTTTTTTGATAAGATAACTGATTTTCCAGACAAAGAAATGAAGTAGATATAATTTGTCTGGATTTAGATAAAGCATTTTCTACAGTGTCACTCTGGAACTTACACATTAAGCTGAAGACTCTGTGGATTACCACAAGAATTGAAAGGTGGATCCAGGTGTATTAACAGCAAGTTGTACTGAAAGGGAGTATCACGGATTAAGAGCATTTCTGCTACAAATTGGGAATTCAGCATTTGAAACAGCACATGTAAAAAAACAATGAGTTTTAGTTGGTCATGAAGAGTACATCGCTATCAATATGAAATGAGATAGCTGTGAAAAAGGCAAATCCTATAAACTACTAATATATTTTTAATTAAGGCACAAAAGGACAAGTATGAATTTTCATAAGCCATCATTCAGAAAAATCTTTACAATTCTAGCCAACCATTTTCATGAAAGAAAAACTGAATACACAAAATATATGAGGACAGTCTTCTATGATGGTCACAGGAATAAAGATTACCACTGAGGGAGTTTGAAAGAGCTTGGTTTGTGGAGCAAAGCAAAGGCTCAAGGGAAACAGAGAAATCAAGGAAAGGAAATAAACCCAATGAGGGCAAGAAACATCCATAAGAAAAGGATTCGATTATATCTTGCCAGCAGGCAGGATCAAGACCCTCAGCTCAGTGATTCAGGAAGTCTCTTCCAGTCTTGTCTCTACATCAATATCATGATTCCAGTTTTGTACATTAGTAGAGGAAGTCAAGTGCTAGTTTTTTCACTAAGAAAACTATAAGCAAGTCATTTCCAGTGCATTAGTGCACAGGCTTTTTCCAAGTCATTTCACTCGCCTAAAAAAACCTCAAAAGTCACAGCATTTCTTTCTGTGATATTCTCTCTGAAAAAGACCCTTTACTAATGACCTGAACTTACGCTAGGTTCCATCCCAAAACTGGCCATGCTGATGAACATCTGATTAAGATGAATATTGCTCCTGATTTTTCAACATCTTCAATACATAATTGCCATCCCTGTGTCATAAAATTTAAGATGACCCAGTCACAGTACTGTATTGGTGGACTATTCAGTACTAAAATTGCTTTTTCACAAACTTCAGTGAATTAAGGTCATACTGTTGAACATGTTTGACTATTCCATGATTAAGACTCTCGTTTCTTTTTAGAACTCACTCACTTTTTTATCACTTGTTTTAAAGGGTACATATTCCTATGGCCACCCTCATTTTAACATAAAGCTGGTAAGCATCACACTTGTCAAGATATGAAGTTTTGTTTTCCACAGGAGTCCAAATGTAGAAAACAAAGACCATGTACCTTCAAAAATTAGTTCAGCATTTTAAGATAAAAACAGAAGAAACAATACCATTAGAAGTGTTTTAGGAGTTTGAATACATGAATTTAAAATTTCCTGTTATTATTAAATCCATTTAAAATGTCTCACTACTTCAACACAACATCTTTCAAGAAATACTGGAGGACTAATTCTGAGCTACTTAGAGGGATCTAAGAATATGGATTAAGTGCAACAGTTATATTACGCAACTTGCCAGACCTGAAATACAGTATGTTCCTAGGAACATTCAGATTCTACTGCAAGACTTCCCTACTGAAGGTTAAATTTGTTTTTCCAAATAATTCTTCTGCCACATAAGACTCTGACATACCTCTGCAGACAAAAAGGGAAGGAAGACTCAGACTTTGTTTCTCCCCCCTGCTACTTTCATGACAATTATATCCGTCAATAGGCATAGTAGCACTTCTGACAATAGGTAGGTCTGAGCCCAGTCTATGTTTTATACCTGTCTCCTGCACATTTTGGGCACACTTGAAGGCAAGGGTTCAAGTGTAAATAAAAAATGACAGGTTTCTCAAATCACAGAAAAGCACAAAGCTTCCTTGTGCAATGACAAAAATATCTCTAGGAGCTGACATAACATGCTAGGAAGACAGGATAGTTGTCAACTGGGAGTAAACGTAGTTGAAACACATTCCTCCATTCTTTTAATGTCAAATCCTAGCACCTTCTCATTCATCACAGCCACCATAAGCACCACTTCCAGGGAAAATAAGAGTGAGACCATTGTTAGGCCAGGCTTTACCTGGATCTGGTATGTAATGCAAATCTCTATTCCTGAGCTAGTGTATAGAAGGCAACTTCCTTCCCTCTGAGACATGCTAAAGGAAGTCAGGCTGCATCAACAACCTTCAGCTACCATCTGAGAAGTAGAACATGAAGTCCAGAAGCTAATCCACATACAGAGCCTTGTACTAGCCTGAGGTATGCCCACTTAGGCATACAAGGAAAATCTGAATTTTTAACTTACTCGTAGAAAATACAGTGGCTTTTCTGTGTCTGCACTGGATTTTATAAAATATTTGTGGCTTTTGGGCCCTGTCTTAAGAATCATGCCATATGCTACACAATTTTGAGGTCTTCTCTTAGTCTCTATTTCCTCATCAGTGTTCTGAAACAGTAAGAAATCATTAATACACAGCACATACTGAAAAAAAAAAATAAAATCAGAGTGTTCCTGTGATAGCTTCCTAGGAATGGATTCAAGTCAGGTCAGGATTCGCTTAATGATGGCTGAAGTATCTAAATGGCACCCAGCCTTCCTTGAAAAATGAAATCAATTTCCCAGTCTCTTTTCAAACAGCCTCTTTTGAAGCGTACCAGCAGCTATGTAAGAGCCATACTGACCATGCAATCCTGAGTTTCATCAAAGCAAGTGTACCTCCGGAAACAATGCACTCACTTTGGCATGTACTATGCCAGCTTTACAATGGCATTTTAATACAGCCAGGAGCTTGCTAAATAGCCATTTATAACCTGCACTTCCTAAAAGTCTATACCCAGTTTCCTGCTGCATGATATATAGCTTAGGATTTGCAGGTAGAGCACAACAGGAGGGTGAATGACACAACAAATCAATAAAAAAGTGTTCTGTTCCTCTAATGCCCTGGATCAGAGATTCTTGAGAGGCATGTTTATGTTAGCGTTTCAGTATGGAGCTGAACTTCACTTTTCAAATTTTTTAGTAGTTTCCAACTACTATGATTTGGATCTTATCATGGAATGATTCTGGAGAACATGATCTTAATCCCTTTTAGATGAAAATAAAGTAGAAGGTGAGCCAGAGAGGACACTTAATGCACTCCAAGAGTTTAGGGGTCTTCAGTTCAAGGGAAAAGAGCGAGTTGAAAACAACCTCCTACTGCACTAAATTAATATGTGGACATCATGCCCTCAGCAACAACAGTCTGGGTCTACAAAATCACTTCTGTAGGGATAAACTATTTGCAAATGTTGCCACAGCCCTATAATCTCATGACGAAGGACATAATTAGCGTCATTATTTTATACTTGGATAAGATGTCCTTTTTTGTGGTGATTAATCTGAAAAGCGTTTTGAGATCCTCATCAAACCTCGATGCTACATTGAAAGGGATCTGTCACTCGGGAGGCCATCAAACAAGTTCCGATCTGCATTTTAGGGCCATTATTCCTACATGACACCACTGCAAAGAGAAGGACAGCTTGTGTTCCAAAATCAGGGAAAAGATACCTGCAGTACACACCACTAATTTACAGTGTAGAGTAGAGAATAAATTACTCAGTGAAGTGTTCCTTCTTGTGCAACAGCAAATCCCTTGTCTTTCAATGCAGAAAATTAAAGACGAGCTTTGCTGTCTTTTTTTCGCACTGAGTGCTACCTAATCTACAAGCAGCTCCACTATCAAAGGAAAATACAACTCATTGTAAAACTGTCAAACCGGATACTTTCCTGTCTCCATACCTGCCGTTCTTAAGCACTGTATTATTGACAGTTTTTCCTTGAGTCGGGTAGCCAATCTACCAGTAACCACATTTTTAAGATACAAAGGTTGACGCTTTTTAGCTGAGCAAAAGAAAAAAACAGACCGAAAGGGAAAGCCTAAGAAATTATTGATTCAGGTGGGCCAGGTGGGACAGGACCTGCCCTGCCCACCCCATGAGGACCCCCTACATCCCGTGGCCCAGAGGGAAGGCGCTGACTATGCATCACAATGGCAGGCAGGCCTTGAGTTACGTACCAAGCCCACGTACATTTTTCGTTGACTTTATCTGAAAAACTAAAGTAATTAGATTAAAATTATTTTATTCCAGCCAAAACATGTAAAATGTCCTTATATTATAAGTTTGTTAGAGTAAATTAAATTTGAATCAAGAGGGGTTTTGTTCCCTAATACAGATTTGGCCGAGAAAATCCTCAGATGTTGCCATATTTAAAGCAGGATTAACAGTTTCTTACAAACTCTGTATTACATTGTTATGCATGCTCAGTGGAAGAAAAAAATTATTTACTTTCATTTTATTAAAGATGGATATGTCATTATACTTTCAGAACAATTGCATTAACAGCATCAATATTAGACATGAGGATGTTTCAGGATTCCATGTATTCTATTTCAAAAGAAGTGGTTACAGCCAGTGTTTGTAGAATTTATGATAAAGCAAGCCTTCGAATTTTTCCCCCATTCTTCATTTTATAATAATTAACTGGAACTGTCTAGGAACTAAGCCAAGTAATGCCTATTTTGCTGTCAGCAACAATCTAAATTTAGTAACATACAAAAGCCCTACAGTTCGCTACAATTCTTTCACTGCTGCCCTATAAAAACTTTCCATATGTCTCCTATACTAAGAGCCCATTATTCTCTAAATGTGCAAGACTTGAAAAAAGTCTTTAGATAAGAATGAGAATTAGCTAGTACAACATAGGAAAAGCCATAAATGAAAGACAGCAGAAAATTACCTAAACTTCTGAAGATAAATGGTGATATAGAAAGGTTTAGAATGCTGTTTCTGTGAAATCATGATTTAATTTTAATAGAGGAGCATTATAATTTGTTAAGAGCACAGGTATAAAGCTGCACATACACTACTTACTAAGAAAAAACTGATATAATAATCTTTCCGTACCATTTCGGTCACAATCATAGACACTGCACTGCCATCACCATCACCAAAGGAAATGATTATGTGTTCGCAAGACTTGCAGGAAACTGTATGTATGATACTGACATCAGCAGTTTATTATATGTTCTTAGAATATTGGAAAATCACCACCGATTGTGTAACTTGAAAAGAAATAAAACATAGTCTAAGCCAAGATGTGTATTTCCTTCTGCATCAGTTAATTCTACTTTATTTTAACATCTTTCTGCCTTGCATTTTCTACAGTCCTTGCCAGTAAAAGGTGAAAACAATTCTTATGACACTGATGCACTAAAGGATGTTTTCTGGTTTTATATTCTTCCTTGCATAATTTGCAGTTGTGATTGCTAACAATGTGCCTCCATTTCAGTACACTGAAGCAGCACAGTGAAGCAAGAACTACTGCCCCAGTATTCTTGAGTACTTTGATATCTTGTGCTTCTCTGGAAGCTCCCTGAGTCCAATAATTAGATAAGAACTGCAATTTTAATTATCCTTTGCAGTTGCAGAGAAAAGGTGGTTTCTAAAGTCAGCAAAACAAAAGTATCTGTTCTCTTGTATTGAAGTCTTGAGAACTTGAAAACGATGAACATACATTTCTGGACAATCAGATTTGTCAAGTATTGCAAATTTTTTTGTTTGGAAATAGCCAGTGCAGGTTATGTATTTATTTTGTGCTTCTTATTTAAATTATCTACAGATGCTGTATGAAAATTTATTCTGAATAGCTACATTAACTTTGAAAAATTCATTTACATTATTGTCATTCATGTCTAATTAATATAAATGCCCAATTGGGAATATAAAGAATTTGCATAAAACAAGTCACAAATTCTGGAAAGGGGAATTTTCTCCTCATTTCCCTATGTAATCTTGAAACTTCACAGAGAAAAATGAAATTGACATTTCAAGGTCAAGATGGATAGGCCACAAGTGAATTAAAAAATGGCCTAACCTATGTAAATTACTTACCAGAAAAATACGTATCTTTAACAAAAAGACATTAAGATCAATGGAATTATCAAGATAAAGAAAACATTAGTGTATTAACTAAGACTACTTCTTTTGCTTTCTCCTTTTTTTAATAGATGGCAGTAGGTATTTCTTCCTTCTTTGCTGGTATCACAGCAATTCATATTTCGTTTCACTGTCAAACTCAAATGCTGCTAAGACTCAGTCTCTTGTGAATGGCAGGAATGAGAATGACTTTTGATTGACATATTTCTGGAAAAAAAAGAAGATTTTGTAAAATTATTGTCTTTAGATATTTTCAGTGGCAGCTGGTTTGCTCTTGTATATACAGTCTAATATGTGGTATTTGATGGTGGCAATTCAAGCTTCAGCAGATTAAGGATGACCAAAATCTAGTTGAAAGATTGTGTCTAAAGAACACTTCTTTGTACAGTGAGAAAAATGCAATTTTCCAATCCTGTGTTTCCATTGTACTTCATGAAAAATAAAATAGATCCTAAGTTGTAAGCCATGACCTGAAAATTTACCAGTCATCTCAAACTATTCATCATCTCATTGACTGCAAGATGTGCAAAGCATATACATGAACAAACAATGGAATGCAGTGGGAAAGTAATTCACCCAAAGTGTATTGCTCCAATAAACATAAGCCTCTATATATTTGCAGTGTACTGTCATCCAGATTAAGCTCATCAAATATCAATTCTTTGTTCAGCTATAATGAAAACCTTTTAAAGTGAGGCAAAAGATAAATGGGACATTTCTCAGAACTGCTGGAATTCAGAAATGCTCATCTGCAGGCAGTATGGAAAGGAACCTCCACACCAAAAAAAGTTCTTCTCTGAGTATCAGTATTTAATTTTTTTTTTTCTATTTTGGCCTGTTCCCCTAAATATGATGATAGCCACATACTATTTAAAAATGTAAATGCTATGCAAATTTTGTTTTATTATTGTTGTCATCTAGTTTGTGTGATGCCAAGAGGTAGATATGCACTAATAATTTGAAAAGTACAGGATAAAAATAAAGACGAGTCCAAATTAAGACTTGTGATTAGAAAACCACAGTGTTTTAGCAAAGTTCAAATCCAGAAGAGAATTATAGTCCAAATTAACTCAAGAAACATCCTAACCCTTATTTTCAGCTTGGGAAATTCATTAAAAGAGGAATGTAATTTCTTTATAGCAGGAGGAAAGTTCTACAGCTTACTTGCTAAGAAAATACTTTCGTTGATTAAAAATTATGCACAAATTTGCACTGAGCTCACCACGTATACAGCTGTTAGGAGGAAAAAATTGCATCAAACTAAATACACAAAATGAAGACCAGAACAACAGAACTTCTATTTTAATGATAGTGCATAACTCATTCATTCATAATATGGAAAATTCAGAGACAGGTCCTTAAAGGCAGCTGAAAGAATATGAACCTTCACCGCAATGAGTATGCAGTAATGTATGGCTCTCTCGGATTCTTTAGCTAATGCTGCCCATAAAAACCTTAATTATTCACTGCAACATCAATGAAACACGTATTTTACCTCCTAGTTGAATATCCCACCCACCAAACTGCAGTCACTCCCTCTCTGTATAGTTATGTTTGATACAAAACAGAGAAAACATCAAGGGATAATCTTTAGAGTATGCCATTCACACATTCATTGCACAATCAAATTTCTCAAGGTAGAAAGAGAGATCTAAACACAGTTGACCTATGTCTTAAAGGAATTTGGTACAGAAGCAGCTGTTTCTTCTCATTTTTTGAGGACTAAGACTAGGCCTTTGTTTTGCTATTTTATACCGCCTGTAAAAGAACTAAGATGTTTTCTTTTGGTGAAATATTTTCTTCAATGCAAACACAAAATGCATCAAAACCAAGTAAAATATTTCAGAAACAGAAAAACAAAACCAACTTCATTTAGGTTTTATCAAATAAAAAGTTGATTATAATCAAGTGATATCTTGAAATCTTGAATTTCCACAAAACCTCACCTTTCCACCCTTTCCCCTGCATATATCTACATCTACATCATCCTGGGTGTGTGGTGGTTACTGCCTCCAACAGCCAGTCCTTTAGACTAGTAATTAGGGATTGAATATTCCCACAAGCCATAATGATTGCTCAGTCCCATGGAAACTCTGTAATGTGGAGAGTGAGGGAAAGTGCAAATCAGAGGATAGAATGGAAGCACACAGGGAATAGTCTCAGTGGGGCAATACAACCAGTGAGGCAAGTAGGCAGACTGCCAACAACCTGAAATTATTTCACTATTTCCATTTTAATTTCATCCTGTTGCATCTAAATCTTTGATTCTGAAAATAATCTAAATACATAACATTAAGCTCTTATAACCCCAAAAGTAGTATTTTCCAATGGAAGTGAAATGAATCTTTAAAGTTATTTATGAAAATGATGTAATTTGACATCTACACAGACAACGTGATTATAAAATATTGTCATAGGAGTTTTGCCTTAGTTTCAGTTATCTCGGGAATCACGTAACAGAATTTCCTCACATACTGGAGAATATGGTTTCTACATATTGGAAGAGGTAAGTTTTAGAAATAAAACATGGTTTAACTTCATGTTTACCTTTTTGACATAGACCATCCTTGAATTATAACAGTCTTGTAAATTCTCTGGTTGAAGGTGTTCCAACTTGAGAAGATGATTAAATATTCATCCGAACAGTCAGAAAGCAGACTTTCCATTGAAAGCAGATTTGAGTGAGGCAGCCATTGCACTGAAGAGTCATTTCTTGTTTTAAAGTCTGTTTAATATATACATGGTGTACTAGCTCAATGAGAATATACTGTGGGAGACTTATCTGAGAAGACACTCTGTTCCAGTGGTTATGACACTAAGCTCGAGCAAAAGACTCAGCTCAAATCTGCCTTGTGCAAAAACTATATGCTGCAGTAGTAGGATAATGATGCAATCATGCAGAAGTCTACTCAAACCCTTTCAAGTAGAAGAGGAGAGTGGTCCTGCATGGCATGGCATGGTCAAGTCAAGGAGCTTTGTGATTAATCTCTTTTGTAGGATTCTTTCTCTGTCCTACTCTTGTCCCTCCTACTTCCTTTTCTCAGCACTTCTGGGGACAGTCTACAGATAATCATTGCTATGGCTATTGTATCCAAGTTCATGTGAAGGAAGAAAGTGGAACATACCTATGCCAAGCAAAAACTAGATTGGCTGAAAGAAGCCACTGCATGAATGCAGTCTCTTGGAAGGAGACCCAAAGTCCAGGATCTGGCTAGTAATTTTTGATCAATCTACCCCAAACCATGGACAATACTCCATACATGTGAATCTAGTTCCTGTAAAATCCCATAGAGAGTTTCCTCTATTTTTGCAGAATTCTAGAATACCTGTAGAATTATGAATTAGTCGACTTCGTATAAAGTAAATTTTGGAGATACAATTTAAAAGTCAGTTCACAGCATACTTCAAGTAGCAAGAAAAGGTGTTACAGCTACATAGTTTAAAAAAAAAGTGTGAAAAATATCCCTTTAACTACATGTTCAATAATGCATGCCAAGAAATCAAAGTATCAGAATTATTAGAAATTATTCAAATTTACATTCCCAGAAGTACTATTTTTCTATCAATAGAAGAATCAGTAGAAAGCAACTGCCTACCTCACAGTTCATCAGAAAAAAGAATCATCTAGCTATATTTCATCAAAAAGGACACCACACCAAAATGCCATTATAATTCAAGAATCAAGAAAATAATTCTATTTATGAGCCTGTGATATATCTGATATGCTGGGCAATGCTGATTTAAAATCTACTCAATAGACACCACACCAAAATGCCATTATAATCTAAGAATCAAGGAAATAATTCATCTATTTATGAGCCTGTGCTGTAGCTGATACACCAGGCAATGCTGATTTAAAATCTACTCAACGTCTCTTCAAACTCTGATTCTTGAAAAATATTCAGCGTGATTACAAAAAGTATTTAAGTTTGTAACCATTATATTAAAAAAGTGAGAGAAAACTTCAAAACTCACCATATTCCTTATCCCTCTAGCAATTTTTCAGTAGCATGAGGGGAAAGATGTATGGGTTGGGTTTTGGGGTGTTTTTTTTTAAATAAAGGCTTTCAAGAAATGAGCTAAGTAAGGTAAGCCAAGTGTTTATACTTACTAAAATGAAACAGAGACATGAACACTTCCATGACATCTTAAATGTGGCCACTACTTCAATACAATGAGAACTGTCTCAGAATTTATGAACATCATAACCAGAAAGTAGTAGAACATTGATCCTGCTTCTGCCACAGTAATTACGAGGGTGTAGAGGGCATGGAGCAATTGAGACATTCCTTCATGGACTAAAAAGTGTCCTCATTAACCAGATATTCTGTTCATATTAGTTGAAAACTTGTAATGTAAATCTCTGATGACCATGCCATGCAGAATTCTGGTATGTCTCATGTTAAATTTTTAACTGCACACATAGCCTTTTTCAGGGAAAATTTAATTTTGAGACAAAATGCTGGATTTTCACAATGTGAAGAAGAGAACATGACCCAGATTAATACATAAGGACTGTCAATATGCTTTAAATAAATCCAAACTTTTCAACTTTCCTGCAAATATCTTGACTTGATTTTGCTCTTAAATTTTATTCTGTATATCCATTCAGCAAGGACAGGGTATTTACAACAAATCTTTGTATGTGCCACAGTTGATGCATATGCTATCATTTCTCTGAAAGTCTTTCGAGATATTTTGTAGATAGCAGTTTGGAGGAAAGTAGTTAAAGGATTTGGAAATGGAATCACTGCTTTTAATTGTGCCATTAGGAGTCAGAGTAGTATTAACATAAATTGAAAACTTGCCCAGTGACTACAGGCCTGTTCAATTTTTATGAAAATTGCAGAAATTTTCAGCACTTCATGAGAGAGAAGAATGACTGTCCACAAGGCTGCATCGAACCTACATGGCAGGTGCACACTGAAGGTTCAAAATAAGCACCCAGACATGCAAATTTATTCCCCTGAACGCTGCTCTTTTATTAATTATTATAGTTGAGCTTCATGGCTGTGACCTGCTATGCACAGTATGTCAAACAGGATGGAAAAAGTCACTTTTAAAACCTCTAAATTTTTAATGTCTTTACTAAAGCAGACTCATGCAATGTGTGTAAATATTCGAATATATATATTTAGAAGACATTTGGCTCACCTAAGCCAAAGCACTAACCACAGAGAAATCCTCAAAACAATGAATAAACCATCTCTAAGAAAAGAAATTACATCTGTTACTGATTGTGGGCAACAAAACCATTTCTGAATCCAATGAGAAAATGCAGAAAAAACTCTAAACCACTTTTCAGTGCAGTAGTTGACACAGCTGAGTATGATGTGCAACATTTTGACTGCAAAGACTGCCACTCCCTCCCAGTCAAGTCAAG
The DNA here is from genome assembly GCA_022605575.1 of Laterallus jamaicensis coturniculus. Lineage (NCBI taxonomy): Eukaryota > Metazoa > Chordata > Aves > Gruiformes > Rallidae > Laterallus > Laterallus jamaicensis. The sequence goes on along the minus strand of JAKCOX010000003.1, from coordinate 30,971,663 downwards.
GTCAGGGATTTGATCTCAGTGTCACATCAGAATCTGCTAAGTCCAAGGGAAAGCAGGCTTATGACTGCGAACACATTTGGTACTCTAGAAACTGTAGAAGCATATTTCAAGGGCTGAACATCCAGAATAAAAGATGAGTTTAAGAGATTCCTCCATCTCCTTCCCCGAGGAACATAAGACTATGAGTTGTCATACCACCAAAAAAGATCAGTAGTTCAGAACTGGCAAGAACACCTTCGGGCAAACTGGTTCAGAACACATGTCACCAAGTTGACCTACATATAATATAAACTTTGCCCTATTAATCACAGCAAATAAACATACAGAAAAGTTTGGAAAGAGTATTTGGAAACAGTCTGCAAGCACACAACCACAAAGGTTGCAGCAGTCTTGCCCACTCCATAGTCTGCTCTCAGTAGAAAGCCAACATAATTCTAGCCACAAAAGCTGGGATTCACCTGTTCTAGCTAAAGACATGTTAAAGATTAGTTATCTAAATGTCTACATTTCTTTTACAGTTGATGGAGGGGAAAAGAAAGATTCATGATCTGGTTCCCAGCAGCTTAACACAGGTATCTAAGGGCTGCTGAATCATCCTGGTAATTGCAAGCTTCTCTCCATTCTCCCAGCAAGTTAAAGAAACTAGTGTAGAAAGATGTGACTGCCTTTTATAGGCCAAAGGCTGGATGAGATGAAGCCCACTCATGGAGTCCTTTGTTTACCCAACAAGAGCGTATTAAACAGCTGCAATCTCCTCCTTTCACACCGTTATGACAACTACATCTACCTAGTTGGAGTAGCAGCAATGAACTGCACACCTGTGCCAGCTACTGAGATATACTTCTTTGAGACCATTATGTTCACTGTATTCTTCCTTGGCCAGTTCAGTTCTTCACTGAAATTAGAATACCCCAAAGACCCTGCTGAAATTTAGAGGGGACTGCATTCCTTAAAACCATTTTCCAGAAGATCTGAAGTCCTGACATCTCCTTAGGAGGTATACTATGCTTCCTAGATTTCCTTTATTGCTGTAAGGAGCAGAAAGGACATTTCACTCAGGGAAAGCTGTGATTTTGTAATTCCAAGAGCTGGAGCATTGTCTACTGTGTCTCTGTGCAGATCTCGATCTGTGTAAGCCTTTGCAGTCCACTATAGAGACAGAAAAACAGTCTGAATTAAAGAGTGCATAATATACAGCCTTCCATATTTTCTATCTTTTTAAAGACTTCAAATATTAAATTTGGTTTTCTAATCAGAACTTAACTCCTGTTGCTTTAAAATGCCCCACTAAAAATCCATTTCACTGAGGGTGTTTTACAAGTATCAAGAGTTTTGTTTTTACCTGGTAACCAGATGGCAGTTCTTTGTCTGAGGTTTCGGTGTTATTTAGCTGGATTTTCGTTTTTGTTCTTAATAGGCATGGCAAACATTTTATCCTGCTATTACTTTATTTTAGCATATTTAATTGCCAAGTTTGCAAGAAACCGGCCCACTGCTTTTCCCAAGCAGATGGTGGAAGTTGTTTTTAATACTGTAGTGAGACTTCTTTTCCAAAATGCTTGCATAGCTTTATGAAGTCTAATCACTCTTCAGTATACACGTAAAAGATCAGCTCATGAACAGCAGTTAGGGGCTAAGTACGCAACACATCGAGCACTCTAGCCTAGAACTCTGCACTGGGACAACTTTTTGTATCTAAAAGTCAGCTTATATTCCAGTATCGATGGAATTGGGACTACATCTTCAGTTCCTGGGAGACATGAGGTTGTAATAAACACTGGTGTTTGGACTTACTTACCTTTTCATTATACATATATATATATATTCTTCTATTAGTTTTAAACACAAGCAATTTACAACAATGCAAGTCAGAAAGGTGTACAATAAAAACTGGTTTTCAAACTAACTCTACTTTAACTGACCAGCTAAATCTGTGGGTGCTGTAAAATAAAAAGTGACCTAAGCAACAGTGTAAAAAATAAAGAATTTCCATAAATTCTTTTTTTGCAGCTTGACAATTAAGAAATATGAAAAAGCACAGTAGGTGGCATAAATTGGAAATGTAGCTCCAAGTATCTCCCAGAATTCTCTGAAGTTCACATCTGGATCCGAATCCAAATGCCATGCCTTTTCAATCATTAATAACTGCAAAACAATATTTAAGAATAACTTGTGTGCAAGGAAAAAATATAATGAAAAGCAGTAGAACCACCTCCTCCTTCCTTACAGCACAGGGGTGCAGCTAGGGACAGCCTGTCTGCCCTGCCCTGATCTTAGGGCTCTGCACCCCCGCAAAGCAAGCTTATGGGCAGCCCTCAGCCAAGGCTACCTCAGCAGCTATGGCAAATGAACCGTGCTCTGCTGGAAAAGACTTGCCAGAAACAAAGTGCCTAGGCAATAGCTGCCTGAACCTCCCTTTACCTCAAAGGCCCTGGCCCATATATTTTATAAAAGAAAGTATTAAATACAATTGTTTCACATAAATGCAACCCCAGTCACACAGAAGCCTTATATAAACGTCCACTGGTTGTTAACAAATCACTCTGACTTTCAGTGAGTTTGCAGTAGTTTTGAGGCCTTTGCACAGTGCTTAGCACAACACTGACTAACAACTAGTGCCCAGAGAAATAAACAAGATCTACAACAAATAGCATCCAAGTAACATGGAATCCTACTGACAACTACACCATCAAATTAGCGGGTCACTGATATTAATTGGGATCTTTGAATACTGCGAAATGTTACTCACTTCTACAGTGAAAGTCTGATTCCTTAGATAGTTTCACAAAGACTGGGAGTGAATAAATATAATGGATTAATGAATAATATGAGAGAATGAATAGTATGCATTATGCTATGGGAAGATAATTATGTGCCATTAAATATATCAGCTATTATGCTTCCTAAATTTCAATAACATAGTTAAGAAAGAGCAAATAGGGCAAAAAAGGAGGAGTGAAAGAAATGTAATATTGTTATTTAAAATGTGTGCCTAAGGACTTTGTGTGTATACTCTTTCACAGTTTAATCTGATTAACAAAACATAATAATTTTCTGCTCAGTGCTACTTGTGGAAAAAAAAACACAACCAACTTTTATCTTATGTAAGCTTTTGTATAAAATGCTTTTCAGCCTCAAGATAGCTAACAGGTTAGTTATTAGAGAGCCTGCATAATTTTATGATACAAAGTAGTGTTTATCACACATTTCATATCTAACCTATATTGTAAAAAAAATTGTATCCAGTCATTGCTGGTTTTGACTGACTGGAACTAAACATGGTGGGAATAAAATGCACATTCTTTTCCAAATGCAAGAAGAAAGGATGTTCTTATTAAAATGATTTGCTGATATGTCTTAAAACAATTTATTTAATCTTCACCTTTTTTATGTAAATATCCTTCAACTGAGAATTTTAAAAGTATAATTTTAAGTAGATTTTGTAAAGTATAATGAGATGCTCTGTCAAATGGGAAGACAAATTAAAAGTGCAATTCACACTGTTATAGCAGCATTGCCACCATGGAGCTACTAATCTTTTGCACAATGCTCACAGTAGAATGTACTCCAGTCTCGGTAGGGCACGTGATTATAGACTTGCAGGGGGACTGGGATTTAAATTATTCATCAATGCGGATTTCCTTTTGCAGAAAAATTAGTGTGCCACATAAATAGCAAAACTGTTAATTCTTGGCCTTTTGCAAATTAACTGCCCGGTAATAGCATCAGTTATTACCAGTTAGTTTCTCTAGCAGTTACAACAGCAATATTCTGTCAAACAGAAAGCTATATAGGAAAATAATGCTAAAGAGAGAACATCCACACAGCCAATTAAACGTTCAGAACGCATTCAGTCCAGTAAATGTAAACAGCCATGCATACGCCTGTCAGGAGATCTGACAAATGCAAGATTATGGTCACAGCCTGTATGTCCAGAGAACAATGTCATCCTGACTATGGCACGTCTTTACATGTGAACATCCAGAAGGAACAGGCTAGCAAAATAATTTGCTGAAAAAGACTTGCGGTCTTCAAAACTGTCACATACGGATTTCAAGTGAAGTGATATGTGCTTTCATCTGGTACAAGCCCATTATTTATGAAGTCAAACTCTGCTGTCATCTAAACAGTATTATTAAACTTTTGCATAAGTGGTACCTGCCCGAGTTGGGCAGCAGAGGACAGCAGAGATTGTGACATGTTGGATCTGTCAGCCTTTCAGCACAGCAATACCAGAGGTTGGTTTCTTCTGCATTTGGGGGAACTGCCACAGAATTCCCAACCTATAGGATGGATTTTAATGACCAGTTCCTTGCGGTAAGTAGGAACTGGTCATTACAATATAAGATATAAAAATACTGAAAATATTTATTGGGCACTAAGTTAAGCAGATGCCTTAAATTTGTCCATTATTACAAAACAATGAGGGTAAATCAGTGAAAGGACTGTAGTGGTTCCGTCTCAAGTGGCTAGGATGGTTCTTTGGACTTGTGGCTAGCGCAAAAAATGAATTCACTTGACCTGCTTTAGGAATTAAACATTCAAAAGTAAGAACCAATATCAAATGGGGAAATAGAAACCTCAGCAAAACCTAGGAGAAATGCAAACATTAAAATTAGAGGGAAGCAGAATCATAGAATGCATTAGGCTGGAAAGGACCTTCAGATGTCCAACCCCCCCTGCAGTAAGCAGGGACATCTTCACTAGATCAGGTTGCTCAGAGTCCCATCAAACCTGACCTTGAATATCTCCAGGATGGGGCCTCCGCTACATCTCTGGGCAACCTGTTCCAGTGATCTACCACCCTCATATTGAAGATCTTTTTCCTAATATCCAACCTAAATCTCCCCTTTTTGAGTTTAAAACCATTACCCCTTGTCCTACTGCTACATGCCTTCATGGACAGTTCTTCCAAAGATAAATAATAAATCACAGAATCACAGAATCACAGAATCTTAGGGGTTGGAAGGGACCTCAAGAGATCTTCGGGTCCAACCCCCCTGCCAAAGCAGGCTCCCTATCTCATATTACATAGATAGGCGTCCAGACGAGACTTGAATATCTCCAGAGAAGGAGACTCCACCACCTCCCTGGGCAGCCTATTCCACTGCTCTGTCACCCTCACTGTGAAAAAGTTCTTCCGCATGTTGGTGCGGAACTTCCTGTGCTCCAGCTTACAGCCATTGCCCCTAGTCCTGTCCCCACTGACCACTGAAAAGGGGCTGGCCAATTCCCCCTGCCACCCATGTCTAAGATACTTGTAAACACTAATTAGGTCCCCCCTAAGTCTTCTTTTCTCCAGGCTGAACAGACCCAGCTCACTCAGCCTTTCCTCATAGGGGAGATGTTCCAGACCCCTAATCATCTTTGTCGCCCTTCTCTGGACTCTCTCCAGAAGGTCCCTGTATTTTCTATACCAGGGAGCCCAGAACTGGACACAGTATTCCAGGTGGGGCCTGACCAACGCAGAGTAGAGGGGGAGGATCACGTCCTTCAACCTGCTGGACACACTCTTCCTGATGCATCCCAGGATCCCATTGGCTCTCTTGGCCACCAGGGCACACTGCTGGCTCATAGCCAACCTGTCATCCACCAGGACCCCCAGGTCCTTCTCCATAGAGCTCTTCTCCAACAGGTCATCCCCCAGCCTGTACTGATACAGTCGGTTATTCCTCCCCAGGTGCAAGACTTTGCACTTGCTTTTGTTGAATTTCATTAGATTTCTCCCTGCCCAGCTCTCCAGCCTGTCCAGATCTCGCTGAATGGCAGCGCAGTGTTCCTGCATGTCAGCCACTCCTCCCCGCTTTGTATCATCGGCATACTTGCTGAGGGTGGATGCTATTCCCTCATCAAGGTCGTCAATGAAGATATTAAATCAAAGACACTACCGAAATAATTAAGTGCAAAGAAATACATGCAGGTAGATACTGAGCCAAAATACATCACCTCCAGTTCAAAATGTGAAATCCTTACCTCTTGAGCCAGAACAGGAAACAAAACTTATCTTCTGGCTGGACCCAGGTCCCCTCAGAAATTAAAACTGTCCATGATGTGACACAACATGGAAATTAGTCTATCAGACTTCAGTTTAAATCTCAATTCACAGTTTTGAGAATTCATATGTCAATAATTGGGTCTCTTAGGGAAAACTGCCTTCTCAGTTTCCATACTGTTCTTTTGGTACCACCATAGCACTGTGTTGGGGCTATAAAAACACAGCCAGTCCTATCTGACCAATAAATCTCAATAAGACAGTTAGTCTTGGTCATTCTCTTCCGAAAGGCCAAAACCACTACATCCAAAAAGTGTAGGGAACACAATCCATTCTCTACAGAAACACAGGTTAGATCCAGTCAGGATCCTCTCCTGCCCTCTGAAGGACACACAGACAATACACAGACCAGCCAGAATTCTTCACCATTTCCAAGGGCTATCAATGGAGGCAGTCTGGTAGGTAATACTTTCTTTTTATTTCCCACAATAATGATCACAATACAAACACTAAAAGCTCAGGAGATCTGTCTACAAAAGCTGAAAATATCATTCGGGACACAAAGCAGAGAGAAGACTCAGTCAGATATTGCTTTCCTTGAATGATTCTTTTTTTCACTGCAAAGATATTCAGCAAGTCATTACACATACTTAGAAAGATGTATTTTAGTCCATAAGGTTGATTTTATTCACTGAACTAGTAAACATCACTGATTCTACCTTGACAAAGTCCATAAGGAATGAGTTGCCACCACCAGAAAGTTCTACAGACTGAGACACTCCTTCCAGGAATTCAGACCTGAACCTAATCCAAGAAGAAAAATGCACTGCAATATTCTTCATAGTTTTTAGGCCGGATAACATTATGATTTAAAAATACAGCAGGTTTAGTTATCTAGAAGGAGTTCATTTGCTACTGTAAACCATTTTGTTTTTTTCAAGAACTGTGTTCAATTAATTCACCTTCTCTCAGAGACAGAAGCAATGCAAAACAGCACCCACATGGGAATCAGTCCTAAATCCTAGATATTTTATGTTGTAACACCGATAGATCCAGATGCAGATGTATTTCACTTAGGATTTTGGTGTGAAGCATCTTCTTTCGCCAGAGTGTATGAACTGGAAATTTTTATGCTGAAATTATTATTAGGAAAAGCCAATTGTAAATAAGATTCATGGAAATGTCTTTCACACAATCTACTCTATTCACAATTATCTAGCTTTCTGCACCTGGAAACAGCAGGTGTATCTGACTTCTAATGGGCAAAACCCCACATAGTGGTGGTGACTGGGATTGTTAGTTCCAAAGAGATGAAGCATTCCCCCTGCATCTTCCACTCCTTCCAGCCTCTTATCCCTTCTTTGTTTGGAATGTGTAACTTAGATGTCTTTAGAGAAGTCCAGACAGCCAAAGCTTTGCACACATGTAAGGATAAATAAATTATTTTATTTAAATACAGTGGATTCTAAACATAATTTTCCCTATTAATTGTCAAGCATTTTCCAAAACTCTATGTCTGTGATGATTCCTATAATTTAAAAGCAGCAGTGAAATCTTTGCTCTGCTGAAGCAGCACTCACAACAAGATAATTGTCTTGCCTATAGCATCACTTGTCTCTCTGGAACTAGCAGTCCCAGTGCTTGGGATAGACCCGTACATTGCATGTAATGGAGCAGCCAGCCTAAATATAGCTCCATGCCACTGTGGCTGGACTACTTCTGTTACTCCAGTTAGTTCATTTAGCAGGAGATTAAGTATCTCTACATTGCACAAAGGAGACTGAAGGCCAAGTCCCTTGGTAACTTTAAAGAGAGTCCAAGCACAGAGGAAATTCCTTGCAGATAAAATACAGCCGTAAACTTTCCACTTTTTCTATTCTCTTCCTTTCCTCAAAGGGAGGAGAGGCCTGAGCCTAGATAATTACATTGTCCTTTCAACATAATTACCCAGCTTTGTCACAGTTTCACACATAATTAAGTACTAATATTACCCTATAAGTAAACAATACGTACATGATATCTCTGCAATATGCAATAAAACATTGCCTTATATACAGTCTGTTAGCTGGAGTAAAACTGTAGAAAGTATGCTGAATCGGAACCTATACCATGCTGTCAGACATTTTTTGTTAAAATTAATTTGTTTGCTCTTCAGTACAATGAACCATTAAAAAAATAATTTGTACAATGATAAAATGATTCATTATTGAAGGGATTCCCATGCAATGAGCAATGCATCTACTAACCTGAATCATCACAGAAAAAAAGCCAGTAGACTGAAGACTCATGATGTTTGGAAATATCATGACATGTGTGTTAGTACTGTAAAATTGCCTTGGTGGTTTAACCGCAGCCGGCAGTTCGGCCCAGCACAGCCACTCACTCATTCCCCCTCTGTGGGATGGGGGAGAGAATAAGAAGGGCAAAAGTGGGTTAAGATAAAGACAGTTCAATAAGCAAAACATAATAAGGATTTCATTCAGCACTTCCTATTGGTGGACAGGTGTTCAGCCATCTTCAGGAAAGCAGGGCCCCATCATGCATAACACTGACTTGGGAAGACAAATGATGTCATTTGGAATGTTTCCCTTTCCACCTTCTTTCCCCCAGCTGTATATGCTGATCATGACATCCTATGGTATGGTCCCCTTTGGTCAGTTGGGGTCAGCTGTCCTGGCTGTGTCCCCTCCCAACTCCTTGTGCATCCCCAGCCTCCTCAATGGTGGGGCAGCATGAGAAGCCCAAAAGCTCTGACTCAGAGGAAGCACTGCTCAGCAGCAAGAAAATGGGGAATGGTAGACAAAGTTGTGGAGAATCATTTGTAAACTTTGAGATGTCAACTTGAGAACTGCTCAGTCTGGCCACTGCCCCATTTTGAAAAATCACCAACAGAGAACAGAGTTCACACAGAATGTTTCCCTCATACAGCAGCCAACAGTGTAGGGACTCACTTTGTTTGATGTTGAACCAAGACCACTGAAAAATAATAACTATAAATGTCCTGTTTTCCATTATTAAGTTTCATCACTTCGAGGAACCACCTCTGTGCCTGTCTTTCACCGTATAGCAGTGAGGTTAAGAATTTACTTACTGGTTATAGTTCTTTGTCTTAAGCTGCCAAATTAAGTTGGTGCTTCTTAGCTCTAGTGTCACAAGTATATACTTTCACATTTCTTCACAGCTGTCTGCTTTCAAAATGAAAACATGCTTTTCTAATAGAACAGCTGCTTCATGCCTCTGGTTCATACTTGGTTAAATATCTCATACCCTTTCTAGTTCTGCTACATTTTTCTGTGATAAAATTAATTATGTCCCCAACATAAGAAGGACATGGAACTGTTGGAACAGGTCCAGAGGAGGGCCGTGAAGATGACGAGAGGGCTGAAGCATCTCTCTTACGAAGACAGGCTGAGAGGGTTGGGATTATCCAGTCTGTAGTAAAGAAGGCTCTGGTGAGATCTTACAGAGGCCTTCCACTACCTGAAGGAGGCCTTCAAGGAAGCTGGGAATGGACTTTTTAGAAGGGTGTGTAGTAACAGGATGAGGAGGAATGGTTTTAAATTGGAAGGGGGGAGATTTTGATTGGATATTAGAAATTCATTCTTTACTACAAGAGTGGTGAGGCACGGGCACAGGTTGCCCAGGGAAGAGGTGGCTGCCCCCTCCCTGGAAGTGTTCAAGGTGATGTTGGATGGGGCCGTGAGCAGCCTGGTCTGGTGAGAGCTGTCCCTGCCCATGGCAGGGGTTTGGAACTTAATGATCTTCATGGTCCCTTCCAGGCCTGATCATTCTATGATTCTATGAATAAATCTTGCATGTAGTATTCAAATAAGCTTGTGCAACTTGTACTTGCAATAGCTGAATGAAGTTCCAGTGTTTGTTCTCAAAACCTTACCTCTAATTTTCCAACATCAACTTCTCCTTCTCAGTGTTCAGCACTGAGGTGACATTCTGTATTAAATATCTGCTGTGATTCTAATATTGCTAAATGATAATAGTAATGGTAATTTTGAAGTTATTATTCTGTATTTGTAGTTAAGACCATTTCCTCTGCATGCATCACTTGGTATTTATTGACATTGAATTTCATTTGCCATTTTATTACCCAGTAACTCAGTATTGTACCATCAGAATCTCATCACAGACTGTTTTAAATACTAGGCATTACTTTGTTTTGTCTGCAAACTTTGTCACTACAATACTCAACTCATTTTCTGAATAATTTATGAGTTTGTGAAATTCAAATTTATGAATATGCTGAATAGCACAGGCTCATGACAGACTTCTGCAGGACTTTATCTGTAACTATATTCCAATATAAGAACAAAGCCTTGATTTCTAACTAGCAGTCTTTGAATAAGATGGCAATACAAGTATTTGTTTAAGAAATTTATCATAATCTCCTTTATAGTTCTAACTATATTATATCATGTGGATCTTCTTTATCTCATACTTATTGCCACACACTAAGAACCCTTGATTTTTTACTCATGTCATCCCTCTAGTTTCCACAACATTTTGGTGTTTATAGTATATATTTTTTTATGTGTCCTCTCATTCCACTCTTCGTAATAACATCTATCAAACTGCTTAACTTAAATGTCAGATTTCTTGGCATCTAATTCACAGGATCATACTGAGACCCCATTTTCAACACTGGCATCAGATTTTCCACCTTCTTCTCATTAAAATTTCACATTACTATTAGTAGGTCAGAAAGTTCATATTTAAGTTCCTTAGAACAGTTGTATGAAAGCCATTAGATCATGTTGATTTGTTACAATTCATTTTATTGACTTGGTCCAAAATGTCTTTTATTGACACTTTCATTTCAGACAGTTCCTCAGCTTTATCATCCATAAACAATGACTCTGGAGTAAGTATTTTCCTGACCTTTTCTGCAGTGAACTTAAATGTGTACAATTAATTCAGATTTTCTGCACAGTGGCCTTATTGCCGTCAGTGACTTTGATTAGCTACCTGTCTAGCGATTGCCGGGATTCTTTGGCAGACTTCCCAGTTCCAATGGGGAGGACTGGGGCATGATGTTATTTGTGGGTTTCCTTTAGCTAGTTGTCCCTCAAAATGTTTTTTGGCTTGTTTCACTGCAATTTTAATTCCAAGTTTACGTTTATTTCCACTTTCCTTATTTGGAGATGACATGCATGTCTATGAATTCTAACAGTTTCTCTGTCTTTGCTATTTAGCATATTTTCAGTATTTTGAAAGTATTCTCCAACTCATACTTAAATGTATAGTTGATTAAAACGTATCAAGCCCATTTGTCTATGTTGTTGTTATCTTCAAATAGTTTCTTTGTACTTCTTTCTCATAATCCATCTTCTTATATTAAAAGAAATTTTACAATTTTTTGTACAATGAAGTTGGAGACAATGGAAATCTCTAAACATTGTGTTTTCTGCTTTCTCTAGTCCCTGATTATTCATCTAGGGAGTGCTCGTTTACTATCTCTTTCAGTACAAGAACTACAGGCATCCATGTGAAATTATCAAGTAGAACCCTGACAACAGGCAATGAGGACAGTTTTCCTCCAGTGTTTCTTCAGACTAAAGAATTCACTGTCAGCATTTAGGCCAGGTGTTCAGTAGTGCAGTATAACAAACTTCTGCACACTTAGACATGCCACATAAGCCTCTAGCAAATCTATGATTTAAAAAAGATACCTTATATGAACGACTTCGTGGTCCCACCCACATCATGATTTAGCATTTCACTTCTATTTACTTTCTACTCTAGTAATATATGTGTCTCTCATTGCTTTCTTCACTTGACTTCAGAGATGCCAATACGTCAGCTAAAACTACCTATTTTCATTTCTCTATTTGGGGTTCAGGCTTGAAATGTAAAGATGGAACTGAACCTAGAAAACATACATAGGGAATATGGAATAGCATTGTACTGTGGATTACTCAAGATAAGTGCATTATTAAACAGTTATTCCAAAAATTAGAACCAGACATTAACTGGGAAAAGGTGTTTATTTACAGGTGTTTATTATATCATATTGATTCTCTGTGTCCCTGTGTTGATATTCACACTCTACATCAAGAAAAACTTACTATAAAATAGTTTCTTTCTAAAAGTGCATGTGTATGTGTGTGTGTCTATCTATGGCATTAATCAGAAAGTGCAATGCAAACATCTTTTCAGAAATACCTCTCATCAGCCAAATTCTTAATTTTCTTAGGTCATAAATATTCAATGACAGCTGTTGTTACTTTTCTCTAAGAATTTATACAAATTAAACAGTGTTACTAATTTCATGTAACTAAATGCTACAATGGGCTTTTTATAGACTGCTGTGTTCTTACAAAAAATTAAAGCTGTGTGAGTATCTCCTTTGTTCTCTTCCTAATTTAAGTTGCACAGTATTAATTTACCTTGAATCTTTGAATTGGATGGAAATCTCAAATGCAAATCTCAATTGCAACAGTGAGCTGGTCAAACTGCAGCTAATCACACACAACAGTGAAGTGGTAGGCTAAGAAGATGGAAGTCTAGGTTTATACTATGAAAACCACATTTCAACCTGTCTTCCAGAGCTTGAGTAAAATACAGAAATATACATGCACTTTGTGGGTTTTCAGTCCCTAGTATGTGCTATCATCGTGTCAAACTTGGAGGACAAAAGTCTCCCTTTAAATAATGCAATAGATTATACAGATTAGACTGTCAAGGCCAAGATAACTATTGTACAGGTGTACGCTCAGAGAGACAGACAGAAAGACATATATAACTTTTTTCCAGTCCGGAAATTCTGGTCCACTTGTAGTTGACAAGTGAACATGGAATCACAAGAAAATGTTTCATCTTCTTTCTCTTCAGAGTAACAAGACATAACAAAAGGAGAAGAGGCATATATGTCAGATTAAATGTTCATATAACTCAGTATCCCGACTCTGGCAATGGTGAATAATGATACCTAAGGAACAGTATCATAAAGCACACAATGGTAGTTCCATGATAAACTCTCCTTACCTATAGAAATCTTCAGCACAGAATTGGTCAAATGTCTTTTATTCAGGTTGAAGTACAGTGGCATAGAAAGTCATTCGTCATGTACTTAAAGAAGTCATTACAAACCTCTTCTTTATCTTTTCTAATTCTTCTATATGGTTTTCAGGACTAGAACCCTAGAAGTGTACAAATTATTAAAGATGGAGACAGTCCAGAGATTTGTATGATGCCATAATGATGTTGCCTGCTTTGTTCTCTATTCCTTTCCTAGCAATTCTTTTCTTTTTATGTGCTGCCATTGTGCACTGTTGAATCATTGGCTATTTCTAAAGCACTGAGCTGACTTTTTCATAGAGCAATCTATTATAATTCCAAGATTTCTTCCCTGAATGGAAATAACTCATTCAGACCCCATCATTATGTATGTAAAGTTAGCTTTTTCTCCCGAATGTGCATCACTATACATCTATCAACACTGAATTTCATCTGGCACTTCATCACACAGTCCCTCTGTATTGTGAAATCTTTTGCAACTCTCCTCAGTTAATTTCCATTTTCACTTCGCTGAATAGATTAGTATCAGTATACTTTGTCACCTCACTATTCACCTCTTTTTCTAGATCATTTAGGAACATCCTGAACAGACAGGCTTAGCACAGATTCTTCTGGACTCCACCAAAGATCTTTCCCTACTAAAAAGAAACCATAATATTTTTTTCCCTAACACTTAAGCATCTTTTAGTCTAAGAGAAGACCTCCCGTCTTATCTTATTGCAGAATAAGTCGTCACTGGCTTTGATGACCAATATTCTTAGAAACCTCTCTTGAGAACATAACTGAGAAATAATTTTCAAATTTTTTCTATGATTCTCATTTAATCAAATTTATTATGAATGATAATTTACTTTTCTAATTTTTCTGGCCAAACTATAATTTTCATAAATATCAGTTTATATTTTTATGATAGTTTTCATTTCTGTTTTCTTCTTGCTCACTTTGCTGCCTCAGAATGCTCTACCAGTACAGTTTTATGCATTGTGGCATTAGGGCATTTAAACAAATCAAAATACAAGATCAAATAATCCTGTCTGCTTTCATTATGTGCTAATAAGAATAGTTTTCAGTTAATCTTTTACTATTCCTAGATAGAAATCTTATGTCAATTATACCTTTTCCGCTTCTTTCTTATGATGGCCAAGTAATAGAACTATTTGGAAGTAAATGGGTGAATCACACTGGCCAATAGCTGAGCTGACCAAGTATGACAAAAAAATACTTATGGGTCTTTTTGTACCCTAGCAATTCATTTCAATAGTATTACACCCCTTTCCTCTTTTTTCCTTTTTTTTTCCTTTTTTTTTTTTAATAATGAAAATTTGGTAAGTAAAGCTTTCTTGTAATATTCAAGGAAAGTAGAAGCTACATTATGAATCCAAGGATAAAGAGATATTCATAATACTATTTGTTCTGGAAGTGCTCTAGAGGTCTCTTTGAAAGCTCTCTGGTCTTCATTTGGCAAGGAGCTTAAATTTAAGTATATAAATGGTTCTATTCAATTAAATGCTTTAAAAAAGTACTTCACAAGAATGAATTTTTTCAAATTAGCCAAGCTGTAAGGTAATAAAAAAACCAAAACATGGGGTTTGCTTACACGTTCGTGGATGCAAGTTCTCAGTGCTTTCAGTTTCTACATATTGAAATGATCACGGTCTATATAAGTCATTTAATAGTGAGATGATAAACCACAGTGGAGAAGACCTTTTCAATTTTAACAAAGAAAAAGGCATGGAATGGTCAAATCTCAGGACATTGAAAAGATAATGCAGAACAGCTTACAGGTTTTAACTCAGTACCTAAGTTCTAAAAACAGCAAGCTCATAGACTGTTCTCTATGAAATAAGATGCGTATCAGGATTTAATTTTTTTTTTAGGATATTTCTGTAAACTACAGAATATGCCACGTCAGGAGGGGATGGCAAGGATCCCAACACCAACAGGAATATAAATAGTCAAGAGAGGTATCACTAGGAAAGCAGGGCACCTTCATTCCAAGAGAATCCAAGAGTATGCTGGAAATATAAAAGGATGGCATATGCATACATCACAGCAGCTCAAGGCATCAGTCACAGCCAGCAGCTATTCCCCATTGCAGTCACACGATTATAACCCTGACTTCATGCATGGTGACTGCTGCTGCATTTGGAGTTAGTGATCTGTCCAAGTTTTAACATTCCTCTTATCTGCAAAGAATAGCAGTAACACCATTGAGGAAATGACCTATTGGTTCAGTGGTTACTTAGGTGTTCGCTTAACTTGGAAAAAATAGGATTGATAGGTCTCAGTCTTCCTGGTCCCACAATGTCATACCTACATTTTCTGCTACGTACTCATAATGTTTGCCTTATCAGGGTGCTACTAATTAGTTTCCAAACTAACTCTCCATACTGAGAATATCACTCCTTCTTTAAGACCCATCCAAAAGACCATGTTAGAATTGTAGAAACATATAGAATAGAATCGTACAATGCATTACATTGGAAGGGACCTTTAGAGGTCATCTAGTCCTACACCCCTGCAGTAAGCAAGGACATCTTCACTAGATCAGGTTCCTGAGTCCCATCAAGCCTAACCTTGAATATGTCCAGGGATGGGGCCTCCACTACCTCTCTGAGCATCCTGTTCCAGTGATTCACCAACCTCATATTGAAGATTTTTTTCCTAATATACAACATAAATCTCGCCTTTTCTAGTTTAAAACCATTACCCCTCATCCTATTGCTACATGCCCTTATGAAAAGTTCTTCCTCAGCTTTCTTACAGGCATCTTTCAGGTATTGGAAAGCCACTACAAGGTCCCCCCAGAGCCTTCTCTTCTCCAAGCTGAATAGCCCAAACTCTCAGCCCATCTTCATAGGAGAGGTGCTCAAGCCCTTTTTGCCCTCTGGATAACCTCCTATCATTTTGGTTTCTCAAAGCAGTGACACACTTTTTCTTTCTTCTTGTTTGAAATGAGGTGAAATAAACCTTAGCAAGAAATAAATTGGTTTTGAAATGCGGAAAAAAGCACCATTAGCAACCCAGTAAAAAGATCAGAAGCACAGGTCAACTTTAGCTCCTATGACTTAAATGCTTGCTACTCCTATACCTTCAGGCTGTTTTATGTTAACCTTACTTTAATTCAGTACAATTAAAATACTTATAAGACTATGCTGGCACATTATGAATATGAACCCCATAACACTGAAGGATTTATATCAAGAGATTTAGATAAATGTTCTATTATTCTTTCAGAGTTTTTAAAACTTTAGTTTTTCCATTTTGTACTAGCCAGATGATTTGTACATCTTGTGCTTTCCTATTTACCCTTTCAAGATTGCCAAACAGATACCAAACATGGATGATCTGTGAATGTAATACTTTTTTGTGCTTTTGCTTTTCAGATAAGCAGCTGAAGAAGCCTGGAAACCGTAGTGCTACATTTTATAAACAAGATATAAATACGATTGGTAAAAATGGATGCAGAGATTTCTCTATTTCAGTCACTGAAGTAGCATAGAGGAAAAATGAATTGGTAATACAACTTTACATCTCTGCTTGGTCACAGTCTTTATAGTCCTAATCAATAAACAAATTGAGCTCAGTCAGCTTGCTCTCTTGTGCTCTTCATAAGAAGGCAAATCTCTAACTTCAGCAACTGCTGCAAGACAGCTCCTTCACAGTAAATTCACGACTTTTAGCAAGAGAAATCACTCTACAGTGCTTGAATCACTACAGTGCAAACTAACCTTGTCACTCAGTCCAAAACAGATAGTCTTTCCAATTACGAAGGCAAGCTGAAAGAACTGATCTGGTTAACAACATCAGTGTCGGAGCTTCCCTCTGCTTTCCTAGACAGGTGTCTTCTCGCTTTCCAACCACAGGGATTAGCTACACATTGTCCAAAATACAAAACACTAGAAGAGGTTCAAGTGCAATTATTCATCTGTTCCTCTCAAACCACCAGTGACCTTAAGTGCTCAGTTTTCTCAATATAGAAATTAACCATGCACCTCAGGGTACTTTAGTTCAGCCAAAAAAAAAGGAGTAACTCCTATGAACAAGGTTTAAAACTGCAAAGACAGTGAAAATGGAGGATGTACACTCAAAAAAAAAAAAAAAAAAAACCAAAAAAAACCCAAGGAGAGATTGGGGAACATTTTTTGTGGCGTGTTACAGAACAGAGAGCAGACTTGCTTCCTTTCTCTTTCTCCTGCTTTCCAGAGGAACTGCACCAAAGTAAGGCAGAACTCAAGAGACATGGCACCTAAACTCCCAGGATCTGGTCAGTTTTAGGAGAAAAAAATGGAAAAGAGAATGAAAAGGAATGAAAAGAGATGAACTCAAAGTACCAAAGAAACAAAGCTAGCCTGTGGTGAAGCATGGAGAGGCGAGGATGGGAGGACAGGCAGGGTCTCAGGGCAAAGGAAGTAAAAGGAGGTAATGCAACAATGAAAATTCAGTGTGGTCATGAATCAAAGGAAACTGTATGACTAGAATTCAATCTTTTAATTTGTGCCAGCACTGCTTTCAGGTCTCGCACTGCTGAATGAATGCAACTTTCCAAAATATAATCAGTAACCTGGTCAGACCTCTACAAGCAGCACTCCCACAGCATCAGCCACCATTCAACCTAAATGCATTTTGGACCTTCAGTTTCTCCAGCAGAGGACAAACATTGAGCATATGACAGCTTCATGCTGTAAGTTTAAAATCTTCAGTCTTGCAAGTTTTATTCTGTTTCTGAACAACTAACTGCTAGTTTCATTTTTTTTAGTAGACATTTGTTGTTTAAGTTGTAGCTCTGTTGTCACATTTTTTCTTTCTTGCTATTCTGGTTCAGTACATTTATATAGGTTCCTAAGGCAATAGAAGGATTTTCATTTTTACTTTTGGTTTAAATTTTATTTAAAATTTATAAAACTTTCATAAAATCTGCAAAAAGTAACACAAAAATCCTCTAAAAGTAACACAAATCCATAGTAAAGATTTTTCTTTATAAAATAATTTAAAGTTACATTAAATGTCCCTTGCTATTTTAATGAAATATTTATGAGTAAAGTAAGAGAAATTATACAAAATATTCTAAAAAAAACCAAACTAAGTGCAAAGATGAGCTCCTATTCCAAACTGCAACATGTCATAATCATCTTTGGTTCCTGTAGTTTTGCATGCTGGGTTCTAGTGGAGGAGGGGGGCTGTAGGGGTGGCTTCTGCAAAAAGCAGCTAGAAGCTCTCTGCAGGCCCCACAGAGCAAACACCAGCTGGCTCAAGGCCTGAGTCATTGCTGACCAAGGCCAAGCCCATCAGTGATGGTCACAGTGCCTCTGGGAATCACATTTAAGAGAAAAAAAAAAGGCAAGCAGCCACTTTTTGCTACCCGAGAAGGGAGTGAGTGGATGTAAGAAACCATGCAGACACTGAGGTCAGTGAAGGTGGGGACAGGAGACACCCCAGGTGCCAGTGGAGTGTAATAAATTAGAGAGTTTTCTTTCCTTTATTCTGTGTTGAGTCCGTTTTATCCTTGACGCCAATTCTGGAATGATCTCTCCCTGTCCTTATCTCAACTCCTAAGTCTCTCAATATATTTTCTCCCCTATCCATCTGAAAAGGGGAGTGATAGAGCACTGTGGTGGGGGTCTGGCCTCCAGCCATGGCCAAACCACCTTTCAAGTCCTGTAAAGGGTAAAGAGAATAGTACGAATACAGTCACTGTCAGCTATACCAATTCCTATTCTATCATTATTCTCTTATTGAAATATTTTAGTGGCAACTCTACAATTTAATGGGATCATAGAGTCATTTAGGTTGGAAAAAACGTTTAAGATCATCAAGCCCAATTGCAGAACAGATATTGACAAATCCCAATGCACTTTATGAGAAGTGAAGTATTGTGTACCATTTAAAAATTGGTAAGACTCAATCAAATTATATGTATATTGGATTTTAAAATGATGTAGATACAATTAATATTTTTAAATAAGAAAGGTACTGTGGGGATTCTTGTTTACTTGCAGATCAGTATGGTCAAATGGCTAAAAAGCTAATGAGACACTTGCTTTCCTGGAAAAACGTTTAAAAGTTCAGAGGCAAAGCAAGATTAAAATATTATATTTAAATATATTTCTATCATGTTGATTTGAATAGGTGATTTGGGGAGAAAAGCTTTGAGGCTTTAAATCATTACATTGTTTTATAACAGTAGGGGAAGTAACTTTATTTCCCTTTATGTAAAAAAAAGTTTACTTAAAGGAATCCTCAAGGAATTAGTGGGTTAAGTCTGTGCCAAAGGACATACATAAATATTTGGCACAGGTTTATAACTATCAAATCATCAAATATTTTCTTCAGTTGATTTCAATACGTTATTTCAAAACTAGTACGAATTTTCACTGCTAGCTTTGTGGCAAGCCCGTAGAGTACTTTTTATTTATGGTCTAGTCTTTACTATACTAATGTTGGGAATAAAAGCAATAGTCAATAAAAAGGAACTAGAACCAAGGTTCAGCTTTATAGCACAGTGCAATCATATTTGGATGACTTCAAGGAATGATTTCTAGTGATTATGTAAGACAACTGCATCTATGTATGTGTGTTTAAAAAATTATGGTATCATCCATTAAGCACTCATGAACTCATCCCTGAGATTTTCAATAATCAGAACTATAAATGAAAGAAATTTTACTTATTTTTTTTAATTGTCTTATTTTCGCTAAAATGGGAATTCAAAATATCTCTGATAAGTTATCCCTAGAGAATGCAATTTTGCATCAGTACCTCTACTGGCCACTTACAAATCTTGGAAAGTCTCTAAATTATTTCTCAAATTGAAGTAAGGCTTTCTCTGCACTGTTAGTTATTTTTCAGCACACATCATACAGCCATAATTCCAAGAACTATTGTTGAGCAAAACTTAACTTTGTCAAGAGATAGCACCATTTCACTTGCAACTTCCTAAATACACAGCTGCTCAGGATGCAGGTAGGAGTTAAACAACTCTTTTCATCAATCCAACTGTGCAACAAGGCAGCCTCTCAGGATAGTGAAAGGTTAACTGAGTCTCCCAGGATAGCAGCAATGATCTTCAATGTCCGCCAAGCAAAGAACAGAATGTTTAAAAAAAACAGTCTTCTACTGTGATCAGCTGGAACCTGCAGCTGAGGAAAAATTCTTTCTGTTAACAAACTCAAATGTCTGGGGCAAAAACAAAAAACAAAACCAAAAAAAAGGATTTTATCAGCAATCCTACATTCTCAAATCTACAAATGTCTGAGTCAGTGCCTGAGTACTGGGTTTTCTATCAGTATATATATATCAGTATATATATATCTCTATCCCTGGAGCTTAAATGGACTATCTACCTATACTTTAACTACTATCTACAGAGTAGTATGTATGGTAGCAATTCTGGATAGTCTTACCACATGGTACTAAATAGTTTAAGAGCTCTCATACTGGTATATGGCTTGATGCTGAGCCCCATATATCTCAAAGTAATCTTTGTTACTCTTGAAGTTGAAAGCTACTGCTAATCACTCCAGATCTACACCATTATTGTCACCTACCAGTCTGTACTTGCCTCCAGACATGTATTTTGTCTTGAATGCAACTGATATAAGACACAGTCTTTCAGATAGAGTTGTTCTGTGCACCCTCTTCCATGTGCTGTCCTTGCTTTCCATCATTCCACTGCTGCTTCAGCCACTACAAGCAGCTGCCAAAACTACTAGAAACGATAGCGAACATTGTACTTAAGCCATGTGAAGATAAACAGCAAATGTGTCACACAGATAGCCCCATAGCTGCTATAACCATTTGTTCTTGCTGACCAGATACAAGTTGAAAGTCATGGTTTCTAGCAAAAATATGTAGTTGGAATGGCAAAAAAGCCAATAGAAATTGTGTCATTTACCCCCAAATTGCAGAATTCCTATTGATTCATGCAGATTTTGCTAAAACTACTGTAGCAGGGTATCCAGCTGCAGGGCAGAGACAGAGATAACTTGATCTGTTACCTTGCTTTCGATATACAAATTTGTATAATTATGGAAATTGTATAACCAATTATGAATAATCTATAGAATGAAAATTTTTCACCTAAAAGCCCTGTACAACATACAATAAATTAGTTTAGGGAAATAAATTATTCTGAGTCATAAGTTATTTGCCAAATAAATTACTCACTGTGAATTGTTCACCTCCTAGTAATCAAGGGCTAATCCGCTGTTCCTCCAAAGACCAAGTCAGTGGAAGGATGCAAATTAATCTGGAAATTGTAATAACCATTGATTCATCTTTCTGGCATACATCACAGTGCAACTTAATACTGTTTCCTATTTCTTTATAAAGGCTATATTAATTCATTTGATGAAGATCAAATCTAGAAAGCCAAAATATTCAAACAAAATATAAAGCAGAAAGAAGAAAAAGTTCCTGTCTTGAAAAACCCAGTAATATTCTGTCTAAGCAGAATTAATTCCAAACACTTTATGCACTCACATTTATGTTGTGCTATTATAATCCTCTTTGCTCTCTCAGTTATTCATCCAGATCACTTACACAGCTTAAATTCTCTAGGAATTATACTGAACAAGTATTCTTTCTCAATACTTTTAGTGAAGAAACTTGATATCTGTTTGTTTTAATTTCATTTGCACTTGGAGAGATAAATTTGGAGGCTGCTGCAAGACAAGCAAAGCCAATGTATGAAGGTAGTTGTTCTGTGCCTTTCCAAGGGAAAGGCCCCTGGAGACAGTACAGTACTTGTTAAAATGATGCTGAATGCTTCTCATGAAATCACACCAGAAATACAGTAAATTATTTAAGTATGCATGGTCAGATGGTAACCTTGCACTGAAGCAGGCGTTTGGATTAGTTGACTTCTGGATCTTACTTTCTGTCATTCTGTACTTAACTGAGTAGGTCTAATGAGTTCTGCCCTAGCTATAATACTTGTAATTCTCATTTCTCATCTCTCTTCCCTCCTACAGTGTCCCCATCTTCTTTGTATTCCTCACTTTCTGTATATTGCAAGACATTTGTGCCCTAGCTTACTCCACTGCGAGATTCCTAACTTTCTAAATTTCTATTTGTTCCTTCTGATGTCCCAAACTACACCAATTTATCATAAGATCCTCTACTGGTCGAGTACTTATATTACCAGTACTTGTATTACCTCCCTAAGAGGTCCAGCCTCTTCTGAGACCTTTTCCCATGGCATGTCAGGACATCATTTGGCAAATCTTCCAAAGGCACTGAGCACAGATGTCCTGTTTGCAGAGTGGTTCATATATTCCTAATTCATGTGCCTCCACTTGTGAAGGGAAGCCCCAGCACAGAAGTATCTCAAGAGTTTCAGGTCACTGTCCTCTTTCCAGCTCTTCCAGATCCTCTTGCTGATACTCTGGATGCAGAGGTCTCCTCAGGTCTTCCATTTATGTTGTCTCTGAGGCCTCACAAGCTGATTGCAACACCTCATCCTCCTCCTCCTGGCATGCGGGCCATCAACACCACCAGGAGGATGAAAACAATGGCAAGGATCTTTCATCAGCTCACCCCTCTGAGAAAATTATCACCCGCTATCTTCTGCAAGCTCTCTCAGACATGTTCTGCTCCATGCCTTTTTCCTGAGCCTACTCAATCAATTTTAGACACCTTGACCCACAAAACCATTTTATTCCCCTTGTTTTTTTCCCCATCATTAATTGCCTATTCTCCTTATGTTTGCTCAAGAGTATCTAAGCACTTTAAAACAAGAAAGATCAGGCAGTTTGGGAAGGCCATCTCCTCTTGTGATCACATATGCCTCAAGGTCCACTTATATTTATGTACTCAGTGGATTCCTTAGAGTAGCTGCATGCTATTTCTTTTCACGCAGTGTAACAGATCTCCATGGGAAACTAATTTCCCACCACACAAAAATGTTCATGACAGCTTTCCTTTTCCCAGGAAAATAAAGGCCAAAATCTCAAATTTTTTTCAAGTTGAAAATGCCAACAGAAGACACACTTCAGCAAGTAAAAAAAACTTAATGCTTAAAATACTCGTTCATAGCTGATATTACTATAAAACAAATACAGGTTTCAAAACAATTGTTTCAATGAAGACTAAAATCGTCATTTTGAAAAAGGCAAAGTGCGTTGTTTCCACAAATTTGAAGTTTTTAAAACAATACTAAACCAGGAAACTAATCAAAAAGCTATCTCCCAAAACAGTTTAAGTCCAGTCCCATCAATGTTTTTCCAACTAAAAATGGTTTCATCAAAAATTACTCTGATCTACTCTAGCTTGTACAAAATTGATGGTGTTTTGATACTTGTCTTCTTACGTTATTTTTTCAGTTTGAGTGTTCTAAAAACTTTATTCAAGTAAAGTATTTATTTTTCTGACTAAAATAGAAATACATCTTTTTTCATCACATGCATAATCCCTAGGCCAAACTACAGTCATAACTGAGCTTCA
Organism: Laterallus jamaicensis coturniculus; assembly: GCA_022605575.1. Taxonomy (NCBI): domain Eukaryota; kingdom Metazoa; phylum Chordata; class Aves; order Gruiformes; family Rallidae; genus Laterallus; species Laterallus jamaicensis. Next base: position 30,948,196 of record JAKCOX010000003.1, on the reverse strand, counting down.
TATGCAATATGATTGTCTTTCAGATAATTAATTCTTATTTTGATGTGTACAGCATTCCTTGTATTTCTTGCTATGTTTTAGAACACAATGTGCATAATTTCTCCAGGATAAGGTGATGTCCAAAGATCAAACCTTACCTCTAACAATAAAGGCAGTGAGCTCTCACTTAGTAAATGCTGAAAAACAGTAAAAGATTCATTCTTTTTTCATTCATTACCCTTTGCATCCCATGTTTGGTGACAGCTTAACATGTAACACCCATGCTTTGAAGAACTGAGTCATAAATTAAAGCTTAGAGCTATAACATAAGTTCTCCTGAAAATCAGATCCCACCCAGGGATCAACTCTAAATACAGACAATTCAGGAAGTTAACACCATCCAGTAGCAGCTCTTTAGATTGCAAATTCCTGCTAGTAGATCCTGGAGAGAATATATGAAGAGTGTGTTTGTGTGTGTGTGTGTATGTATGTGTGTACATGTGTCTGTGAAAGCACAATAAAAAAGAGCAGAAAAAACTTTCTGACTAAGCAAGTGGTAATTCCAACAAACTCTTTCATTGCTGAAATTTAATTTTGATAGAATTATTGCTAAGATAAGGGTATCTCATAACTGGTTTAGATAATGAATCATAGGGTTGGGGTTTTTTTTCCAAATAAAGGAACAGACTAGTTTGTCTTTATATGATTAAAAATTCACCTACGTAGATATCTACAAAATTATGCAACCTTTCACAGAAATTAAATTAAATTAAAGAAGAACACTAAGTGTGCAGTGCCACTTGCATTTAATATGATGTGTATTGACAAACCCCTTTTCAAATTAAGTAGTTTTCAAAACCAATCTGAAAGTAATCTGAAGGAAATAGTACTACAGTTCATTGCTAGATATTGCCAATTGTTTATGAGTTACTCTGCTCAGCTGATCAGTGAATAATTGCATCAGTGTCTACACTGGGTTCAGTGAAAGCTCAGATGCAAACTTATGATAATAACTTTGGGTTTTTCTCTGCTTTCTATGTAGATCATTAAAATTCAAGAAAGTTATTTACAGGTTAGATATTTGGAATTTGAACAAATAAACTCTGTATCCTCTATTGCAAATCCATGTGATAGTGTAACCTGTTTCCCAGGACTGTTGAAAAACATTGCTAAATTAAAAGCCTCCACAATAAATCTGATTTCTGATTTTCTGATTTTCAGGACAGCAGTCTACAAGTGATGAGCTCTTACGAAAATCAAAGGGCTTCTGAGCAGAGAGATCTTATGTAATAAAAAAATAAAGCCACCTCCTTTCCTAGCCTCATTTTTCATCCTGGACTTTAGCAATAGCAGCTGAGGTTTCATGATGATACAGGTACCAAAGCCTCACATTTGTTGCTCACATTTTCCTGCAAAGAGCTGCAGTTCTTCACATAGTCTGTAACACCTGTGACACAGCTGCAAGGCTCTCTCCCACTCCCTAATGCTTGCTCCAAGTGCCTTGCTGATTTCTTTGAGCAGCAAAAACCATTGCCCACTGTGCTCTATTGTTTTGCTTCTTTTATGACAGTGATAAGTGAGCCCTTGCAGCAGGAGGACCATTCATTCTGCACTATTAGAGACAGCCCTTATTTGGTGCCTAATGTTCCATGACCCATAAGCATTAAAGGAACAGCTAAGAAGTATTTGATCAGGTAAAAGGTATATTTTTGAGCCACAGGCATGCAAAAGAACATATTGGAGAACAAAAATGTTTCATATAATGACTAAAATACAGCACAGTCAGGTAATAAAACACAGAACAAAAAGCATAGCCTGACTTCGAGGCAAATTCTTGCACAGAAAAAACATCATCCTCTTTGTGGCAAAGTCACAGTCAGTCCCAGGCACGCGAACAGCCAGCGTCTGCTGACCTGAAGGTTGCAACACTGATGCAGGATACAAGTTAAAAAAATCACGTCATGTTTTATATTAGTCCATTAGTGGTTGGTTTCCTCTGGATTGTCAATAATCCTCCGAGAAATAGACTTTCACAGAACCAGCCACAAGGTTAATCCCTTGTGAATGCATCAGTCTGGCAGACCATCAGAACAGTCCAAGCCATAGGCAATGGCAGTACTGTGTCAAAGCTGTATCTTGCGGCCTATGAAAAAGAAAAGGGATGTACAGGCACAGTTTCCCTCTTCATCCTCTTTCATCCACTCCATTCCGCTCCCAGCAAAGGAAAGGTTATTTTAATTAGGCAAGGCTGGAAGGGATATCCAGATGGAGTAGGTTTCTAGTGCAGCATCCTGCTCAAAGCAGTGCCACCTCTGAGCTCAGACCAGGTTGCTGAAGGCTTTGTCCAGTGAGGTCCTGAAAACCCTGAGTACAGAGAGTACAACCACCCTGGACAGCCTCATAGTGAAAAAGTAAAAGGTTTTCAATATCTCAAGTCTTTACCTGTCCTCCTTTAGATCATGCCCATCATTTCTCAGTCTTCCAAAAAGTCTAACTCCACCTTTTCATTAACCTCCAGGTAGATACCAGAAAGCTGTGGTTAGGTCCCTCCAAAGTCATCTTTCCACCAGGAGGTGAACAAGCCCTGTCCCTCAAGCTCTCCTTGCAGGAAAAATGTTCAGGCTGTGACCATCACTAGGGATCTCTGCTGAACATGCTCCCCTTTGTGTCTTTCTCTGCAGGACCCAAAACTGGACACAGTGAGACAAGGTCTAATGAGTGCTGAATAAGGAAGGATGGTCTCTTCCCTCAATCTACTGCTTGTGACCCTGTTTGTGCAGCCCAGGAGGTTGCTGGTCATCCTTGCTGCCAGGGCACATGGCTGCCCCATGCTCAGCTGCTCACCAGAGCCCCAAAGAGCTGCTCCACAACCAGCTCCGCCCCCTGCCCAGCCTGGGCTGCTGCAGGGGTGCCTCCTTCTAAGGAACAGGGCTGGACATTTCTCCTCAGTGAATGCGTCTGGATCTAAAATGAGGAACAGAGACCACCACGAAGAGGAGGAACTCAACCTCATGCAATAGCTGCCTGTCCAACAAAATCACTCATTTCCAGCAGGGTGACAGCAGCAAGAGCAGCCACTGTGCCTGTCAGACAGGCACTGGCCCTGCTGCAGCCACAGCAACTGCACCAGCTCCAGTTGTCGTACCTGTGCCTCCCAGCCCAGGAAAACCAAAGATGGGCACAGACAACAACTCAAATGCTTGCTTAAGGCTATCAAATGAAGTGGCAATGGAAGTCTCAATAAGCAGAGTCCAATGAGTAGCTCAGGGAGAAAGCAATCATCTTGTTAGCCCTTAATCTGACAAGAGCAGCACAGAGCCCATCCTGAGAGCTGAACATGATTAACAGTTATTCTAAGGCACCTCTGTGTAATCAGGAAATGCTCTGACAACTAGTCCAGAAGGAGATTAAGGTCTTTTCTCTGCCTGCAAAATAGGTAAGTCCTCCTTCAGTAAGCTCAGTAAAAGAAACACCTATTTTGTAAGCAGGCAAAGGCTAGCCCTGCTCATGCTCTATGCAGTACCGCCAACCAGACACTGCAGTTGGAGTCTTCCTAGTGACAAACCTTCTTAACCAGCCCTGTGGAGAAACGGGACACATTGGTTCAGACCTAGTTACACCCTAGTTACACCTAGCAGCTTGTCTCTGCTCAGCAAGAAGCAAGTAGATTTTGGATCCCTACTGCTTTGATTGGGCTGAAGGACTAGATCCCTGCCCTTCCCCTTACTTGACTGCCCACTCCCAGCACATCCTGGAGCAGCCCAGACCATGGCCAGCAGTGTCAGCTTGGACACAGCCCCATAGGGAGGCAACTACACATGGTTGGCAGCAGCAGCATGGAGCCCGAGAAGCTGCCCTCACCATTGCAAACCAGGGGCCTGGGGAACTTAGTCCATCCAGCTGCCTCATAAATAGAATATATAGGAGCCCCAGCTGCCTGGACAAATTTATTTTGTTGCTGTAGCAATCATTTTCCCCAGGTGAATTTGCCCCATCTACATCCTGCACTGCCTTTAAAAAGAGGTTTCTCAGTGGAGTGGGTGTGAGGGGGAAAGCTCTTAAGGCAGAGGAAATCTGAGAGGGAAAATCCATTTAGATCTATCTATACAAACTGTGCAACCAAAAATATCCTTAAGGCATTTTTAAAAAAACAACCAACTGAACACTCAACACTGAACCTTGAAAAGCCAGAAAGACAAACAGAACGAAGGGCAATACAAGCTACAGCATATTTCCCTTTGAGCTGTGTTTTCTCCAAAGAACAATGCCACATGCTTTATCACTGCACTACTCCAAGAGAATTCTTTTTTTTCTAGTATATTGCTGTGCCAGCTGATGAAGCTAGTAACAGATTTCAGTACGGCAATTTTGCAAATGTAGTAAGTTTTACTCACTAAAGGTTGAAACTGCACTGTATAACTCCCAACAACTGCAGTAATCATTTAATGTCTTTTATTTAATGATAGCAACAAACCAGCCTATGTTAAAAGCTGGCTTTCATAAAAATGAGGCAATTTGTTGACTTGGCAAATAAGAAAGATGAAGAAAAAATACCCAAATGCAGTAATAAACAATTACTTTCAAAGAACCAATCATCAATTTAGCAGCTTAGTGTAGCTGCATCTACAAGATGTGATTTAATTGGTAAAATGAATCAACTAGAGAAACTAAAAAATCCAGCATTTTTCAAGTTTAGGGAGACGGTCTCCTGGTTTTCAATGTGAAACATTATTGCTATTCTGTTCCCATTCTGCTGAAAAAATGTCACTGATGTCCACTGGAAGTCTGTCAAGTCCCAAATACATAACCAACTTACCTTGCCAGAGCACTAATGAGTTTTTTGCCCCAGACCTGTACTCGGTTAAATGCTCACTATTCCTGTTCACAGTGAAAAACCTCAAATCTAGACCTCTCAAAACTTTGCATTTTCCTATTGTTTCCTCTACTTTGCCTTCTTGCCCAACAAAACTGTTATGTCCTGAACTGAAAAATTATATTGAATGCAAATACATAAGCAGAATGCAAATACACATGAAAAAGCCCAGAGGAAACAGCAGAATAGCATTAAAAGAAGAATGGCCTGTACAGACAATCAAGGACACAGACAACAATAAAACACTCAGGAAGGTAATGTTTCCATCGAGACTGGGGCCTGTGCTCTGTTAAAACCCCAGTACAGATAACTTAATGTGGAAGACCCTTTTTGATAGAAGAAGAACAGCAGGGTTATTGCATGTCAGAAGAGCTGTTCCTCTTCTTGAAAGCTCAACAGGAAAATACATTACAGCTCTGAAATACCTAAAATTAGGAAACAAACAATGTCGAGCAAACTTGCCTAAGATTTATGATGGCTGAAGTAAGCAAAATTCCAAGGCAAGAGAATCATGCCATACTTACACTGAAACTTAAAGGATATAAAAGGCCTGCTCAAAACCCTTTTTGCCATCACCAATCAAGAAATCTAAATGGGATTGAGCAGCCTGTGTCCTTTTTGTCACATCAAGCCATCTTGGCCAAACCACTTTGACAGACATATCTCAGTACTGTTGAGTATGTGAGGGTGAGAATAGGAATGAGTGAAATCTGTGAAAGAATGAATATGAATTAAACAAGTGCTGTTTAAAATAAGCCCACCTCCCTCTTTCACAAGATCTCACATTGGGTCTTACTAGTTTTCTACAAACAGTGAAGGGGACTGTGCAGTATCCTCCCTTAGTTGATGTATTTCAGATAATCTTCTTGATTAATGCTTGTCCTTGGAAGACGCTTTTGTCATTCCTGAGACTGCAGATACGGGACCTGACCTATGTATTTAGCACAGAGATATAGCCCGTTCCCTTTTGTATTTCCTCAAGTTGCATATCCTGAGAATCTTGGTGCTTCCTACTCTTGCAGCAGCTTGGCTTTAGGATGACGATCCTTTGTTTTGGGAACATCCTGACATTTACAACCACCCATTGCTCAGGTACCTGTTGCACTGTTTGACCATCCTTCGGGCAGGGTGTAGGAGGAGCGGTGCTGGGGAAGAAAATAATGTTCCTCCTTAATATGCTTAATTTCCCATTGTGTAAATTGCATCCACTGCCTCTCATTCTACCACCGCACTTCTCCAGCTTGGTCTTTTCTATAGCTGGGCAGTAAGTGCCCTTTCTCACACAGTGCTCAAATCAGACTGTTTCTCTCTCCCCATGCTGATTCATCTTTAGCAAATCCAGAACAAAGCTTTAATATTCCTCCCACTAAGTTATGAATTAGCTGGTACGAGATGCAAAGCCTTCTTCAGTGGGCCAGGTACCATTATATATACCACTGTATTTAAATTCTGCTTGGCCAGTTTGGCGTAGAACTTTCCCTGTATTTCAGCATGAGTCACTTCTATCCAGTGAACCTTCTAATTTTCATCAGTCTGTAGAGGAGAAGATACAAAAATATAAATGTGATTAACACATGCAACTTTTTATTGTTTCTTCACTGAAATCAAATGTGAATAATTAACCATTTGAGATGACTGTGAGTTTGAGATTGCTTCCCCCTCAAGTCTTTGAGGAATAACAGTCTTCTATGCAGTAGAAATTCTCATTTTCAACTTTTCTATGGCTTTTTTAAGATAGTGTTGTGGTTGTTCAAGTCTTGAAGGTTTTTTCATTACTGATGAAACAGGTATTTGGCACAGTGACAGCAGCATCTAACTGTCAAGAATATCCTGACAAAGGGCCTTAACAAAGAAAATGACTCACCAGGGATATGAGTGAAGTTTTAATGTCTCCTTAATCCTTGTCTCTTTATTGAAACTTGAAAGACCGTAATTAGTGCAAAACAAGATGGTCTTTTTGTGATTTAGACAGCTGTCCACTACAAATTTAAGACTTTCATTTCACATAGGCCAAACAAAAGCTCTCAGGTGATAACTCCATTCAGACAGTGCCAACCTAGTTTGGGACGTAAATCAATGCCCTAGAGGTTAAAGTCTTCAAATCCTGTTACTGTTTCACTAACAATCCATTCTCCCATCCTAAGGATCCTTGGGAGTTGTAAATACCAAGGTGATAACACAACCTGGATTGAAGAACACAATTTCACACATCCTTTCATATCCTGTACTGGTCAGCTTATTAAGATTGTCTGCACGTATCAATACAGAAAGAAATATTTGGCCATCCAACCGCAAAAAGAGTTCACAAAAATTAATGGCAGCTATAAAAATCTCATCACTTTATTTAGGCTGAGTCTACTCTTACCATGAGCTTTGGAATGTGACAGCTATATGTGCTGTACACAGGATGAAAAATGTGCTGTAGCATAACTACAGCTCCATTAAACTTTCCAGAAAAACTTTTATTTGCAGTGCATTCCCTAAGCAGAAAACCAACCAATTCATGAATTCATGTTGAATCAATAAAAATGTATTAAACAAACATCTGCTTCAATTTGTCACTTTATAAAGACTATTTCACTTCAAAATGTATCTACAATTTTTTTAAAATTTAAAATATTCAAAAATCAAATTATTTTCTTTTCATTCCAAACACAAGAGGTTGTGATTTTTAGTTTTAGTCCAAAACCATGACATTTCTTTTTAAATTCTTCTAACACATTTTATATTTTCAGTAGCCCAAGTCAACCAAGAACACAGCTCTTGCCAAGCATTCCTCATTTCTCTCCATAGTTCAAATTATCCACCACTCCCTTCTTCTTTGTTAAAGACTTTCTGTTTTGATAAGGTCAAATAACAGCAGTCACTCAATCAACTAAAATAAAGGTAGGGAATGTCCACTAATTTGTGTGCCTAATAAAAATAAAGAGACTGTTTATATTATTCCTATAACATTTAAAAATATTATTGCTAGTTAATAAAAAAGGAAAAAAATGAAAGAAAAATTGAAGTACTGCAAAATAATTCCAGAACTAGAATGCCACATCACATTGACTGTGACAGAAATTACTCTTATTCTAGTATACTGTAGGGCATTTTTATTTATCAATGCAATCAATGATTAGAGTTTGCATTTTAAAAAAATTTGCATTTTCAGACCTCAGTTGTAGCAAGAGTCACGTGTGCTGCTGGCAGGGGTGGTCATGTAAGAGGTCAGAATTAACTAACAGCCTTTCCAGCTTCCAGCTTGTTCTTCTCTGGTTCGTCAGGTCATACCAAGATCAAAACACTCTGCAGGATCATGGAAAGCACAGCCAAGGCACCTCATGGATGGCCTTGCAGCAAGGTACATTTCTCCCTCTCTCAGCAAGAACCCCAAACAAGCACAGTTGGGTTTTGCACATGTGACGGTACAACTGAGCTCGCAGAAGCTGCGTATTTCAATTTTGTTCCATAACTTTGAATACTGCTTGGAGACCCATCTGCATTCATAAACTGGTCAATTGATATCTATATAACTGGCTTATATATATAAATATCTTTCTTGAATATTTAGGATCTATCTATTAGGATAATCATGGAATCACAGAATGGTTTGGGTTAGAAGGGACCTCAATGACCATCTAGTTCCTGCCATGGTCAGGGACATCTTCCACTACACCAGATTGCCCAAAGCTAAGACATTATGATAGATAGGATAAGTATTAGGATAAATTACTGAAAAGATCATACTTTTTGAAAGAACAGGAGGATGCACAAGCCCTAGAGAAAATAAGTGGATTTCAGTTATATCAATGTGTGCTAGTGAATGCAAGACTACTGTTACTACATTACCCATAAGCTATGAATATAGAAATACATTTTTAACAAGCACTGGCACTCCCTTGATCGAGTTCACAAGGGCTATAAACATTAGTAAAGAAAGAGTGGGGGCACAACAAAAGAAAATAAGAGAACTGCACAAGTTTTCAGGTAGGAAACTCAGATCTGCAATTTTCATGTGTTCTTCTGAAAATCTGCCACATCACTTAAAATTTTATCACGAACCAGACAATATCTACAGTTTCTTTTTTTCTATTTAATTCTACCCCAGTGTTATCAAATAGAAAAAAAAAGTTGGAGTCTCCTTACATTTTTTCAAAAATGTGTCATTTTGACAGCCATGAATTTAAACCCCGTATTAAACAGTGCAGAAGACATGGATTTGGGAAAATTTACAGGAAAGTAATATGATTAGGTACCTATGCTTCTGAAATAATCCTGTCACTGTTGTTATCTTTTCTACCTCATACATATTAACCTTTCCAGAATAATGCTATGTCAAAAATTTAACTATGTACATTAGATAAACTATAATAATGATATATATAGAGTCTTGATCATTTGTTACTATGGCCTGGTGTATTGCTGTCAGTTGACTTAGCCAAGCTGGGGAGCTGACTGTTTTTCGGTCATCATTTGAGTCATACAAAATCCTCAAGAACTGAAAGAACAGGAGTCTTTTGGAGGATATCTTTTAAATGAATTCGTTGCAGTAAGTTCCTCTCCATCAGAGCATTTGCATCTTCCATTAGCGTGACTCGTAACACACGCAGATGGATCACACAGCAATCACCACTCTATCACATTTTTATGCATGGCATGATGAAGCTGACTACTAGAAGTTGCCTTTTATTTGCTAAATGTGGAAATGCTCATTCAGCATTAACATTTCTTCTTTTGCATGGAGGAAAAGAGAGAAAGCAGCAAAAGGGCAACTAAACTGAGCCCTCATTAGTCTGGGATCACATTGTGGGGCCAATCTCCTCTGGCACTGAGTAGCTGAACTCTGCTGAATGAATTAATTTTAAATTACTTTTTGTTAGATATATATGAAAAACTTTTAGGCCACAGTAAAATATCTTTATAGAAAAAGATGTGCTTATAAACCACATATAATGACTGAATATTAGGAACTCAGATGCTAATATTACTCCCTATTCACAAAGTCTCAAACATCAAAAATGAGCCTGTATCTGAACTAAAGGGTTTTTTATATGTTTATATGCCTATACATATATTTTTTCTCTATTCTACATGTACAGGAACTTAAAAATCACTTACAATTAGGTCAGTTCACATGTTGTTTCCAGTTTACAGATACGGAGAAAAGCTAAATGTAAAGGAATTAACTTTAATTTATGCTTTACCCTTTAAACTGCTTTCCTGTGTAAAGCCATCTGGATGCTTCTTGAGCCAATGGCTACAACTTTCACTGTACCAAAACCAATGACAGCTTTGCCTGTATTTTTCCTTTCCAAAACATTACTGAAATAATTTTGTCTTAATACTGAAGTAGCCAAAACCTCAAATCATTACAAATTCGAAGCTTGACCCAAATCCCACTGGGAAGTGTTCCATTTTTCACAAAATGACAAGTCACTAGATGTTCTCCCTGTCCAAACAGGAAACCAGCTATATTTATGTCATTCTTCAGTGTCCCTACATCAGTCCCTTCTTCTTCAGCCTCCCTTAGATAAAATGCTTTACTGAAGACTATGAGAGGTTCCCCAACTAGTGAAAAATAGACAAAGACCCTGAGCTCTGTTTTAGAAAGATTATTTTAAAATTCCTCTCCATTACATCCTTGAGAGTCAGAAAAAAACCCCCTTCCAATCTGTACTATGAAGAAAGGATTGTACCTTCACTGCAGAACAGATTTGCAAGTATACTGCTGCAGACAGGCACTGCAGTAGAATTTTCCCAGTTAACAAAAGAGCTGCATGCCCTTGACACACACACTGCTTTTTTATTACAATGTTGAAAATTAATTCTTTGCCCAGGAGGCTTTCATGGCCCCACCGTTAAAGTTATGCATGTTCTGAAAGGAAATGTTTAGATTACCTAAAGATGCTGTCAAGCAAATTAAGCCTATTGTTGAATGTTTGCATATCACTGTCAGACACCTACTGGCTTCACTGGGACTATCTGCTACAAATAGCAATGAAAATATGGGACAGTAAATTAACCAAGATTACAATTTATAAGAAAATACAAAATTAATTCAAACTTCTGAAAACTTGAAGAAGATACATCAACGTCTCAATGCACCAAGGAAATCAACATTCATACTCCCACATATATTTTATTACATCCTCACAATTCAGCATAATAGTGGAACAAGAGTTTTTCATGGTAAAACATTTCTTAAGATATGAATTAGTTCAATAAATGTAAAGAATGGGGGGGGGGGAGGAGGGGAGGTGTTCTCATTGTTAAAAACATACTAAACATGTTAAAAACTCTATTCTAATGAACACGAATGGTAGTTAATGGAGAAAAAGTCAAGTCTGTTAATTTCCCAGGCAAGGAACACAGTTTGACATTTATTTGACAGAGGTCTCATCCTGAGAAGATCACACAGTCTGTTGAGCCTTACCGTTTTAAACAAAGTTATGAGCTCCAGTTTTATCTCAGCCCTGATAAGACCATCTCCTTTCACACCATCAATTTTTAAATAGAACAGTGCAAAGAAATCAGTGGGGAGCTCTACTTAATAATTAATATGGCCAACCAGATTTCAAGCACTCCACATTGTACAGCTGCCCTAAGAGGTGCACTAAACGGCTGCTATTATCAATCACAGTAATTAGACTTCCACAATATGTCCGTATATTGAGCTGTGTAAAACACCCAAATTTACTGTTGTTTTAGATTATTTTCATGATGTATCCATTCCAAGCACACAGAGACATAGTTACTGCTATTTCTCTTTATCAGTTCTACAACATAGTATGTGATTGATTTCATTCCTTAGTGCAAAATAACCGCTTGTGTTACTGAAAGTAAGACCATTACAGACATTTGATATTTCTAGAGTAGCTAAAAGTTAAGATCTCTTCCAGTTCGATACGGTGCAGATTTTGAAGAATTAAATGGAGACTTTTATTCATATGGTTGTTACAGAAAAGTTATTAATGAGAAGATAGGTAGTGCAGAGGTTCAAGTGCAAATGCTCTTCAGTACTGAGTTTAAGTCAGGAGCTTTACTGTTCTCATGCAGCTAATCCAAAGGAAGACTGTGAGCTTCAGAAGAAAACATCAATTTGTTGCAACTTACAACCTGCTCCACAGATATATCTTAATGAAATAAAGGAAGATTATTCCAGGGCAAAACTGCCAGTCACGTGGTAAACTCTTACACACAAGAAACTCCTCAGTCAACAGGCTCTGTCTAATGAGTTACAAAAGGAAGTAAAAAATATTGTATAGGCATCTAAGATACATGAGTATGTCTAACACTTTTTACATATAGCTGTTTAAATTTGAAAAACATTAAATTTTTTCTTCCCCTTTTACATTTAGATTCTGTCATAAAAAAATAAAGTGAATTAACATGAACATTGAAAATTCTGAATTCAAGGCCCCAAGTCTTAATTCACAGAATCACAGAATCACAGAATTGTAGGGGTTGGAAGGGACCTCAGGACATCATCGAGTCCAACCCGCCCTGCCAAAGCAGGCTCCCTAGCTCATATTACACAGATAGGCGTCCAGACTAAAGCAAATTATTTAATAAGGAAGAATTTTAAAAAGCATTTTTTAAAATTTTGAAATTAGCACAACTGGTTCCTAATCAAATTAAAGGAATATTTCATCAAGCAATTAAAAAAAAAATAGTAGTTTAACAATCTCCATGAATACTGTAGGGAGGGAGCAGAGAACTGTGATATTGAACACAAAACTATTTATAGAACACTATGAACATATATTGAAGCTGGTCTACCTTCAGGTATGTATTTGGGCATTTTGAAAGGTAGAACACAATTCTTACTTGTTGCCAGTGCCAACATTACCCACAAGCCCATGGATCGTTTTATGTTTCTTCCTTTTCTAAAACCATTCTTAATATCTAATTTTGTAAATTTTGGGAGTCATTTACATTTAATTTCATAAGCTAAAACACAGCTTTTAATATTTTGCAGAAACTAAAGACAGATCTGCTGCAGAAGTGGCTTTGTTGTCAATAACTGGATTGAGCTGGCTGACATTTCACACATACCTCCATGCATAAACAGAAGCATAAAGCTGAAAGAAAATCCCAAGACAGTAAACATTTATCAAGGCTATAAGAAACTGAAAACAGGGTCCTATGACAGGACTTATTAGGGAATCTGACAATAGGCAGGGCTAGCAATCCCATCAATAAGATATACATATATATAGTGTATGACATGTTCATTGCTTATGATGTCTAAAACTAGTTCGAGGCAGCAGAGAATCAAGCTTTGTAACTTTAAAAGTCCTTTTCTGTATTCTTCCCTTAGCTTCCATAGAAACATTTAACTCTGCATGAGATGTGACATGTGAAATTTCACAGGGAATGGCTTGTTTTAGGGACAAGTGGCTGATAGGAGTTGTAGATCAGGCTTGTAATGGAAGCAAGCTTCAACCTTAACTGTGTAATACCTGTAACCATTTCATAATAAGAAAAAAAAAGATTAAGTCTTGGTATATTGTTTTGTCACTCTGGCACCCTGGAGTCGGCAAGAACCATTTGCACAATCCAGTTAGGATAAGGCATGCTAAGAAAATTGAATGAATATAGGTTTCTAACCTTTCTAGGGCAAGGATTTGTCAGACGTTTCTTTCTCCTAGTTTTATTTTGGGAAAGGTATTTTAAACAATTGGGGTACAAAAGCACAGTACTGCAGGGGTGGCTTGTACAAAGTAAATATCCGTAGACACAGCAGAGCCATTTACAAGTTTACATAGAGGTCACAGTGCAGAGTTTAATAGAAGAAATACTGAATATTGAGTTACACTGCATATTCAGCACATGGATTATTACATATTTGTCTCTTAGTTGTACTTCAGCAGTGATTATGGACTATTTTGTCAGATATGTGACATTTTGAAAACACCAATGGCAGAATTCTGACCCGAGTTTGCTTCTGCGTAAATGAAAATAAACAGCTGAAGAAATGACCGGAGACATACCCTGTATATTCTTCCACATGACCATGGCTGCTGAACAGTTATTGCACTGCTGGCCAAAACATTATTTCCACTCTGCTATCAAGCACATTTTCTGAAAGTTTGCTTTAGTGGGATGACAGGATACCAAGCTGCCACCTCCAAGAGAACAATGGAAACCAAGGTTCAGAGAACTGCCATCAGATGTGCAGGAAGACATTATTAATATGCCTGAATTATCATTTTACTGATTAATACCTATTATTACTAATGGTCTCTTAAGTATGATGGTCATACAAATATTACATTTGCTCAGCACAGGCTATTGTGCTTTAGAGCTCCTCCAATTAAGTCATACCTGATGTCCTGTTCAAAGTAACTTCAGTATCTTGGACAAGCGGTATGCAGTTTCACAACAGTAAAAATACTTCTAGAAACAGTTTCTTTCAATATTATTTTTAGGTGGCATAGAATGAACAAATAAATCAGAAATGTGAGAGACTATATATATTGATTAGTAAAAACTAAGCTGTTATCAGTTCAGACGGGTTATAAAACATTTGGATTTTGTACCATTTCAAACAACATCTGAGAAATGTGGCCATTTTCTTTTGGTCTGCAGAGAGAAATGTGGATACAAATTGTTGGCTTTCTCATATCTCCAAGTGGTAAATTACACCTTTTTTTTCCTAAGTGGTTTTCTTGGGCAATAAGATGAAGAGACAAGATAGTTTATTATGTCCTATAATGTATTTTCTGTGTCCAAAAGACACTTTAAAACATTCAGTAAGAAGCTGCTCTTTGATTAAGGAAAAACTGGTTTTGACTATAAATAAATTAGTCTACATAAAAGCTATGATTTTCTTCATTCTCATAAAATAATAACGTTCACAGAAATTGTTTCAAAACATGTTTCCTATGGGTTGTGTTTTATAGAATTAATCTTATCTACAGTGCTTTATAAAGAATCACTCCATAAAAGTTCATGACGATGTTATTTGTATAAGTAAAATGGGGTCAATAAAAATGAACAGTCTAAAGGCAGAGTAGTAGAATTAGATTGAAGGTGAAAACAAATACATTTGCTTTACTGTCAGAAGTTAGTCTACTGAATTCAATATATCAACAGGTGCCCTGAGATGCAGACTGGCTGTTCTTGACCTGTCATTTGTGGACATTAGCTCAGATTCACTGGAGAAGTCGATTTAGAACATGTAAAATACCCAGAAGATTGGAGAAAGAAAAGGATAAGTAATGGACATCAGATGTAGACAAGATATAACTAACAAACCCAGCCACTACAGAAAAATAGCCAGATCAGTGGACACATACTTTCAAAACAGGCCAGATTTATCATTCTTTGGAGCTGCCTGCTTTTCACCATTGACTAAACATATCCTGGAATTACTAGCTCAGTTTACTTCAAAACCACGAGCAGGGGTCTCCCAAGCCCAGGTCTGCAGAGGAACAGGATCCTCACTGAGTAAGGCAGCACCCACACCTACTGCAGAGAGGACAGGGAAGTATTATTGCATATTCCATGGCAGAAGATTCACTTTTAGAGATATAGTTTAGTGATGTTTTTGACAGGTTAGATTGATGTTTGGACTTGATAATCTGAAAAGTCCCTTACAACCAAGACAACTGCATGA